>CAJQZJ010001826.1:22449540-22463097 GCA_907164525.1 Lophiomys imhausi | reverse complement strand
GAGAGAGAGAGAGAGAGAGAGAGAGAGAGAGAGAGAGAGAGAGAGAGAGAAGCCAGAGTCCCAGGGGAAGGGGGGGCTACAAAGAAGAAAGAAAAGGACTACAAAGAAGAAAGAGGTTGCTGCTCCCCCAAACTGTTGCTGGTTCTTCCTGGTTTATTGGTTTACTCTACCTACTGAGATTGGTATTGCCCACAAAGAATCCAAGGACCCTAATCAGCAGGAAGTATTGGAAAGAGACTTTGTCCATTTCCCCTTTAAACTTCCTTCTCTCATACCTAGTGTTGAGGGGTTGAAAGGAACAAGGGTTAGAAGGGATATTAAGGATAGTAAAATAGACTATATAATAAAACAAAAATATTAAAAGCCACCTTGTTACACTCTCCCTTTCCTTTCCCCGGCTCCTTACAGAGCCCAGCACAGGCAGAGTCATGTCCAAAATCATCTCCCTTTTATCTACAATAAACTTTCTCCTCCACCATACCAAGGAGCAGTCATGTAATTTTCTTTCTTTCTTTCTTTCTTTCTTTCTTTCTTTCTTTCTTTCTTTCTTTCTTTCTCTCTTTCTCTCTTTCTCTCTTTCTTTCTTTTCATTCAGAAACAGTGTTTTCCAGGCAAAGCAGGGCAGCTGCACATGTGAACAGGATAGTCACACATGCAGAAGACCTGAACAAGCTCAAGCCATACACGATTCCCACCAGCATGAAGGAGGGAGGGAGTCTATTTTCTTTAGGCATAAGAACACTGGTAGGTGAGCCAGGGACCAGGCCAGGGCCCGTACCCAAGAGAATTAGAGCAACACAGATCAGATGGGGGGGGAGAGAGAGAGAGAGAGAGAGAGAGAGAGAGAGAGAGAGAGAGAATGCACACAGTTGGGAGTTGGGGGACAGGGTGATATCAAAATACAGTGTATGAAATTCTCAAAATGTTAAGAATGTTATTTATTTTGAGAAGGACTTTGGAGAAATTCTAGCTTCTTCTGCTTGCCCAAGTCCTAACACGTGTGTATTTGGTGTGGTGCAGGGTTCAGGGCCACAGCTTGGTGTGGGCAGCAGCCTACACGCACTTCTGCCTCCAGGTGTGTGATATCAGTCTTCTCCGCTTCAGTCTCCTCAGCCATAAAATCATATGACAGTGCTGATGTCCTATCATGCATCATTGTGAGATGACATGAATTAATACAAGCAAAGTACATAGCACGTAGGATGTAGTAATTAGTTCTGGGCATTACTTAATAGTATTATTGCTATTTGAGGTAGTTACTGGGGTCACTGACTCAGCCTCTGTCTCCCAGAGCTGGGGAGGTAGGTAAATTAACGTGGTGAGTATCCCAAGTGACATCATAGAGATGACATGACTCTAAGGGTACATCTAAAAAGTGGTTACAGGGGGGCTGGAGAGATGGCTCAGTGGTTAAGAGCACTAGCTGCTCTTCCAAAGGACCCCGGTTCAAATCCCAGCACCCACATGACAGTTTACAGCTGTCTATAATGGCCAGAACTTTAATCCCAGCACTCAGAAGGCAGAGGCAGGCAGATCTCTGTGACTTCAAGGCCAGCCTGGTCTACAAAGCAAGTCCAGGATGGCCAGGGTTGTTACACAGAGAAACCCTGTCTCAGGAAAAAAGAGAAAAGAAAAGCAGACTGAGCAAGCCCTGAGGAACAAACCAGTAAGCAGCACTCCTCCATGACCTCTGCATCAGCTCCAGACTCCAGGCTCCTGCCCTCACTTCTCTCAGGGATGGACTGTTACCTGGAAGTGCAAAGAAAGTAGACTTTTTCTTCCCCAAGTTACTTTTGGACATGGTGTTCCATCACAGCAATTGAAACTCTAACTATACCAACCCCAAAACAGTTCAGGGCAGACTGGATCCTTCATATTTAAGACACAACGATAGATTAAGTAAGGGCTGTCAGAAAATTCTGCTGCTAAGGCTGAAGTCTGACATTAGCTGAAAGCCCTGAGTTCCATGCAAAAAGATGGACTCCCTTTGTTATTGGGGTTCCCTCCTCTCCACCTGATCTGGGGAAACCCCAGATCCTCTATCTGAGGAATGTCACATAGCCCTCAGGGAAATTACAGGTCCAGCCCTTTCTCCCAATAAGAAACGGATTCATTAAGCACCTGGGATTCCTGGAAATATCTCCCCATGCTAATGAGATATCTTAAGTACCTCAAACTTTCAGCCAATGACTTTTGTCCATGTCTCTAACTGTACCTGGAGCTTTTCCCCCACCCCCTCTGTCCCTAGGGTAATTAGGTACTGTGTCCCCTTCTTAAAATAGGACTGTGCTGCTACATGTAAATGAAGTACCTCAGGCACTCCTAGCCCCAGTGAATCAAATGCGTTCACCCCAAAACATATCCCACACCTGGGATTCAAACAAAAATATTCTCATAACTGTTTTTTTTCTTTTTATTGGTTTGTGATTTTGTGACTTTCACATCATGCACCCTGTTCCCTCCCCACCTCCTCTCAGACCCTTGAAACCTCTTCCAACATAAAAAAAAATTCTCATTGTGGAAGCTGTATTGTTTCTCAGTGTGTCCCAGAAAGTTCTCTTTTGTCCACACGTTTTTGCTTGCAAATATTCATTTTTTTTTTTTTTTGGTTTTTCGAGACAGGGTTTCTCTGAATATCTCTAGCTGTCCTGGACTCGCTTTGTAGACCAGGCTGGCCTCGAACTCACAAAGATCCGCCTGCCTCTGCCTCCCAAGTGCTGGGATTAAAGGTGTGCGCCACCACTGCCTGGCGCAAATATTCATTATAATGACTCTTTGGTCTGGTACGAGGCCTCTGGCTTCTGCTACTTTGTCAATACTGGAACCTCACTGGGACTCCTCTCAGATATGCTATTATTGTCCTATGTCATGGAGATCCTGTAGTTTTTGGTCTGTGGAACTGGCCTCTTCAAGTACTCCAGCAGTTCATCCGTGGAGTGGGCCAACTCAAATTTCTGGTTCTGGGCCTGCAACCCTCACATCCAGGGCCAGTTCTACTGTGATACCTAGATAAAGTGCAGGACTTTCTCTCCTGAGTTCTGCAGTAGGTAAAGGGCTGCATGACCCCTTCATGGCCAACTCTTTCACCTGCTACTTGTATTGAGGGCATCAGAGAGCAGAAGGATCTGTCCCTCCACAACACCACCAAAAAGCAAACAAAGGGCAAGGCTGGCTCTCCCATACTCACACCCTTAGGGCTGGCTCACCCACATCCCCCACATCAAGGGCCAGCTGAATTGTACTGTCCAAGTGAGATGCAGGGCCTGCTCTCCTGAGTGGAGCACTGCAGCATGTGAAGGGCAGGGACAGCTTTCCAGCTCTTGTTACCCCAGCAGGGCCAGATCTCCTGTCCACTACTGGTAGTGAAGGCAAAAGGGAGGGGAGGGAGTCTCCCCCTCACCAATACCAGCACAAAGCAGACAAAAGGCAGGGATTGTTTTCCCACATTCACTCCCTTGGGGCTGGTTCACCTACAACCCCCACATCCAGGGCCAGGCAGGGTCCTTCTAGTCTCTGGCTTGCTTCCTGTCTTTGGAGCCCATCTGGTACCTTGTCTGGTGCTGGATTGGTGGTCATCACAGGCTAGCTCCCTGTCCAGGCCTCATGGTGCTGAATGGGTGCTGGTCTCTGGCTTGCTTTTTTCCAGGAGTGTTAGACTGCTATTCATTCAGATGTTCATAGGTCAGAACACTAAATGTAGACATAGCCTCTCTCCTCTCTGCCACCTAGTGATGCACATGTGATACACCAATCACATCTGCAATGCCTCTAGGGGCAGGTCATAACTGGGTTTTTTTAAGGAACAAAAACTCTAATCACACAACAGCTCCCTGGAAGACACAGAATCACAAAAGTCTAACATTGATGATCATTAAGGGGAGAAGAAACTTGATTCCACTGTTCTGAATGTGTATGTGAGAGGGTGCAGCTTGATGCAGGGACTGTTCCTTGGAAGGAAAGAGATAGAAATAAGTAGGTCTGAGACCTTGGACCCCAACAGGAACCACGTCTTGGAAAGGATAGGGGCTGGCGTGGAGCAGGCAGAGGGCTCTTTCTTAGAGAGAACCCATTAGGCCCAAATTTTATTTTTCATACTGACTCCTTGGTCTTGAAAGTCCTGACTTTGAGGAACATTCACTTGACCCCAAACTCCACCGGGCGGGGGGGAGGGAGAGAAAGAGAGAGAGAGAGAGAGAGAGAGATATGAGGGCATGTTTGCAGCTGCCACTACCACAGCTTCTCTAGGCTTCACTAAAAGAAGCCTTGGATAATAACCTGAAGCCCTTGGGTACTCTCACTCATGGGGTCAACTATCACTCTTGATCCTGTTTCTGATACGTTCTTTGAGTGAAGTTGTAACAGAATATTTTATTTATTACACTTATATTTATTATACTTATCAATCACTTATGAAATACCTAAATCATATAACCTAAACTTTAATCATCTATAATCTATCTAAAAACACCCCAATATATATCTAAGAACACTCTAATATCTACCTAAAAACATCCAACTAACACAATTTTAACTTTCTTAAAAAGGATATTAGAAGCCGGGCAGTGGTGGCGCACGCCTTTAATCCCAGCACTTGGGAGGCAGAGGCAGGCGGATCTTTGCAAGTTTGAGGCCAGCCTGGTCTACAAATTGAGTCCAGGACAGCCAGGGCTACACAGAGAACCCTGTCTCGAAAAACCAAAAAAAAAAAAAGGATATTAGTATTCTTAGTGTAGATCTAAGCAGGATGGTCTGGTTTTCGCACTATCAGGTCTTTCAAGCTTAAAGTCTGTTGGGCCTTATTTTGTCAGTGCGTAAGGCCAGTTTATTTCCACCACAAAGTTGTGGTCAGGTTATAAAGTCAGTCTGTTCCAACTGCCAACTGAGGGTGGCCCTTTCAATCAGCCAAGAATTACCTCCACGGTCTCCCTGGCCCGGAAGTCTCAAATCCAAAGGCTTATCCAAACAGCTTTCCAATTCCGATTGTCTCATTCACCTTTCTGGCACTGGGGCTCCAAAACAGATTCCTCCAAAGGACTCTCCCTTATATATTGTCCCATCTCTTGATTCTCTGCAGAGGGTCTCTCAGCATTCCTGTTGCTGTGGTTACCGACATTTGTGCCACTTTTGTGGTTTCTTAGTCCTGCCTCTTCAACAGGGTGGTCCATGTTGTCCCATCTCTCTATTCTCAGTGGAGAGTCTCTTATCATTCACTATTTCTTTGCCAAAGTACATGTTTTCCAGTACTCCCAAATGCTTCTGTTTTGTTTATTGGAGCAGTCTTACCCTTGATGTAAGGAAACAGCAGCAGCTGGGCAATTTTGTCCCCCACATTAATTGTCATTTCTTTCCACACAGATACCATAATTTTAATTTCTTCCTTGCAATCTCCATCTATAAGACCTGGATGCACAAAAAAATCCTTGACAAATTAATCCATTTTTTTCAAAGATTAATCCTATTGTCCCTGATGGTAAGGGACCATAAACACCAATGGTTAACATATAACATTCATCTGTTTTGGATAATGTAATGGACTCATCTGTGGTCAGATCTAAAGCTGCACTGCCTTCAGTAGCATGCAAAGGATTGGCAATAGTTAATTTTGTTCTTCCTGTTTCCCTCTGGGTGGCTGTTGGACGATGGTTCATAGTTTTTGCTGCAGGGCCTGAATTGGTAGGCCCCTCCCCTCGTTTCCCTGCAAGGGGTTACCTCTGACATCTCTTTTGGATCTACAATCCCAGGACCACTGTTTGCCACTACCATAATGACTACAAAATCCTGGAGCCCTTGACCTTCCATTGTTATTAGAAACCATTTGTTCCCTGTTATGACCATGTTCTGTAGGTCAAAATACCTGTCATTTTGAGCTCTGAAATCAGTTCAAGCTCTGGAAGTTGAAACTGTACAATATTTTTGGAAATGACCAAATTCACCACATTTAAGGCATTGATTAAAACCCCTAGCAATGGCTTGCCCTATGATATTAGCCTGATACTCTTGAGAACTAATATCAGTTGTTTCTCTTATCCACTAATCTATCAGGGCTCCTTCAGCCTTTAATAGTTTAATTATTCTTTGACAGTCAGCATAGGCATTTTCAAAAGCCAGGGTATTTATTAACTCTTGTCTAATATCAGGGTTTTGTATAGATCTCTCCACATCTGAAGTCAACCTTTGTAAAAAGACTGTGAAAATTTCTCCAGAACTTTGCATAACCTTCGTATATGAGATACATCTTTTCCCATTTTCTGAAATCTTATCCCAGGCTCTTAAAGCTGTATTATGGCATTGTTCAATTGCAATATCATCCATATGAGTTTGTTCCCTTAAATCAGCATATCCACCCTCACCAAGCATTTGATAGGTTGTGACATTTATTCCCCTTGCTATATTTTGTTCTAATTTTGTGGCTTCATGTCTCCAACATGATAACCATTGAAATTTCTGGCTACCTTATAGCACAGATGATATCAGTCCCTTCCATTCTTAGGGAATAACTCTATTCTGCATTGTCCAATTTTAAGCATTTGCTTAACAAAGGATGAATGCATATCATAAGACACAATAGACTCCTTGAATCGCTTTAAGTTCAACATGTCTATTGGATACCATCTTAATTCCTGATTGGGTTGACCTTCATTAATACCATGCCTATTTTGATAAATCACTGGAAAAGCTAATGGTGACTGTGGAGTATCAGGCAGCTCCTCTGGGGGTGCACGTGGCTCAACATTACCAGTGTCATCAACTTCTGTTGCCAACAGCGGTGGCTGTGCCAACTTGGATGCAAAAGTGCATGTTATATGAAGTTTCATCACTACTTTTGTAACATTCCCCATGCACTCTGTAGGGATTGTAGGGGTACACAAGTGATTTGGAAAGCTTTTAAAAATGTTATTTACTTATTTATTATTATTGTGTGTGCGCACATGCCAGCCTCATGCTCGGGTCAACCTTCAGGAATCCATTCTTTCTTTCTACCATGTGAGTTCATGGGGTTGAACTCAGGTCATGAGTCTTGGTGGCAGGCACCTTTGCCTGCTGGGTCATCTCACTGGCCATGGAGAACTTGTTATTTGGGAGGAATGGTGGGTGTACCTGTAACCCAGCAATTCTGCTCTTGTGGAGACAGCATGTAGTTCTGAACTTCAAAAGGTTCTGTTCACATTCTCGCTACAAAAATCTGAGGGCTACAAAAATTATTATTTTTTTTTTTTTTGGTTTTTTCGAGACAGGGTTTCTCTGTGTAACAGCCCTGGCTGTCCTGGACTTGCTTTGTAGACCAGGCTGGCCTCGAACTCACAGAGATCCGCCTGCCTCTGCCTCCCAAGTGCTGGGATTAAAGGCGTGCGCCACAATGCCCGGCTACTATTATTATTATTATTATTATTATTATTATTATTATTATTATTTCTTTTTTTGGAGACAAGGTCTCACTAGGTAGCCCTGGCTGGCCTGGAACTCTCTATGTAGACCAGGCTGGCCTCATACTCACTGAGATCCACTTGCCTCATGAGTGCTGGGATTAAAGATGTGTGCCTCCATCCCCACTGAGAACTTTCAACTTTTGTACCTACATACAATGATTCACGAAAAGCTTATATACATTTGGAAAGATTATAATTTCCAGCATTATCACAATGTCAACACTTTAAAATAGAGCAGTCACTCTTTTAAATATCTTGTATCCACAGAAATAGGAATGTCAAGCCGGGCGGTGGTGGCGCACGCCTTTAATCCCAGCACTTGGGAGGCAGAGGTGGATCTTTGTGAGTTCGAGGCCAGCCTGGTCTATAAAGTGAGTCCAGGACAGCCAGGGCTACACAGAGTAACCTTGTCTCGAAAAACCAAAAAAAAAAAAGAAAGAAATAGGAATGTCATTGAAATTTGATACCCACCATAATACACACACACACACACACACACACACACACACACACATATATATTTCATTTTCCTTAAAGAGCTGCCCATTTTATGTCATCTCATCTACATTTCCACACAACCCTAGGGATATCTTCATGAACTCTGAGAAACCCCAAGGTCTCTGTAGAGTTAATCCATGTCCTCCCTATTTGCTCCCCCAGCCTGTGGTTGACTGAGGTTACCCAAGTGTGGCAGATTTCCAGGAAGATCCTGATCAGCTGGGTATTTTTCCAGCCTAGTGACAGATTGAAATGTTGTTCATCCCCACTCCCTTTGTTGACTGACATGAAGCTTCTGACATAGAGTGGTAGCATGCAACAAAGAACACTTGATGCTTATTCAAGTAACAATTAGTTTCACACATTAGCGGTTACAGCGATTGGGAGTTTGCAATGTGCTGGGCCCTGTGCTAAATATGTGGTAGATGTTATATAATCCTAAGAACTGTGGATGTAACTCAGTGGTAAAGTACTGACCTGTGAGGCCAGAGGTTCCATCCCCAGTATTGCCAAAAAGAACGAGGCACATTATATGATTCTCATATACAACTGCCATTGTCCTTATGGTGACATTAAATCTGTTACTAAACTATGAACAGAAAGCTAACTTCCGGGACCCAAGTTCTAGCTCCATGAATTCAGGTACTTTTTAACATCCAGGGAATTGGGTGGGTGGTCAGTAGCATCCTTTTTCAGATGTAAGTAATAACTTTCCACCAACCAGAAGCCACGATAGAGAAGTTTAAAAGGGCCATGCATCTTACTCATGATACCAATAAGAAAAAAAACAGAATTAGTAAACAGGGACTAAGCAATGACCTGGATTCCTTCTGCAAACTTCTCTGTTTTGTCTTGGCTTGGCTTCAAACTCACTGTGTAGCAGAGGATGACCTTGAACTCCGCATCTGCTTACTTCCACCTCAAAAGGGATTGCAGGTGGATATCACCGTTTCCACACACGCCTTCTCTACACACACCGTCTCCACACACACTGTCTCCACACACCGAATCAAGTAAAGTCAAAGGATCGCAAATAGCTAGTAGAATAGTTGGTTTGGGACCTCAAAGTGTTCCAAGAATTGGCTAGAACCCCACCAGCGAGGACAACTGTCACTGGAGGGCTGCAATGGAAGACGAACCGCAAGGGGGCGGCAGAGCACAGGGCAGAAGCCTGCGCTTTGTCCGGAGAGCAAGGGAGAACGGGTTTAAAAATCGGGGCTGACACAGTAGATTCGAGATGCTGTTGAGAACTGGATTTTTCTCCAGTCAGGGAGGTCCTGTTAAATTAAAGCCTACCCCAAGCCGAAGTGGGAAGGGAGGGAGAGAGTCTTTGCTTCTGACAGTCCTCCCACCTTCTGAAACCATCTCTCTTTTAAAGCAGGTCCCTTACTGCTGTGCTCGACACTAGAGTATCTGTCCCTGGGTCAGCAGGGACCTCTGAAGCCTTCTTTGTGACCTGGCTTAATTTGTTTTTCATCCTATAGTTTTTCTAATGGATTTTCAAGACTTTTGTAATCTTGTAGCTATCGAAGCTCCACTTCCTAAATTTAAAGGACTTCAATGGAAAGTTTACATTGAAGGTGCTGTGTGTAGACTTACCACCCAGTGGATGCCCAGCCATCACAACAAATCCTTGAGTGTTCTCTGAGAAAACGATGCTGTCTACACTTCAACTGTAGACAGATTGCTGTCCAAAAAGGACAAAACTTGAAAGCAGGTAAGTCAACAGCCTAGCTCTGCCAAGACAGGGTAGGTAAGTCCTTCATAATTCCTGCTCTACAATCAATGTCAGAGAAACGGGGTCAAACGGCTGAAGATTGATGCTGTAATGTTTGGAGAGAAAATGGGAACTGTCCAGGCAGCCGCTGGTATATCATTTCTTAGTTTTGGAAGCTGCAGGTCCTGCACTTCCTATATAATCAGATATATTTATCCCTCTCAGGTCTCTGAGGTGGTTGAAGAATAAATAGATAGCTAGAGTCTCATAATTAAATTTTGAGTTGTTTAGGAATCAAGAAGGTGTTCTGGATCTAAGAAGATGCTTTTAAAATCATGATGAAAGTTAGGATGAAAGTTGAGTTGGATATAGAACTTTAAACTCATGGAGATGGGTAGAGAGTAGAATGTTAAAGTCAGGGGCCAGATACGTATAGACTGGACATTGGGATTGTATGCTAAGCCATATAACTCTCATAATTGTGGCCTAATTACCTCTGTTGCTTTGTATTGTATTTATTATTATAAGAGAAAGAACCATTCGTTGGACTGAAAGGGGGAGCTGTTAGGGGAAAAAGATATACCTTAAACTTAAAAAAAAAAAAGGAAGGGGATGGGTGGGTTGAGGTGGAAGAGGGTAGGAGGGTGAGACTGGAGGGGGGAGTAGGGAGGGCATTGCGACTGAGATGTAACTTGAAGAAATAAAAATTAAAAAAGAAAAAAGAAAACGATGCTGGTCACCACAGCTTCATGGTCTCCTGGGTTTCGATGCTTGGCTCTCTCTGCTGATCTCGGCTTCCTGGCTTTTCCTTCTCACCCTCTGCTGTCCTGTGCAGTGATTTGGTGAGAGAAAGTATGCTTTTGCCCCCTGCCCTCTGCACCACATATGCATTTCAAGTTTTATTATTGCAATAAAAGTGCTTTATGCTGGCTTTTCTCAAAAAAACAAAAACAAAACAAAACAAAAAAAACCCCGGCTGAAGCGGTCTCTTTGGAGCCTCAGTTTTGAATACTGAGGAAGGAAGGCAGAGAGCCCAGAGATGGGAAGTGGGCAAGAACTGTTCAATAGGAACATAATGTTAGCTGTGTATAAATTTCAAGCTTGCTTGCTTATTCTTTTTTTTTCTAAATAAAATATTGGTTTATTTTTAAGTTTTCTAGTACCCTTTTTGTTAGGTCTCAAACACGGGGGCCAGGGTGGGGGGAGGCTAACTGAGGTGCCCATTGGTATATCGAAACAGATGCTGGCCGCCAGGTTCTCTCAGTGTACCTGTTGCAGCACCCTGTTGGCTGGCATACCCGCTTCCTACCCTGACCTCTCCCGTCCGGCTGTTGGTCTGGCCTTCCTTCCGCACAGCTATATAGATAGCCTCTACATAACTCAGCCATTTTGACTATGCCAGTCTCGGCCCAGTCTGCCCCTCTTTTTTTTTTTCTTGGTTTTCGAGACAGGGTTTCTCTGTGTATCCTTGACTGTCCTGGACTCACTTTTGTAGACCAGGCTAGCCTTGAACTCACAGAGATTCACCTGTCTCTGCCTCCCGAGTGCTGTGATTAAAGGCATATGCCACCACTCCTGGCCAGGCTGCTTCTCTTAACCAGTGGGTCCTTCCCCCTCTCCTCACGTTGCTCAGCTAAGAACCATGTTCACTCTGGACTCTCCCACATGTCCCTCCCTCTACTTCTGCTCTCCACTTTATCTACAATAAATTTTCTCCTCTACCATACCTAGGAGCAGTCATGTCCTTTCTTTTTTTAATTCCCTTTTTCATTCACTTTTAACAAAAGGTTGAAAAAGAAATAATTTTAAAACTTTTTATTTAATCCCATATATCCAAAATGTTATTAATACAAAATTTATCTAGTCATCTTTCATTATTATTATTATTACCATTTTTTAGTGTTAAGTCTGAAATCCAATGTGTATTTTGTATATATATATATATAGCACTCCTTGTGTCTATGGATTTTTTTGTTTGTTTGGTTTTTTTTTTTTTCAAGACAGGTTTTCTCTGTGTACCAAGCCCTAGCTGTCCTGGACTCCTATGGACTCATATCCAGCAGTCTATGGATATTTAATTTCATCTAAACTGTTAGGTATGTTTGCAGTGAGAAAGGATCTTGTGAGGATTCCAGGACCATCCCCAGAAGATACTGAGGCAAATATAATAGCTGGGCATAGTGATAAAAGCTTTTTGTTACAGACCCAGGCAAAGGCAGGTGGATCTCTGTAAGTTTGAGTAATGGGCCAGACTATATCCGATAGAAACAACATGGACTGTGTATGAAAGCTCAAACTATCTTTCTTTCTTCCTTTCTTTTTTGTTCTTCTTTTATAAAATGTTGGTTTAATTTCAATTTCTTTAGTAGCCTTTTAATGAAAAGTTAAAAAAAAATCAAACATGATAATTATGCATAGAGTTCTGGGCCAGCTGGGTGTAGTGGTGCACACCTTTAATTCCAGCACTCGGGAGGCAGAGGCAGTTGGATCTCTGTGAGTTCAAGTCCAGCCTGATCTACAAAGTGAGTCCAGAACAGCCACGGCTACACAGAGAAACCCTGTCTAAAACAAACAAACAACTTCATGGAAAAAGGAAGACTCAAAGCTGAGATGCAGCACTTGACTATAGTGGAGGAAGCACTGAGTTCAAACCCCAGCACCACATAAACTGACTTGGTGGGGCTTAATCCCAGCACTGTGGGTGGAAGTAAGGGGATCAGAAGTTCTGGCTCAAACTGTTAGCAAGGTAGAGGTCATCTGGGACACGTGAGACCTTGTCTACAAACAAAGGTAGTGTGTTTTGCCTGTCCTCCTTGCTTTTCACTAGTCAGTGTGTCGATTGCTGCTGCTATCCTCTCCTGATTAAAATTCCCAGTTCTTCAGCCTTCCAACATGAACTGGAGACTGCAGATTTGCAGGCATCCTCCCAGCCTCCAGCACCAGCCTGGGGCTGCTAAGGCATCTGGCTTGGTGAGCTGACCCAGACTCAGCCTCTTCAGTATGCAGGTGGCTGCTGTTAGACTGCCCAGCCTCTATTGTATAAGCTATGCTAGTGAACCCCCGATATAATTGTTATGGGCTCATGGATAGCCACACACTGGCCACTCGAACACCAAGTTCAGATTGATGGAAGTTTAATGAACACTTTTAACTAAGATTTCCCAGAACTCTAGTCCTGGATTTGGGAACCAGGACTAAGTCTCCGAGTCATTCTCAGAGTGAGTTTTGAAAGGGAAAATCATAATAAAGCAGGAAGAAGAACCAAAAAAAGTATATCAACTCTATTCCAGGTACATTGTGTTCAATCAAGCAAGAAGAACCAATTCTATACCAGGTACATCATACCTAGGCAGCTAAACAATGCATTTTAAACTGATTGGCTGGGATTTAGGGTGAGGTGGGGGAACTAAAGGGCTTTCCAGTTCCCCGCCATTCTGGGAGAAAGGAACATGGCAGGGGATTGTGGTTTCGTCTAAGTAGAGCATACATCATTAATTCAAGCAGAACATTCAACAAAAGCTATTCTTACATCAGACCAGCAGAGCCTGAGAACTGGAACTTAGTTTCACAGTATGATTAAGATGGAGACTAAAGACCAAAATGGCTACAGTTATGATAGGCAGGAACACCTGGATGTGTCTTGATGTTGATGAGCTTCAAAAATGATATCTATATATTTTATCAGTTCTGCCCTTCATAGAATGTTGAATGATACCTTTGCCAACGAAAATTTTAGATACATTATTGAAACTTGTAAAAATCTCTCTTAGTGTATAACAAGCTGGCTCAGTGGGTGAAGAGTGTTTGGCACCAAGCGTGATAATCTAAGCTCCACCCACGGAGGGAGGAGAGAACCGACTCCTACAAGATAATCTAAGCTCCACCCCATGGAGGGAGGAGAGAACCACCTCCTAC
>CAJQZJ010001826.1:22434457-22449530 GCA_907164525.1 Lophiomys imhausi | reverse complement strand
ATAATCTAAGCTCCACCCCATGGAGGGAGGAGAGAACCACCTCCCACAAAATAATCTAAGCTCCACCCCATGGAGGGAGGAGAGAACCACCTCCTACAAGATAATCTAAGCTCCACCCATGGAGGGAGGAGAGATCCAACTCCTACAAGATAATCTAAGCTCCACCCCATGGAGGGAGGAGAGATCCAACTCCTAAAAGATAATCTAAGCTCCACCCACGGAGGGAGGAGAGAACCAACTCCTACAAGTTGTCCTCTCATTTCCACAGATCTGAAAAGAACAACACCAACTGGCATGGTAGCACATGCCTTTAATCCCAGAACTCAGTAAGCAGAGGCAAGAGGATCTCTGTGAGTTCAAGGCCAGCCTGGTCTACAAAACAAGTTCAGGACAGCCAGGGCTACACAGAGAAATCCTGTCTCACAAAAAAAAACAACCCAAACAAACAAACAAATAAATAAATAAACAAATAAATAAATAGCAACACCAACACCCTCCTGCTGGAGGTGGTGGCACATGACTTTAACCCTAGCACTTGGGAGGCAGGCAGATCAATGCCAGTTTGAAGCCAGCCTGTCTACATAGCAAGTTCCAGGCCAGCCAGGACAACACAATACAACTCTGAAAAAAATAACAAGCTAACCAACAGCAAAACAAGCAAAAAAGCTGGGTGGTGGGGTGGTGGCGCATGCTTTTAATCCCAGCACTTGGGAGGCAGAGGCAGGTGGATCTCACTTTATAGACTAGGTTGGCCTTGAACTCACAGAGATCCACCTGCCTCTGCCTCCAGAGTGCTGGGATTAAGGCGTGTGCCACCACGCCCGGCTATTTTTCTCTTTTTAAAGTGTGATTTAAACATTTAATTACCACAATTTTATGAATGACATTCTTTCTTGTACAGAGGAGGGGGCAGGTCATCAGTTAGGAAGGGGCAAGGGTGAGACCAAAGTCTGAACTCAGGGCTGAGAACCTGTGCAGCTTCTCCAAAGTCCAACATCACTCTGACACTGCAGAGCCAAGTTTTCCAGAGCGGCACGGGGGGTCAGGGAACTTCAACAGCTGCTACCTTTCCAGCCTCTGTCTCTGGATGGCCTGGGCTGGGTGCACACTTGTCCTCCCTCCTCAGTGGGTTCTAGGCCTCTGTGTACATGGGTGGGTGGCTCCTCTTTCTGAACCTCCCCAACTACTGTTCCTACTGGCAGAGAGCCTGTCACTGCCAGTTAGTGCCACCTCTCCAGCCCCCACCCCACTGCAGCTGTCCTGCATGTGTGTTAGTTTCTGGGCAGTGGTCATGTGGCAGCAGGGTGAGTTAAACTGGAATTCAGTTCCTCATACTGGGCTGTGCTCTCAGCTTCCTGCTTAGAGAGGGAGCCCAGGCTCAGCTTCTCACTCTGTCACGGGCATCAAGGGGACAGTCAGCATGAGGCCCAGTCCACTGTGCCTCAGTGCGTCCACTGTGTAAGTTCCGGACATGTTTTATAAATTATATTTTTTGCTTGTTTTATCATCCAAGACAATGGCTATGTTACATCTTTCTTCTGAATTAGAGGGGAACACCAGGTAAAGTAGCATTTCACTATAATCCTAGCACTTAACACAGGAGGTCACGATGGCTTTTTTGTGTTGTTCTGTTTCTTGAGGGTTTTTTTTTTTTTTTTAGGTTTTTCAAGACAGGGTTTCTCTGTGTAGCCCTGGCTGTCCTGGACTCACTTTGTAGACCAGGCTGTCCTCGAACTCACAGAGATCCACCTGCCTCTGCCTCCCGAGTGCTGGGGTTAAAGGCGTGTGCCACCACGCCCAGCTTCTTGAGGTTTTTGTTGTTGCTAATTTACTGCTAAAAATAGAGGCAGTTTAACCTAGTGTGGTGGCATACGCCTTTAATCCCAGCACTCAGGAGGCAGAGGCAGGTGGATATTTCTGAGTTTGAATCTTGGTCTCCATAGTGAGTTCCAGGAGAGCAAAAATCATATAGAGAGATCCTGTCTCAAAAAACAAAACAAAACAAAACAGGCCGGGTGTGGCGGCGCATACTTATGACCAACAGAGAAATGGTCCAAGAAAGGAAAGAACAAAATCTGGTTCAGAACAACTTAATCAGCTGGTGCTGATTCAAACTTCTGGAGTATGACGTCAGGCAGCTTGTTTTAGACATATTTAATTAAACCCGGTACAATTTTGGAAGATAGTTTCCTGGAAACAATGATCTCAATCCCATGTGCACAATAAAGCTTAAGGTGTGATGCCATTGAAACTCTTTTTGCAAAATACATGGGACCTCTACCGTGAAGATGGGTTCTGTAGCTTAAGGGTCTAAGATCTGGTGCAGGTCTCTGGCCAAGAAGGCATAGAGGCCAGCAGGCCACCAAGTACATGTGGCATCTCCCCTAAGGCTGAGTTCTATTGACTGAGAAACAAAGCTAAAGATAAAGGTCTAGGGAGGGAAATTTTGGGATAAAGTCTGCGGGGATTCAGGTGTGGCCAGGCCCTACAGATAGCATAAATTACAAACTATTAACTACATCCACTCCCGTCTTCTGGGCAGAAAATAGGTCTACCTCCCTTCCACTGAAGAGACAACTTTCCTGGCTTCCCTAGTGCTTTTCTGTAAGATCATGCCCTCTACAGATTTTTTGTTTGGTTGCTTTTTTGTTTTGTTTTATTTTGTTGTTTTTCAAGACAGGGTTTCTCTGAGTAACAGCACTGGCTGTCCTGGAATCACTTTCTACACCAGGCCGGACTCAGACTCACAGAGATCCACCTGCCTCTGCCTCCTGAGTGCTGGGATTAAAAGGCATGTGCTACCAGGCCCAGCTGTTTGGTTTTTTTTTTTTTTAAGGCTATACAATAGCTTCTTTACAATTATAACATTTTTGTTATAATTAAACATTTAAACACATTTTCTCTTTGAACCAGAAGTTTTACTTCTAGGCAAGTATCTTACAAATATATCCCCATATGCAAGAAATTATATACGCAAGTAAGGCCAATGGCATATGATTGTAATCCCAGCTCTGAGGTTCAGGAGTTCAAGGTCATCCTCTGCCTGGTGACAGATCCTCACTCTGGCCTTGCTATACCTGCTGGGAGTAGAGGAAAGTGGTCTAGTGGATTATAAGACCATTTGGAAATATCTAGGGAAAAAAACTTGCTGTCTGTCACAGACTGATCCTATTCTCCTGGTCCAGTTCAAAGCTGAAGGTAGCAGAGTGGTGCCTCCCATGCTTAGCATCAACCAGCCACAACTGAGTGGCCCCTGCACAGAGCAACCACCAGGGGGCACTAGGCTGCAGGTGCTGGAACACTGGTTTTGGTCTCTCATTTCCAGGCTTTTTAATTTTTAAACACACATTTATTAGTTACAGGACACAAACATATGTATCTATTGCTTGCATACTTAAATATGTGCAAATTTAGATTCACTTATAAAGAGGCTCTTAGAAAATATGAGAGAAGAAAAGTAGGGAAATGAAAGAGGAAAAGGTAAACCACCCTGAGATCACTGTGTAACTGGGGCCTCAGGATCAGGCTCCTGCCTTAGCCTCCTGTGCAGCAGGGCTCCAGGTATATGCCACCATGTTGGCTCTGTTGGGTTTGTTTGTTTGCTTGGAACATGAGCTACTACAACCCAGGAAGGTCTTGAATTTGGTATGTGTCTGAGGATGACCTTAAATCCCTGATCTTCCTGCCTTTACCTTCTAAGTGTTGGGTTAAAGGCACAGGACACTGAACCAGGCTCTTATATTGTACATTTTTTCCCTCTTCTGGTACTATAGGTTGAACTCGAGGCCTTACACGTTAGGTAAATACTCTGATACTAAGCTATATGCCCAGTAACACATACACATACATGCACACACACACACAAACTACACTCAATACACTTACCACATACACTACAATGAACACATACCCAACACACACACACCACACAAACATACAGCACAACACACATACAAGATAGCACACAGTCATGCACACACAAACACACTCAACGTAAACATACATATTTTAAGCAGAGGCTTACCATGTAAACCCCTGTTAGCATGAAACATGCTATGTAGACTGTACTGGCCTCAAACTCATAACTATCTGCCTGTCTCTGCTTCCCACATGCTAAGATTGAAGGTATACATTACCATGCTTGACAATAATATATATATTTTAAACTTGTTTTATTACATTGATGTATGTGCTGTGTGTGTGTGTGTGCATGTGTGTGCGTGTGCACACAGGTGGAGTCAGTTCTCCTTCAGCAAATCCTACCGGCGTGTGCCACCACAACCGGCATCAGTTCTCTTGTTGAATAATGTGGGTCATGGGGATTGAACTCAGCTCATTAGACTTAGTAACAAGTACCTTTACCTGCTGGCTCACCTCAGCAGCCTCTGCAATGCTGTTTAAATGTATTGCAACCCCATGCAGTGTTGAAGCAAAAACACGACTCTCACTTCTGAGGGGAAAAGACGTAATTTATTTTGGAGCCAAATATGAGTGACCATGATCCAGGAACACAGATTTAGTTTCCCTCAGATTTGGCGTTCCAACATAGAAACTGTTTCATGAAATTTTATAGTAACAGAACAAAGAAAATCATAAATCAAGACACTGACTCCAATACATTGGTGGATCCATAAGGTAAAATTGGGTGACCTCGCTGTAGGCCTTAGATGGTATCTGATGACATTTTGTGTTTGTTTTTGTTTTTTGAGACAGGGTTTCTCTGTGTAACAGCCCTGGCTGTCCTGGACTCAGCGGTTAAGAGCACTGACTGCTCTTCCAAAAGACCCATGTTCAAATCCCAGCACCCATATGGCAGTTCACAGCTGTCTGTAGTTGCTGGGTGTGGTGGCGCACGCCTTTAATCCCAGCACTGAGGAGGCAGAGGCAGGTGGATCTCTGTGAGTTCAAGGCCAGCCTGGTCTACAAAGTGAGTCCAGGACAGTCAAGGATACACAGAGAAACCCTGTCTCAAAAAACCTAAAAAAAAAAAAAAAAAAAAAAAAAGGTGTTGCCATGTCTGGATTTCTGATGACATTCTTAGCCATTGAAAGAAGTCAATGGCCGGGCGGTGGTGGTGCACGCCTTTAATCCCAGCACTTGGGAGGCAGAGGCAGGCGGATCTTTGTGAGTTCGAGGCCAGCCTGGTCTACAAAGCGAGTCCAGGACAGCCAGAGATATTCAGAGAAACCCTGTCTCGAAAAAACAAAAAAAAAAAAAAAAAAAGAAGTCAATGGCCTGCTGAGTATACATTCCAAAAGGTTTCTCATGATAGTCACAAGGGTGTTAGGCCAGACATGGAGATGAACAAGGGATGGCTGTTAAAGGGAGTAAAGATAAGCCCAGGTAAAATGTAATTATTCTCTGGACTAGTAACATTTTACCCTCTCCACAATCGCTACAGTCCTAATTGGTTAATCAGCCTTCTAGAAGGTTCAGTGTCAAATGCAGGCACTTTCATTCAAGGTACTGTTGAAAAAGTATATAAATCTTCCCATGTTTCTCTCCCATTAATTCCTAACTTTTGCCAAGAATAGTGGCAAAGTCCCATAAACTTGGTGTTTGGAAGGTAAGGACAGAAGGTCTAGAGTTCAAGGCCATCCTCAGCTACATATTGAGGACAGTCTGGACTACATGAGACCCTGTCTCAAACAAAACAAAACAATAAAAAAAATCGTAACATGGCATTGATCATACCTTGACTGGTGCACAAGGAGTTTCCTGATACCCTCTAGTGACTTGGGGTGGGAGGGAGGGGAAAGATGAGTTTGAAGGTAGATGTCTGTTTGTGTGTGGGGGGGTCTGCGGCTCTTGCTACACTCCAGGGCACAGTGTCTCAGCCTTGGCTTTGGGGACCCTTTGCTTACAATTAGCTTACCATACAGATGAGGCTCTGGGTCGCAGTATCAGGAATGAAATGGCTGGGTCAAGGAATAAGTGCGTTCAGTTTTATTTTATTAATTTTATCCCTGTTTCCTGACCAACTCCATGAAAGAGAGTTTACTTGTTTGCTTTAAGTCACTGGATTGGAGCACTGGCTGCTCTTCCAGAGGACCTGGGTTCAAATCTCAACACCTACATGGTGGCTCACAACCATTTGTAGCCTCAGTCCCTAGGGCCTCTTCTGGCCACTGCAAATGACAAGCACATTTGTGGTACACAGACTTACATGCAAGCAGAACACCCATACACATAAAATAAATGCATATGATTTTAAAAGGCAGGGTCTCATATAACTAAGGTCCATCTGAGGATGACCTTGAACTTCTAATCCTCCTACCTCTGTCTCCCAAATGCTGGGGTTATAGGCATGAAGTGCCATGCCTGGGTTATGTGGGTGCTGCAGACTGGTTTCATGCCTGCTAGGCAAATATCTTAACAACTGAGGTACCATTAACCTGAAAATTTTGAGGAGAAACACTAAATCCACGACTGTCTATTAATGCAAGCTTTATTTAATATGGGCCAGGATGAGAGACACAGCTGAGGTCCATACCCAGGATCCCTAGAGTATGTCCCTGAATCTCTGAATTAGGAAAGTCTTGCACTTACAAAGGCAAAACCCATAAGGCTATGCACTTCCTGTGTTTGCTCACTCAGGGGCAAGCATACATCCTGACATACATCCCAGCTATATGTCTCCTACCTACATGTGATCAAGCACACCTTGTGCAGTTGGGGCAAGGAACCTTATTTACTGAAGTGAGAGCACATAACTCATTATCTTACATGGACAACAGCCCCCAGCATTCTAGGAAGTTATCTGTCCTTAGGCAAGTGAGGTTTACAGATTAGAGACCTTTTTGTTTTATAGATCTCTTACCAGCTTTCTTTCTTTCTTTTTTTTTTTTTTTTGTTTTTTCAAGACAGGGTTTCTCCATGTATCCCTGGCTGTCCTAGGCTCACTTTATAGATCAGGCTGGCTTTGAACTCACAGAGATTCACCTGTCTCTGCCTCTCTGAGTGCTGGGATTAAAGGCATGCGCCACCACACTTGGCTGTTGTATAGATCTCTTAAGCACAGTAATTTTAACCTTAAAACACAGCTTTAACCCTCACACTACACTCCCAGTCCAAGAGAGAAAGGATTTTTAAAATCGATTAACATTTGTGTGTGTGTGTGTGTGTGTGTGTGTGTGTGTGTGTGTGTGTTGCTGTGTGCGTTCAGGTGTTCCTGGAGGTACTGGGTCTTGGTTCATTCATGATTTTCGGCACCAGATAAAAGGAGGACATAATTGCTCTTAAGGGGTTGAGGTTTTTACTTATAGACATGAGAGAGCACAGGCAGAGGCATCTGGAAGAGTCCAGACTGAACATCCTGGCAGACTGAATGAGGCCAAGTGAGGAGGAGTGAGGGGAGAGCCAGGAGCCAAATGACCAGCAGCAAGCTAGGAGATCAGGATACCAAGAGGCAAAAAAGCCTGATAGCCAAGATGGCTCAGGTTATATAGGAAAGAGCAGCTGGGGGAAGGGCAGCCCAGCCCCTGGACTGGAGAGCCTACAGTAGAGGTGGGCACACCAGTTGGAATGACTCTGTAACAAGTACTGACTGGTAATGCTGAGAGAGGCTGGTAGACAGTATCAGCTGTGATGTGTTAACAGGCACCTCCTCAGTTAACTGTTTGTCCCAGACTTGACACAGGATCCACTGGAGTTGGAGTTACAGACAGTTATAACAGCTACCTGAGCTGGGTGCTGGGAATTGAACTTGAGTCCTCTGGAAGAGCAGCAAATGCTCTTACCTGCTGAGCCATCTTGCTAGCCACAACACAGGGACTTTTAAACTTCTGTTCTGTGTCCCTAGCACTCTAATTAAGCCTTGGACATAGTAGGTGCCCCCAAAATATATAAGGAATGAATGAACTCTGGAGATGGGCCTCTCCCGGTGCCATGACCTCTATCTCCTTCCTAAAAGGCTCAGATTCACGGACAGCCTATGTTCCCATCAGCCTATGTCCTATCCCCACCATCAGAAAGCAGAAGTCAGGAGTGGAGTGTCATTCGAAAGTTGTTCTGATCATTCTCGTCCTTCACTTCCCTCGCTTTCCCCAAGAAGACATTCAAGAAAAAGTAACCCGTACATCTCACCTCCCTTCCTTTCCCTGACAACAGCTTCTTCTTTTCTTGTTGGTTTTTTTTTTTTTTTTTTGCTTTTTTTTGTTGTTTTTGTTTTTCAAGACAGGGTTTCTGGCTGTCCTGGACTCACTATGTAGACCAGGCTGGTCTTGAACTCACAGAGATCTGCCTGCTTCTGCCTCCAGAGTGTTGGGATTAAAGGCGTGCGCCACCACACCCGGCTGTATTAAGCTGCTCATTATTTTTAATTCTGTGTTTGTATATGGGTATGTGCACATGAGTTCTGCGGAGGCCAGAGGCATCAGGTCCCCAGGAGCTGCAGTTACAGATGGTTGTGAGCTACTCAAAGTGGGTGCTGAGCACTGAACTGAGATCCTCTACCAGGGCAGTATATGCTTTTAACTATGGAGTCATCTCTCCAGCCTCAGCTTCCTCTCTTAAAAAAAAAAAAAAGTCTGCACACTCACCAAATACTTAAAGACAGAGAAAGTGGGATACTTTTCAGAAAAGAACTCATGTTGTACCTGGTGGCACAGGTCTGTCATTCCAGACACTTACGAGGCTCAAGTGACAAGAGCAGAAGTTCAAGGCCTGCACAAGGCTCTCAAGGAAGCTAAGGTCAGACTGGGATACTTACTGAGGCCCTGTTTTAAAATAAAAAAGGAGGGGGCTGGAGAGGTGGCTCAGAGGTTAAGAGCACTGGCTGTTCTTCCAAAGGTCCTGAGTTCAATTCCCAGCAACCACATGGTGGCTCACAACCATCTACATTGAGATCTGGTGCCCGGGCATATATGTAGAGCAAATACTGTATACATAATAAATAAATAAATGTTTAAAAAAAATAAAAAAATAAAAAATAAAATAAAAAAGGAAAAGGGGTGGGGTTTGTAGCATAGTTGTTTAGATGCAATAACAGGCAGGAGGCCCTGGACTTGACCCCCAATAACACAGACAACAGACAAAATTAAGCATGGTGGCACAGGTCTGTAATCTCAGTACTCAGGAGATGGAGGCAGGAGTTCAAGAGCATCCTCAACCACAGAGCAAGCTGGGGTCTCAATCAATTAGTCAGTCAGTCAGTCAAGGGCGGGGGATGTCGCCAAGCAAGGCAGCTTCTTATTCAGGAAGCTGGATAGGACAGAGCCATCCAGCAGAGCTGGATTCCAAGAGAGCATTTCTCATCAGGCAGAAGCCAGCAGCTTATCTCAGAGGAAGGGAACATCTACAATGTGGCAGAACTGCCTTCTGTGAGGTCCCCACAGTCAGTGAATGCAACCAAGGGACCCAAAGCCAGAAATTTAACTCAGAACTGTTATTTTAGATTTCTATTATTCATTATTATTATTATTACATTTTTCAAAAATTAGATTTATTCATTTAAAAAAAATTTCACTTGTGTGTTGCCTTAATATATGTCTGTGATCTTAACCAATCTTAAGCACTGATCTACCTCTCCAGCCTTGTTATTTCTTTTTTATTATTATTTTTTATTTATTTTTTAATAATTTATTTTTTATTTCTTCAAGTTACATCTCAATCACAATCCCCTCCCTACTCCCCTCTCCAGTCCCACCCTTCCACCCTCCTCCCCCTCAACTCCCCATCCTCTTCCCTTCTTTTTCTTTTTTTTAGTTTAAGGTATTTCTTCACCCCCCAACAGCTCTCCCTTTCAGTCCAAAACATGGTTCTTTTTCTTATGACTATAAATACAATACAAAACAACAGAAATAAATAGGCCACAATTATAAGAGTTATGTGGCTTAGCATACATTTCCAATCTCCAGTCCATATGTATTTGGCACCTGACTTTAACATTCTACTATCTAACCATCTCCATGAGTTTAAAGTTCTATATCTAACTCAGCTTTCATACTAACTTGCCTCACAATTTTAAAAATATCTTCTTAGATCCAGAACACCCTCTTGATTCCTAAACAACTCAAAATTTAACTATGAGACTCTAGCTATCTCTTCTTCAACCACCTCAGAGACCTGAGAGGGATAAATATATCTGATTATATAGGAAGTGCAGGGCCTGCAGCTTCCAAAACTAAGAAATAACATTCCAGTGGCTGCCAGGACAGTTCCCATTTTCTCTCCAAACATTACAGCATCAATCTTCAGCCATTTGGCCCCGTTTCTCTGACAGACATTGATTGAAGAGCAGGAATTATGAAGGACTTACCTACCCTGTCTTGGCAGAGCTAGGCTGTCAACTTACCTGCTTCCAAGTTTTGTCCTTTTTGGACAGAAGTCTGTCTACAGTTGAAGCAAGGGGTTTTTCTTGCCAAGAGAAAGGCTTACCACCATTTCAATCATCTCCCACTGGAGATTCTTCAATGCTCATCTTCTACTTGGAGTAGAATAGGGGGTGCTGTCAGGAGCTGACAGGTCTCCATATCAAAAAATCTTAAGTTAAGAAAACAACTTTGGATGCCATATTCTGCAGATCTCTTGAGGTTTTTGAAGATGTCCTATCTATCTCATATATTTAGATAAGCAAATATTGCTTGTCTCTTAGCAACTTGATTTCTGTTATTTCTTTTTTAAATTGTATGTGTGTGTGTGTGTGTGTGTGTGTGTGTGTGTGTGTGTTTCAGTGTGTAGGTGTGTACACTTGAGTGCAGGTATCTGAGGAGGCCAGAACATCAGATCCCCTGGAGCTGGAGTTACAAACAGTTGTGAGGCAACCAATGAGCATTCTGGGCACCCAACTTGGGTCCTCTGCAAGAAGAACATGTGCTCTCAGCCTGAGTTGTATATCCAGCCCCAGAAACTGTGAATTTTAAAAGACCATAACTCACCAAGTTGGTTACCAGTTTTGCCCTGAAGGCTGTTGACCACCAACCTCTGCTTTCCTCGCTTCCTGGTCCCACCCCCAACTCCAGGAAAATTTCTTGGCTTGTTTATCTTTTCCTGAGCTTGCCTCCCCTACCTTATCTCCCACCCAACCACAGTTGCTCACACCCACTCAGTTCAGCCAAACAGCAACCTCTGGACTCACCCCCAGTTTATATACAGGCCTGAGCCAACCAGACTCACATGCTGGGTGTAACAGGACACAGCCAAGGAAGCCTGGCCAGCAACTCAAATCTGAGTCCCTTGAAGGCTACAAGAAGCTGCTTCCCACTGTCATTGAACCTCTCCCTCTTTCTACCATCTTTCCTGGACCTTCAAGATGCTTCAAGATGATGAGGTGATAAACCTGGGTGCAGTGGGCTCAGAATGATGGGTTTCAGGGACGCCAGTTTTCTATGCAAGCTAAGGCCACATCTGAGACATAGGTTCTGTCACTCCAAAGAACCCTGTAGCAACAGCAGTCATGAGGGCCTAGGTGTATTCCCCAGTAACACAGACACACAGAGACACACACAGACACACAGACAGGCACACGCACACACACACACATACACACACACACACACACACACACACACACAGTAACACAGACACACAGAGACACACAGAGACACACGCACACACACACACACACACACACACACACCCCACTGGATGAGATAGGTAGCATATAGCTTTAACCCTTGAGAGGCAGAGGTAGGCGGATCTCTGAGTTCAAGGCTAGACTGGACTCTGAAAAAGAGTTTCAGGATAGCCAAGACTACACAGTGAGAACCTGTCTTAACAAAACAAAACAAAATCCCAAGAAACTCACTGAAGGAGTGAGCAGTAACTCCATGCCAGGCCTCATGCTGGCAGTCGGACTACAGACTTGTCTATGCCAGCCTCTAAGGAAGTCAGGATTCAGAGGGCTTCCTTAAGGGCACTTGGGGTGGGGGGTGGGGGGGTCAGTTTGCTCAGTTTAGAGTCCTAGGTTTGGTTTTTAACCAGCCATATTTAAGATACCTGCTACCCCCACTCTCTCCTCAAAAAAAAAAAAAAAAAAAAAAGATTTAAGGCAGTGCTGGAGAGATGGCTCAGAAGTTAAGAGCACTTGTTGCTCTTACAATGGTGGTTCATAACCATCTGTAACTCCAATTCCAGGAGATTCAAAAGCCCTCTTCTGATCTCCCAGTGCACCAGGCATGCATGTGGTACACACACATATAGGCAGGCAGAACATTCATACACAAAAAATAAGATGAACTTTTGTTTTGGTTTTTCAAGACAGGGTTTCTCTGTGTAGCCCTGGCTCTTCTGGAACTCAGCCTGTAGACCAGGCTGGCCTCAAACACACAGAAATTTACCTGCCTCTGCCTCTGAGTGCTGGCATTAAAGGTGTGTGCTACTATGCCCAGT
The DNA here is from genome assembly GCA_907164525.1 of Lophiomys imhausi. Taxonomy (NCBI): domain Eukaryota; kingdom Metazoa; phylum Chordata; class Mammalia; order Rodentia; family Muridae; genus Lophiomys; species Lophiomys imhausi. Next base: position 22,437,200 of record CAJQZJ010001826.1, on the reverse strand, counting down.
TTAAAATAAATCTTTAGAAAAAACTAAATAATCCAGGCATGGCAGCTCACATCTTTAAGTCCAGCATTAGGGAACCGGAGACAAGAGAATCTTTGTGAGTTTGAGGTCAGCTTGATCTACATAGTAAATTTCAGAACAGCTAGAGGTACATAGTGAGGCCCTGACTTGAAAAAAACAAAACAAGGGGTTGGAGATATGGCTTAGAGATTAAGAGTGTTGGCTGCTCTTCCAGAGTACCCTGGTTCAATTCTCAGCACCCACATGGCAGCTCACAACTGTCGGTAACTCCAGTTTCAAGGATTTGACACCCTCACACAAATATACATACAAGCAAAACACCAAGAACACAAAAAATTTAAAAAACTAATAATAATAATAAAGATTTAAGGTGATTAGCCACACATGGTGGTCCAGGCCTGTGATCCCAGGACTTGGGAGTGGGTGGAATTTAAGGCCTCTAGGCACTGAGGTCAATCAAGAGGTGACCTAAATAATTGTCTGATTTTCACGGGTCAAACATTGGTTGGTTGACTTTTGGTTTCGGGTTTCTGGGTGGGGCTGTTGACTTTTGTCTGAGTCACCAGTAACTGGGGGGGGGGGGGAACTTGACCTTTCTGACATGGTATTTCTTTCTGGTTCCTTAAGGAACATTCAAGTCAGCATTGAGGCTTCCCTTGGTTTCCTAGATTCCTTGGGAGTTGGCAGGAAGGAGGAGGGGTTAACATAGGGAGCCAGGCAGACCCGGGTTCAAATTCTGACCCAACAACTGAGTTGCAATGAAGTCTTAGGCAAGTCACACTAGAATTCCTTCACCCTCTCCTCCTGCCTGCCCTCCCATCAACCAGGCACCCTAATAAAAAGAGAAATGAACAAAGTCCAGAACCCATGACTCAGGTCTGGCAAAGAGGGCAGAGATTCTACAACAGCAGTCTGTGAGCTCAAGGCCAGCTACCACCTGCATCTCCATGGCCAAGGGGTTCTACAGTATAGCCTGGAATCTCTGACTATGCGTTATTTCTGAGGGTCTTTTGAGCTACCGCTCCAAATAGCTTTTTATTCCAAATATAAACTTCCTGGACTTTAGAGAGGCCCAGATATAAATTATAGCACAGTTTAAGTGCCTTTAATGTGGCCTGGCACTCTTGTATCCATAGTGTGTGTAACCAGGAGACTTCTTAGTAAACTTAGATAAACAGAGTAGCGGGGAGACTTTCTGGATGTTGGACACCTGTTCCCATGTTTATGCTCCAGAAGGGGATCCTGAACCTTCTATGTTGACTGGACCACCAAGGAATGGGCCTTCAGGAGCTAAATAAACTGGAGATGCTGTTGCCTCTAAAGAAATGGAGGCTCTTATACAGAGAAACCCTGTCTTGAAAAAAACAACAACAAAAAAGAAATGGAGGATTTGAGAACAGCTGAACCGGCCTCGACTTGAAAACTGTCCAACGGTTACTTCAGGAAACAGCAGCAGCTAAGGCAGGAATCTGTCCTTCGGTAGGAGCAAACCAACCACATCTGCCGTTTGATGGCAACTAGAGCAGTAGGAAAGGAAACGCCGGTCCCTAACCTGCAGATGTCCACATGGAGTCCATGCAGCACAGAACCCAGGCCAGTCCCAAGACCTCATTAGATCTGAATTGTTACTGTAAAGAAAAGAAAGTTGTGCATGTGCATAAACACACACACACACACACACACACACACACACACACGCGCACACACACACCCCACACATGCACACGTGCACACACACACACACACACACGCGCGCGCGCACACACACACACACACACACACACACGCGCACACACACACACGCACACACACACGCGCACACACACGCGCACACACACGCACACACACACACACACACACATACCAGTGACATTTATAATTATAATCACTGAAGTCGAGGGGTGGGCATATGGCAGCTCAGTTTTGCTCTTCCTTTTTTTTTAAAACTTCTGCAAATATTTACAGTTTTCCATATGAAAGTAAAATAATATCAAAATGAAAAAATGAGATTTTTTTTAGATGTTTGTATCAAATGCTTTATTTTCCTCACATGTCATCAATTTTTCAAAAAAGCCATGTGATCATATATATATATATTGTTTTTTGGTTTTTCGAGACAGGGTTTCTCTGTGTATCCTTGGCTGTCCTGGACTTACTTTGTAGACCAGGCTGGCCTCGAACTCACAAAGATCCACCTGCCTCTGCCTCCCAAGTACTGGGATTAAAGGCGTGCGCCACCACCGCCCAGCTATGTGATCATATTTTAATTACAAGCTTGTGGTAGAGTTTTAGGTTGTTTTGTTTTAGAAAGGCTCCTGTTGTGGAACCCTGGTAGCCTTGCGCTCACTGTGTAGTTTACTCTGGCTTCAAACTCAGGATCCCCTGGCCTTTATACCCTGGATGCTGGGATTACAGGTATGTGCCATCATGCCCCATTAACTTTTATGTTCTTCCTGGAGTTTCTTGGCACTTTTCCATTTCTTTTTGAGAGGAGGAGTGTGTGTTTCTTTACCCTAAGAGGAAGAACTTCTGGCTTCTTAACGGAAGTACACTTTTGTCTTAAAGACATTATTATGGGAGCTTTCTGTTTTCTTATTCTTTTAAAAATCAAATACAGCTCCTTACTACAGGGTCTCTTTCAGTTTGTTGTCTGCAGGGTCTCTTTCCGTTTGTTGTCCGCATTAGCTACATTGGTCTTTGGTAACTATGTGTCTCAGATCAGGGT
>CAJQZJ010001826.1:22423304-22434447 GCA_907164525.1 Lophiomys imhausi | reverse complement strand
TGTCTGAGATCAGGGTCTCTTTCCGTTTGTTGTCTGCATTAGCTACACTGGTCTTTGGTAACTATGTGTCTCAGATCAGGGTCTGCATAGGCAGTACCTGGAACAGTGTATTACAGTGTATTAGTTTGCTTTCTGTTATTATAACAAATGCCTAAAGCTGGATACTATACAAAGTTTATTTGGTTCACAATTCTGGAGCTCCCAGGGCCTGGTGTTGTTTGCAAATTTAATTCTGCTGAGGACTTTGGACTGATGGTGCCACAATTAGAGGAATACCTGAGAGAGCAATGGCCTGTAAAACAGAAAGCCAAAGAGTGAATCACAGCTCAGGCTCTGGCTTTTACATCTAATAACTCATTCATTGGAAATTTAAGTAATTTAAGGTCCTATAAGAAATTCTTCAACTTTTCTGAGGGTGATGATCTAACTACCCCCATTAGACCCCATCATCACCCAGCATGGCCTCTGGGCAACCAACTTCCCTATCTTGAACCATTGGGGAAACACCCCCAAAATCACATGCAAACCATAGCAAGGGACACTAGTGAGGGGAGCTGAGGACATAGTCACAGGGCAGGAGGATGAGACGGAGGAGAGAGCTAAGATGCAAGTATTTTCTCCTGGAGACAAACTTCAGCCTGGTCCCCGATAAATTCTAGAGTTTGTCCCACCTACAGCTGGGCCAGTGACAGTGGCGGGTGTTGGAGAACTAGGCTCAAAAGGGGTCTGAGTGATCCGCCAGCGCCATCTCCAGCACCATCCACACCCACCCACAGACCTCAGACCTGACTTGCACCACTTCACCTAGAGGGCTTGCTCAACGCGGGTGGCTGGGGCACAATCTGACATTTTCTGACTCAGCGGGGCAGGGAGGGGTCTGAGCATGCGCACTTCCAGCCTGTTCCCAGGGGCTCCTGAAGTATCCTTTCAGAGCAACAGGGTCCACTGATTCCTCGGCTTTACTTTCTTTAATGTTTAAACATTATTATTAATTATTATTTGTTTGTTTGGTATGTGTGTTTGTGCATGCGCACTCATGCAATGATCCATGTGTGGAGGTCAGAGGGCAACTTGGAGAAGTCAGCTGTTTCATCCTCTGTAGTGTCTGGAATCATCAGGCTAGGGGCAAACATCTTTACCTGATAAGCCATCTCTCCTGCCCTTTCCCTCTGTTTTCCTGAACTACAAACACAAGTTAACTTTTTGCAGCCAAGTGTAACAGTGCACCTTCAATCCCAGTATTTAGGAGACAAAGGCAGGAGGATTTCTCTGAGTTTGAGGCTAGCCTAGTCTACATAGTGAGTTCCAGGCTTACACATGGAGACCCTGTCTCAAAATTTAAAAAAAATTAAAAGAAAAGGGAATTTAAAAACCACTTAACTAAATAATGAATGAAACACTTCAAAGAAATTAAATGAAATACCTCACAGTTTCATAATCAAGGTTTTTTTTTTCTAATGCATATATTTCTGTGGGGGCAGATGCCTGTGACTGTGTACTGGATCCAGAGGAGAAGGAGTTTTAGGAGGTACTTCTGAGTTGCCCAGTGTGGATGCTGGGAACTGAACTCCAGACCTCTGGGAGAGCAGACAGTAATCTTAACTGCTCAGCCAGCTCTCCCGCCCCCCATCAGGCATTTTGTAGAATGTTCCTCACTGTGGGAATTTTTCTTGTGATTTCCCCTTGGTTAGGTGATGGGCCCATGTGACATCACTGGGTGTCAGGAGTCATCACTTGATTACAGAAGTCACTGTCAGATCTCGCCACCTTGATTTTTGTTTATTTATTTATTTTAGGTTTTTGAAACAGTGTACCATTAGCCCAGGCTGGTATTGAACTTGAAATATGGCTGAGGAAGGCCTTGAACTCCTGATCTTCCTGCCTCTAGTCTCCTAAACGCTGGGATTAAACGCTGACTTCCCCTATGTATTTATTTATTCATTTAGTTCATGATGGGTTCATGTTTATTTACTTTAGACTTTGGGTTCTAGCCTAAGACATTATTCATTTTATTGCTCAAATTGTTCCACTGTTGGCTGTTGAGAATTTGTGCCATTTGGCTCCTGAATGGAACTCATCCTAAGTCTTTGCTTTCTGGCAATTGCTTCTAAACTTTTAAAACCATGCTATTTGTTTGAGCCTTCCTGTTTTTAATTTCTCTGAAAGTTTATGTGTTCAGATTGATCCTTTTTATTAGCAATTCTCTCTTGTTTTGTGAATTCAGGAAAATATCATCTCAAAATTCCTAATCATAATTTTGGGCGTAGGGAATTCAAGGCCAGCGTGGGCCTTGTTTCAAAACAAAACAAAAACAAATGCAGCATTAATTTTGTCTGCTTTGAGCCATGGTAGTTTGTACCAAAAATGTTATTAATGTGCATATACTTCAATCGTAGTATTTTTTTTTTTGAGACAGGATTTCACTATGTAGCCTTGGCTAGCCTAGAACTTGCTATGTAGACCAGGCTACCCTTGAACTCACAGAGACACACTTGCCTCTGCCTCCGGAGTGCTTGGATCAAGGGTGTGCACCACCACCCATTATCACCGACTGTCTCGAACTGATAGCTGTCCAAGTAATGACTCAGACTTTTTATTTATATATGAAAGCTTGACCTTAGCTTAGGCTTGTTACCAACTAGCTTTTATAACTTAAGTTAACCAGGTTCTGCCAAGCTGGGCATGGTGGTGCACGCCTTTAATGCCAGCACCGGGAGGCAGAGGCAGGCAGATCTCTGTGAGTTCCAGCCAGCCTGGTCTACAGAGTTCCAGGACAGCCAAGGCTGTTACATAGAGAGACCCTGTCTCGAAACACAAAAACAAACAAACAAATTAACCAGGTTCTGCCACCAGGCTCATTACCTCATCTCAGTACTGGCACCTGTGGGCTCTGGAGATGAGACTAAGGTCGTGGGATTTGGCAAGTTTGCTGGCCGCCAACTTCTTATTCTTTTTTTGCTTGTTTTGTTTGTAGTTCAGTTATTAAACACAGGACTTCATACATACTACATAGGCATTTGGCCCTGGATTTCACCCCAGCCCCAGTGTTTTGTATTTGGAGACTACATACAATGTGTCTTATTATATTCAGAACAGCCTGTATGAATTGCAACATAGTAATCCTGCCTATGGCCTGCTTGAGGCTACTATTGTATATTTAAAACCCCATAGTCAGGCATGGTGCACATTCCTATAATCCCAGCATTTGGAAGATAGTTGAAGAGGGTCAGGAATTCAAGGCCAGCTTTGGCTACAAAAGGCCTTGTCTCAAAAACAAAACTCAACTAAAAAACAAACAACACACACACACAAACCCAACTCAAACCAAACCAAAATAGAAACAAACTTTTAACCCCACAAAAATGTTAATTTTTTGGCATATAACAGTTGCAAGTTTATAGTTGATAAGATGGTTGAGTAAAATTCAGCTGGTAAAGGCACTTATTTTGCCAGCTCAGCCAGCTGGGGTTGGAGAGGTAGGTAATGGTAGATCAATTGCCTGGCATGTGGCAGTCTGAGGTTCAATCCCCAGCCTGCAAAACAAATAAAACACATAGCGGACAAGACTAATGATCTTAGGGACTCACAGTTCTAAGAACCAGATTCCACAAGTTGTCCTCTAACTTGATGTATGCCTGCATATGTACATCCACACCCTAAATAAATAAAATGTATCAAAAAATTAAACAAAAAATTGTCATATGGTTGTTTGTACATTAATCATTTCCAGAGATCTTTGGTAATCTCTAAACTTCTATTGTTTTTTTTTTGTTGTTGTTGTTGTTTTGCTTTGTTTTTGCTTTTTTTTTCTTTTGGTTTTTCGAGACAGGGTTTCTCTGTGTAGCCCTGGCTGTCCTGGACTCACTATGTATACCAGGCTGGCCTCGAACTCATAGAGATCCCCCTGCCTCTGCCTCCCGAGTGCTGGGGTTAAAGGTGTGTGCCTCCACATCCAGCCACTTCTATCCTTTTTAAAATGTTTTGTTTTTATTTTTTGAGACAGTCTATATAGCTCTCCTGACTGACTTAGAACTCTCTGTAGACCAAGCTGACCTTAAACTCACAGAGATCTGCCTGCCCCTGTCTCCAGAGTGCTGAAATGAAAGGCATGAGCCACTATCCCATATTTCTATTGTTTTTTAATTTAAAATTGTTTAGATTTATTTATGATATTTTGTGTGTATGAATGTTTGGCCTGGATGGCTGGATGTACATGATGTGTGTGCCTGGTGTCTACAGAGACCAGATGAAGACATCAGATCCCCTGGAACTGGAGTTACCCATTGTTGTGAGCCACCATGTGGATGCTGGGAACTTGACTATGGTCCTTGGCAAGACCAAAACATGTTCTTAATGGTTGAGCCATCTCTCTAGGCCCAAAGCTCTAGCCTTCTATCTAATGTCATTGCTTTTCAAACTGAAGAACTTCATTGAACACTCTTCTCACTTCAGGTCTGAGGGTGAGGGACAGTCTCTGCTTTCATTTGTCTGCAGACATCTCTACATTAGTGGGTCCACAGGGTTTCTTTTGGTTTTGGTCTGAGTACTGTAATGGTGGTATTCCATTGTTTTGGCCTCTGTGGCTTCTGAGGAGAAGTGAAACCCCACTGGATCCTTGTTTCTCTGTATCCATTTGCTACTTGTCTTTTTGTGGCTTTCAGGTTTTTCTTTTTCTGGTTTACAGCTGCTTGGCTATGATGTGCTTGGATTATTTATTTTTTGGTGTTTTTTAAAAATGATTTTTAAAAATTTATGGACATTGGTATTTTTCCTGCTTGTATGTGTGTGTGAGGGTGTCTGAACCCCTGGAACTGGAGTTACAGACAGCTGCCATGTGCATGTTGGGAATTGAACCAGATCCTTTGGAAAAGCAGCCAGAGCTTTTAACCACTAAACCTTCTCTTCAACTCCTTTGGTTGTTTTTTGTTTGTTTTGGTTTTTAGAGACAGAGTTTCTATGTGTAGGAGAGCCTTAGGTGTCCTGGACTCACTCTGTAGACCAGGCTGGCCTTGAACTCACAGAGATCCACCTGCCTCTGCCTCCCAAGTGCTGGGATTAAAGGCGTGTGCCACCATGCCCGGGCAATTACAGACAGCTGTGAACTGCCATGTGGGTGCTAGGATTTGAACTCGGGTTCTTTGGAAGAGCAGTTAGTGCTCTTGACTGCTGAGCCATCTCTCCAGCCCCCTGTGTTGAAATTTTACTTATTCATTATGAATGATTTTTCCTTTAAATCCTTGGGCATATTTACAATATGAATTTTAAAAAAGATTTATTTATTATTATTTATTTATTATATAATGTTCTGTCTGCAGGTATGCCTGCAGGCCAGAAGAGGGCACCAAATTTCATTATGGATGGTTGTAAGTCACCCTGTTGTTGCTGGGAATTGAACTCAGGACCTCTGGGAGAGGTCTGGGAGTGCTCTTAACCTCTGAGCCATCTCTCCAGCCCACAATATGAATTTTTGTGTCTAATAATTTTTTAACATCTTGGTTCATCTTAACAGTCTCTCTCTCTCTGTCTCTCTCTCTCTCTCTGAGCAGATCTCTCTGAGTAGCTCAGGCTGGTCTTACCATTTATGGCCTTGAACCCGGCGTCTTGCCACCACCTGTAACTGCCTGGGTTTACAGGCATGAGCAACCATCCCAGTTTAAAGTCCATTCTATGGATCAGTTTGTCTTTGCTTTAGTATAAGCTACATTTTGCTGTTTCCCGCCCTCTTGTCAAATGTAACAGTGAATTTTTGTTTATACTTATATGTTTACTAATACCTAGTATCTAAATATCTAATATGCTAATACTAACATCTAAAATACTCTAATATCTATAAAAAAACAAACAGCACTAACTTAAGTTTCTTGGTTTTTAATTTATTTTACTTTATTTTATGTGAATTGGTGTGAGGATGTCAGGTCCCCTGGAACTAGAGTTAGAGACAGTTGTGAGCTGCCATGTGGGTGCTGGGAGTCGAGTCCAGGTCCTTTGGAAGAACAAACAGTGTTTTTAACCACGGAACCATCTCTCCAGCCCCCTAACTTAAGTTTCTTTTTTTTTTCCTTTCTTTCTTTTTTTGTTTTTTTGAGACAGGGTTTCTCTGTGTAACATAATTCTGGACTTGCTTTGTAGACCAGGCTGGCCTCAAACTCACAGAGATCCGCCTGCCTCTGCCTCCCGAATGCTGGGATTAAAGCCGTGTGCCACCATGCCCGGCTTAATTTAAGTTTCTTTTTTTTTTTTTTTTGGTTTTTCGAGACAGGGTTTCTCTGAATATCTCTGGCTGTCCTGGACTCGCTTTGTAGACCAGGCTGGCCTCGAACTCACAAAGATCCGCCTGCCTCTGCCTCCCAAGTGCTGGGATTAAAGGCATGTGCCACCAACGCCCGGCTTAATTTAAGTTTCTTAAAAGGATATTTTCTCAGGTTAATTCTCTGGGCGTGAATCCGTACGGGTGGCTGGTCTCCAGCAACCTTTCAATCTTAAAGTCTATGAATCTCATTAATCAGATTTTAAGGCAGTTTATAAATTTAATCTGTTTTGACCATTGAAGTGGGGTGGTCTTTAAGTCAGATAAGAATTGCCTCTGCAGTCCTAGGGCCCAATTATGTGCAAGATGAAAAGTTTCTTGGGCTCACCATTCCGATGCTGTAGGCCTCCAAGGGCCCCGCTCTAGTGTTCTGGCCAATCCGATGCTTTTGGGCTCCAAGGGGAGATAATTCTCTGTTTAGATGTTCTGGAGCACCAGGAAGGGTCTGCCTTTACCTTCTCCATTGGCATGGATTCAAGGCAGGTTGGTGCAAGATGGCAATGAGCAGCGGAGCGTGGTGAAGTCTCCCAGCAAGATGAGGATGAAGGCTGGCAAGGCGGCATGGCTTCCGATTTTAAATCCCTTGTGTCATAATGATCTGGGCCGTGAATTCTGGCATTTCATTGCCGTGGTTCCTGACGGGATTTTCAGGGCATGCCCTCACAACAGTGGTCCCATGATCCGCTCTTGGTGGGCTTTCAAGGACATGCCCTTCAATGGCAAACACAGCCGTAATTGGATGAGCCAATCTTTTTCCTGAGACGCCAAACTTCAAAAACCCTATGCTGGCAGACACTACACTACTTCACTAACCCCACCACTGTCAAAGGCTTGGTAATTAAAAAAAAAATCTTTTTGTTATTTTAGTGTGTGAGTGTTTGGCTTGCATGCATGTACATGCACCACATGCATGCCTAATGTGTGCTAAGGTCAGATCCCCTGGATGTGGAGTTACAGACCATTGTGAGCCACCATGTGGATGCTGGGAATCAAACCCAGGTCCTCTGTAAGAGCAAAAAGTGCTCTTAACCACTGAGTCAACACTCCAGCCTAAGGCCGAGTTAGTTTTTTTTATTTGTTGCCTAGGCTGACTTCAAATTCTTTTTCTTTCCACCTACAGCCTTCTGGGTTCTGAAATTACAAATACGAGCCTCCATGCCAGGTTTCATCTTCATCTTTATTGCGACATTGCAAATCTCATGCCAGAGTATCCCTGCATTTCATCAGCTATTTGCGAAGAGTGTTTCTTTTGTTCTAACTGGTAGTTAAATCACAGGATGAACTCGTGAATTTAAAAAATTTTTATTATTTTCGTGACTATTTCAATTTTAATTATTCTTTTTAAATGGACAGTTTAGAAAAGTTAGTTGTGGTGGTACATGTGTATAAGCCCAGTACCTGGGAGATGGAGGAAGTAGGATGGAAGAGTCAAGGTCATTCTCAACTATAAGTGGAGTTCAGGGGCAGCATGAAAGCCCCTCTCTGAACAAAAAGCTCATAAGGTTCTTTCAGTTAAAAATTTGCTATTAGCCAGGTAGTGGTAGTGCATGCCTTTAATCCCAGCACTTGGGAGGCAGAGGCCAGCGGATCTCTATAAGCTCGAGGACAACCTGGTCTACAGAGCAAGTTCTAGGACAGCCAGGGCTACATAGAGAAAGCATGTCTCAAAAAACAAAACAAAAACAGAATCTGCTATGGTCAATAATATCAAGGTTGTCAAAACTGGAGCAAATATTTAGTATGTTTCTCTCATATGTAGATTCTGGGTCTGTCTGTAATAGATATTGGTTGATCTTAAAGATTTTATAATTTATTTATTTATTTACTTTTTACTGATTTGTCTTTGAAGATGTCTCTGTAGTGTCCTATCATGAGGTTTCTATTACCTTCAGCAATGCCAATGTATTATTTCAAACAAGGAAAACATCACTAGTGTTCTCAGTGGGGATTGGCATTCATAAATAAGCCAGAAGTAACTCTGCATGTTGAAGAGCTGCTCAGTCTCTGCCTCCTTCCTCAGGCTGCCTTGAGGTCCTGGGCTTCCTTTCCACTCCCTATCTCCGGTCGGTCGCAGGCATTGGCCCCAGGTCTGGCTGAATTCCTTCCAGGCAGGCTTCTTCCACTCAGGCTCTGCTGCTGCTCTGTGTCCTCCCCCTGGAATGCAGTTTATTCTTCATTCCTCCCTTGAATTGCTCAAACCTCCTCCTTGCTCTTGGCTCTACATTCCCTCAGTACCTGTGTAATCTGTTCTTCACGTTAACAGCTGAAGTGATCTGAAGGCACATCTGCACAGAGCCCCTTTCTGCTTACCTCCTTTACAGCCTCTTTACTGAATGACAACTAAATTCCTTACACACACACACACACACACACACACACACACACACAAGCACAAGGCATACATACACAAACACACACACGCACACAAACACCCCCCCCCACAAGTACACACACATGCATACATACACACACATAAACACACAAGTACACACACACAGATACACAAGTACCTTGGCATGGCGTGATCTGGTTCCTGCCCATTTCTCTGGCTTTACTGGGACTCACATAGGGGATAGAAGTCCTGGACTGGATCGACATGGACTGTAGCAGGCAAGGGACGAGTCAAGGATAGCACTCAGATTTCTGGCTGGACAGAGTCAGAGAAGTTTCTGAGCTTCTAACTGCCAGCATCTCCAGGGAACAGCAGTTAGCTGCAAATGCAGAGACGACACCTCCCACTCTTGCCCGCCCTCACTCTGCTTCTCAACCGCTTGACCAAGCTTTGAGTCTATGTCCTAGCTCATTTCATTTGCTGGCCCCTTGGCTCAGCATTTCCTCCCTAAAGAACTTTGCTTTCTCTTCTAGAAAGCAGCAGTCATTCTCACCCCTCCATCCCCCTCTTTTGTTTTTAATCAGAGGGGGATTCATTTAAAGTGGCAATTTTGGGAAGAGTAGCAAAGACAAGGGTCTGTCTAGGACTGACATGAGGAAGAGTCGAGGCAAGAGGGCAAGAGGTCCATATAACTGAGCCATCCTGGTCAAGGTATGATCTGGTTGATCACTTTCCTAGGCTGTTTTGTTTTGGGACAGGGTCTTAATCTAGCCCTGGCTGGCCCAGTACTTGCTATGTGGTTTATTCAGGCTTGCCTCCCTCTTAAGGCAATCCCACCTCTGCCTCTCAAGTGCTAGGATTACATGTGTGTACTACTGTGCCACAACAGAGGTTGGATGCTTGTGTCTTCCTCTGTCTTGCTCTGCCTTGCTTTTTTTTTTTTTCTATACTACATGGGGGTGGGGTGAAAAAACGAAAAAAAAAAAAAAAAAAAAAAGGAAAGGAATCAGGCGTGGTGGCACACACCTTTAATCCCAGCACTCAGGAGGCACAGGCAGGTAGAGTTTGAGGACAACCTAGTCTACAGAGTGAGTCCAGGACAGCCAGGACTACACAGAGAAACCCTGTCTCAAAAAACCAAAAAACCAAAACCAAACAAACAAAAAAAAAGAAGAAAGAAAAGGAAAAAGAAATTATTAGGATGCTGAGGATGTAACCCACTTGGAAAAATGCATGCAAGGTCCTGAGTTCCATCCCTAGAACTGCACAAACTGGGTGCAGTGGCACACATCTGTAATCCCAGCACCAAGGAGGTGGAGGCAAGAAGAGCAGAAAGAAGAACAAGGTCGTCGTTGGCCATATAGTGAATTAAAGGACACTCTGGGTTGTGTGAGCCCCTGTCTCAAAGAATTTAAAAAGGAAAGGAGCTGGGATCGTGGATGGTAAACTGAAGACACATAATGGACCTGGGTAGTGTGTAGCTGGAGGTGGCCATTTCCTGGGATCCTCAGTAGTGAAACCCATTTGCCTTTTAGGAAAATCTCCATGGTGTTAGGAGGAAGGATGCATATCAAATAGGTTGAGATAGGAAAGGTGGAACTTTCCAGTCCTCTGGACCATGACTTCTTTTGCAGAAATACATGAGGAAGGGGCTTATGTGAGTGTTGAACAGACTGCCCTATACCTCCAAGCCACCCTGAATCCTCCACTTCCCATATCTGGTCCTTGAGCAGGTGTAGCTGGCCCTACCTCTGTGGCACTGGAAATGAGAATGTCCTCCATAAGCTTGACATTTGAGCACTTGGTCCCCAGTTGTTAGTACTGCTTGAGGAGGTCTGGGAGGTGTGAGCCCTGCTGGAGGATGTAAGTCACTGTGGATGGGTTTTGACCTTTCAAAGTGTCACATCATTCCTCTCTACAGAGCCTTGGCTGTCCTGGAACTCACTGTGTAGACCAGGCTGGCCTTGAACTCACAGAGATTCTGCCCGAATCTTCCTCATGAGTGCTGGGATTAAAGGTGTGCACCCCCATGCCCAGCTTGCCAGTGTACTCTTTTTGCTTCATGCTTACTGTTTGAAGATGTGAACTCAGCTTCCTGTTCCAGTCACGTGCCTCTACTCTGCCATCATGGTTTCTCATCCTTCTGGAACCAAAAGCCAAAGTCAATACTTCCTTCCTTTCTTTTTTGTTTCTTCTGAGACAGGGTTTCTCTGTGGGTATTCCTGGCTGTCCTGGACTTGCTTTGTAGACCAGGCTAGCCTCAAACTCACAGAGATCTGCTTGCCTCTTCCTCCTGAGTACTGAGATTAAAGGCATGCGCCACCATGCCCAGCTGTCAATTCTTCCTTAAGTTGCCTTGGTCATGGAGCCTTATCACAGCAACAGGTATAACCTCCAAGTACAGCCACAAGTCCTTTACTGTCTGTGTTTTCTGGGCCACAGCTCTAGTCCAAACCACTGTAGTACCTGGATACTGTAATAATGGGACATTCAGCCTCTGTAGT
>CAJQZJ010001826.1:22410752-22423294 GCA_907164525.1 Lophiomys imhausi | reverse complement strand
GGATACTGTAATAATGGGACATTCAGCCTCTGTAGTACCTGGATACTTTAATAATGGGACATTCAGCCTCTGTTCTTGCTTTGTCCCATGTCATCTCCATCCAACAATGTGCAGCACAGCCTTGGAAAATGTGAACCCAGAACTATTATTTGCATGCCAGGTATGTCCAACCTCTTGATAGTAGGACCCAATATTGTTATCTACAAAGTTCACACACCAGAATTGTTCTGTCTAATCACAGAAAAACCTCATTATGTTTTAAGTCACATTTATGAATATTCTTGGCTGTGGCTCACGATCAAAGGTTAAACACACTAAGGCCCTAAACTCTCTCTTTAAATTGTCTTCCCAAGCACCTCACCTCTAACCATGAGACCCATGTCACCTGACTGCTGCCTGCCTTACCTGCACCCTCTCTTCCTGTTTACCAAACCCAGACACACCCTCCTGGTTCCTTGCCGGCCCTTCTAGCCAGCAGCCCTTCATGTCACTGGCTTGTTGGTGCAGGTTTCTGCCCAAAGGTCACATCCTTGTAGAGTCTGATCTAAAGATATTAGCACCAGCCACTATGTTTTGTTTCTTTCCTAACACTTATTACTAAAGCTAGATTGTTGATGGGGAGTTCTTATGACCACTTAAGCAGTTTTATTACTTTTGATCATTGAATGGATACATATGCGCTTTCCTTAGGCCTGACAGATTAAAAAAGGAATTGCCCTCTCCAGCACCTCCGGCCCTCACTCTAGACCCCCTCCCTACATTGAAAGCTCTGTCCTGCTTGCCACTGACCTGTAAATTCCCCCAGAACCAAAACCGGCACAAGAAACAGTGACTGAATAAACAGTAAGTCAAATCCTGGCTCTGCTCTATGTTAACTTCCCTTTGAGGAAAGCTGGAGAAAGGGAGGTTAAAGGCCAAGGTCAAGAGGACGCTACGGATTTGGGCGAGCTACTCAGTTTCTCTAAGCAGTAGTTTGCTCATTTGTTTTAGAAAAGGCAGCGGAAAGCCGGGCGGTGGTGGCACAAGCCTTTAACCCCAGCACTCGGGAGGCAGAGGCAGGCAGATCTCTGTGAGTTCGAGGCCAGCCTGGTCTACAAAGCGAGTCCAGGACAGCCAGAGCTACACAGAGAAACCCTGTCTCGGAAAAAAAAAAAAAAAGAAAAGAAAAGGCAGCGGAGCATTTAGCTCACAGAGCTGTAAGCCCCAAGTAGCACCAGGCGCACAGTCCATGGCTTCACAGGTACCACACCCACCCCACCCCCTCATGGCACTTACTGGCTAGAAAGGATGCCCTTGACATCTTGCCCTTGACTCCACCACTTACCAATCTGCTCAGTGTTTAGAGCCATGCTTTCCGAAGCCAGTCCAGGAAGAACTACACTGGGGGGTGGGGGCTACCTGGAGCCATCTGGTGGACCTTTCTGGACTGTTTGTTTTACTGGGAGGTAATCTAAAACATTGTTTTTGTTTTTTTTTTGTTGTTGTTATAGTAACATAACCACAGATACTTGTTGAGTAGGATGAAGAGTTTGTCTGAATGTGCTTTGAGGATTTAGCACTGGGTGCTGTACTGACAGCATTGGGTTTGGAGGGAGCCTATGTGGAGAGTACAAGGCCAGGCCTCTTGATTTTGGTTAGGGGCCTTTTGGCTCACAGATGAGCTCCCTGCTATCCACAGAGGATTCTATTCTGCTCCTTTCAAGATATTGTCGTCGCCCTCCCCACCCCCGTTGCCACCCCCAAGAAGTAGCAGGTGGCTTCTTGCTGCCCTGGCTGGGACAAAGGAAGATCCCAGAGGCTAAGAAAGAGAGGTGAAGTTACAGACATCAATCCATTTTCTCCTAGCTCTTACCATAGCCCAGATGTGGACCACCCTGCCTGCCATTAGCTTCTGCCCACCCCTCCCCAATCTGGATATAATTATAGTCATTATCCTAGGATATTATTACCAACTCTATAAACAGCACACTCTATGTAAACAGCATAGGTAACTGCTTCTGAACATAATTACAGATGTTTCCAGACCCACAATTGCATCAGAGTAAATGATAGCTTCCTTTCCTATCGTTAATAATCCGATATTAGGGACCTATCAGGGCCAATTAGTCAAACCCCAGCAGTGAGGGGGTGAGAAAGACCTCACATTCTCCCACTGGCTGCAAAGCAAGAGGGGACCCTTCAAGATCCCTGCTAGAAGACAATGGATTAAAACCCAGAACCATTTCCTACCTGCCCCTAGCTTCTAGGCTCCACCCTCCCACACCCCACCTGCTGCTTCTGTAAGGGTAGGGAACTTGAGGAAAGCCAAGATTTCCAACGACACCAAGAAAGCTGCAGACCATAGGCTCTGCTGAACACCTCCGTGTGAGGTGCCTGGCCACAAGAACAAGTGAGTTCCTTCAACTTGTGGACAGGTAAACTGCTGGTCTTAGGACCCAGCCAATAGACCTGGAATGGGCTGAGTTGGCTGATGTTCAGAGTTATCATTGCAGGCAGCTAACCTAGGCCTGGGTGTTATCAAGGATGCTAGATGCTACTGGCCACCAGCTGATCGACTCTCTCTCCCTTCCTTATCTCCTGTTCTCACCGCTTCCTCTTTCTGTTTGTCCCTCCCCTCCCCTTTCCATTCTCCTCTGCTCTCCAGCGTTGCAGTCCGCTGCCCGCCCCCACCCCTTCTTCCTGTCCCCGTTGTGCCGTTGGGTGGTATCTCTCCAGAAGGGCGGGGGCGGGGAGGGTGGAGCAAAGGGCAAAGGCCTAGCTAGGCTTCTGAAATCTCTCGCTGTCCTCACTCAGGGCGCCGCTGTGGCTGGGCCTCGGAGTCTGCGGACACAAAGGCTAGCACTGGCGTTCGCCGGGGAGCGCGCTCGTACCCACGTCTGTGCACACACACACACAACTGCACAAAGACGTTCGCTCTCTCTCTCTCTCCCCCCGACCCCAGACTCGCGCACATCCGTGCACACGCACTTGGCACGCGCTTGCGTGCACGCGCCCTCGTAGATCAGCCGCGGCCGGCCGGCCAGCCCTCACTCTGGGCGCGCACACGCAGAGCCGCGCACGGAGCCACACACGCGCGCTCACACCCGCACGCTCCACGCCCCTGGCGGCGGCCGGGGTGCTGGGCTGCTTGAGCGACGGGCGGGGACCCAGGCGGGGGCGGCGGCGGCGACAGCGAAGGAGGCGGAGCGGGATAGCCGGGAGCGGGCTGGCCGGAGCTCCTCCTGGCGGCCGGGGATTTTCCAGCTTGGGTGCTGACGCCGCGAACCTCTCTGCGGTCGCCGCGGACCTCTCTGCGGCCGCAGCAGACCATGGGCGACAAAGGGACACGGTGAGTGCGAGTGGCCGCCCTGCCCAGCGCGCGCGTGGGGACGACCTGGGCTAGGGCACGGGCGGAGGTTCCAATCAGCGTCACCCGGATCTGGCACTGTTCTCCGCCAGTCTCTTGTGTGGTCGCGGGCCAGAACCATGTGTAAGGACTGAGGCAGCTAGGGTGGGCCACCCCATCTGGTTCACGGCTCCTGGCCGAGGCTAGCTCACACACCCAGCACTGGCCGGCAGACTGGAGGAAGCTCCAGGGCAGGCTGACGCACAACACACATGCTCATGAACACACGAGCACCCTCCTGCTGGCACACACTGACAGCCGCTGCCACACTCTTCTCATTTGTGGCACGACGACGTCACACGCGCGTTCTCTCTCGCGCACACACTCGTCTGTCAACACATTCTTGCTGACAGTCCTGTTAGCATGCACAGGTCCCACTCGAACACGCACCAGCTCTAACACACCCTCGTGTGCCATACACATGTGGGCATACACCAATGCAGATATCCTGCCACTTGGATGCTGCAAAGCTCACTCTGGCCAGTGCATGCAGTCTGTCAACCCTCCCTGATGTGACACTGACATGTCATGATACAGCCACATGTTTTAGCCACACACCAAGGCTAACCGCATGGTTGCACGTCAGAAAATGCCTGCAGGGCCTGATATCCCCAGGTCAGTGATTCACTCGCTCCTGACTCCCCATGGCAGGCAGGACTGGAAACACAGGTCACAGAGTGGAGGACTCTGTCTGGGGCCTGGAAAGGTAGGCCCCTTCACAATCTTCCTTACCCTCTAACCTCCAAAGCACATAGCTGGGAGCTACATGTAGCTAAGGAAGGTAAGGGGAACTGTTTTGTAGAGCCTGCCTTGAAAGGAGAGGTTAGGCCCTTGAAATGGAAACTAGCTCAAAGTAGGAGGGCTAGGAGAGGGGCAGGGAAGCTCTGGGGGTCAACCCTTATGACCTAGACCAGCCCTGGTCAACTTTCTATCGTTTCACCTTCCTGGCCCCACCTCTAGCCTGCCTGCAGCTGCTGTTTTTCATTGCCTTTACCTTCTTTCTCCCAATATTCATTTATTAAGCCCCTGTTGTATACTAGACATAGCATAGGTGATGAGAGCAGAAAGGAAACATCCCTGTGGTCACATATAGGGACCCTTAAACAAACTGATTTTACCCACTGACAGCTGAGACTGTCAGTAGTGTGGGAAAGGGGCTCCAGAGGTTATTCCCATTTCCCTGGAGGAAAAACTGAGGCACCTCATGTTTAGAAACTGCCTCCCACTAGCCTCCCTACTAATGGCTCTTCCAGGAGATTAATTTCCCTTTTCTGGTTTCCCCAAAGAGGAATCAAAGGGTGAGAAAGGTCACTTGGCTTTCTTAAGATCAGGAGGGGGCAGAGGCCAGAGCCCACTCTGTCTGTGGCTCTCCTTGGGGCCCACTTGGCACTGTGTGGACCACAGATGTGAGGGCTAGCAGGGTACCCTTTCTGTGCAGAGGCACAACCTTGGGAGACTGCAGAGGGTCATGAGGTGTTTGCATTCCCCTGAGGGCCAGTCCCAATGCAGCTGGCTGGCCAGCACTGTGAGGCAGGCCTCTGTCATTGGAGGAAGGATGCAAGACTTCAGCCACATCCACACCTCCCCTCCTTAGAGACCCTCTGGACCTGATAGATTGTTCTTTGCTCCCTGCAGGGCACAGCAGGGAGTCAGCAGCCATCACCTTCTCCTTTGTTCTCCTGTGCTGCTGGTGACCAGGGTGACTCAGCCCTGCTGGGCCTCTCTATAAGTAGGGGAGAAGTGTCCCAGCTCCCTGATAGCGTGAATTGTCACAGGATGAGGACACTGGACTCTCAGACACCTGTTAGAGAGTCTGTCTGAGGCCAGAGCTTTGTCCTTGATGACCCTTGCTGCACTTCTAACTCAAGGGCAGACCCAGTATTCCCATCTGTAAATTGGAGCAACCAGAATTTTGGTTTCCATGGCTCCCAAGAGCTGACTGAGCTCACTGGACATAGGAGTGTGAACTGGCTATGCCAGGAAACACAGACTAGCTGGATAAACTCCACCTGTTTCTACTCCGTGACCCCTCATCTCCGCCCCGCCAGTCCATTACCCCATGAATTCTGCCATTCCCATTCTAGACCTATCTCTGGATAAGAAAGGCAAAATTGCAAAGAGGCTTTCACCATTGTGTTCCATTAGCCGTGAGATTTTGCTTTGTGAATTGGAAAGGACATTGCAAATGCTCAATACTCTCAGGCTCTGGAGTACTCACATCCACCAGTCTGTTGGAGGAAGCCATAATGAACATGAATCAAAACTGCCTCTGCCCTCTGGGAAAACCCAGGTTGAGAGAGAGAAGTCAAGGGGCAGGAACATGCTAGCACCAAGATGGGACCCTAAGAGGGGTCCCAAGAGCACAGGTTCATTCATTAAATGAGTGGCTCCTTTGTACCATGGGGCTGGAGGTTCGAGAGCTAAGTCCCCAGAAGATTTATCCCCAAGCAATGGTGATGCAGGACACAAGTGGTGTGGGAGGTGGAAGAGGAGTTCCCACCAGAGCTCTGGGCTGGATGTGGCTGGGAAGCTGTCTAGGTAGTCAGAGCTGCTGAGATTTATCTAGAAGCATGAGGAGGCTGAGAAATGGAAGTGGAGCACCCTGCCAGGGTGTAGAAAGTAGAGAGGCCTGGAGGTGTGAAAGGAGGCCTGCAGCCTCGGGGTGGGCCTTAGGAGGTGAACACAGCCCAGTCACCCCCAGCCTGAGAATGTCAGGTTAAGGAGACAGGCTTTTTCTCCCACCGCCAGGATCAGCTGAGAGGAGAGGGTGGGGCAATAGAGGAACAAGAGCAAGTCTTCCCCTCAGACAGGTGCTTCTGGCAGTGGTCACAAGGAGGGGAGGAGCAGGACTTCAGACAGAGACACCGGGTGTGGTGGCACATGCCTTTAATCCCAGCACTTGGGAGGCAGAGGCAGGCAGATCTCTGTGAGTTTGAGGCCAGCCTGGTCTACAAAGTGAGTCCAGGACAGCCAGGGCTGTTAGAGAAACCCTGTCTTGAAAAACCACCCCCCCCAAAAAAAAAAAAAAAACCCAGAGACACTCTAGGAAAAAGCCTCAGAACCAAGGCTGCGACTCAGAACTAAGTCTACAGTGAGGACAGGGTTGATCAATAGCATATGAACAAGGAAGCGGGGCGGGGGAGTGAGGAGAAGAACAGCAGCAAGCTAGATGGTTGATTGGATCTTTGCTGTCTGTCTGGGGTTAGAATTATCTTCACGGGGCTGGGGGGATGGCTGCTGTAAAGTGCTTGATGCTTAAGCATGAGATCCTGAATTAGCATCTCCAGAACCCACATAAGAGCTGGGCATGGTGGTCTCTAACCCTGGGGGTGGGGGATCAGGAGGAGAAAGGATGTCGAGACAGGCATGTTGCTGGAGTTTTCTGGCCAACCAGTCTAGCACTCAGGTTTAATGAGAGATTCTGTCTCAAAAAATAGGGTGGAGAGAGTCTGAGAAAGATATCCAATGTTAACTTCTGACCTTTACATCCATGGACATGCACATCAGCAAATATGCAAGAAGTATGTGCATGTTCTGTCTGTATTCTTCTCACAATTTAATAACATAGGAATTGCTATTCCCATTTTAAAGGTACAGAAATTAACTAGGAGAGAGGAAGCATGTCCACCACCATTCCACTAGCTAGCATCTGAACAGAGATCCCCCTGCTCACCAAGTCCTCTCTGCTGCTGTATACTCAGAGTGGGAAGGGACTTGTCCTATCCATAGCTGGCCTTTCAACTGCCCCCAGCTGGTCCTACTAACTCTAAAAGTGACCCAAAGGGTCATCTTGAGGCAACAGGAGGGATAGAGTGGAATTTCCTTTGCAGCAGATTCTGTTGAACTCTCCCCCATAACCTCCCCCAACCCTCCCCAGGGAGGGAGAGTAGGCTGTAATGGGGATTTGCAATCACCAACTCTCTGTGAACCTTGGCTGTCTTTCTTGAGGTGGTTAAGCCCTGGGTGACCCATCTTGGCTAGAAATGGGGAAGTCCTGTGGCTTTGGCAGGAGTGCTTTAGGGCTGCTGCTGGGCGTGGCGATGAGCCTGGCCCAGTGTCCCTGATTCCCAGCTGGCCTCTGGGCTGCAGATTTCTTTCATGGCTTGTTTCCTTTCAAGTCTGGATCTCCTGGCCTGAGATTGAAACCTCCAGTTGGCATGGGGTCAGGAGTTCTTAGTTGTGGGCTTTCCACCTCCAAGGCCTTTCCCACAGGCTGTGTTGGTTGAAGACAGCAACAGGGAGGCTCAGAGTGGCCACCTGACTTTCACCAGGCCATTCTCTCTATTGCTTGCTGGGGTGACACAGCTGACTCTCTAGCAGAGGACTGCGTGGGTGGCAGGGGAGCCAGGAGTGGACTGAGGAGGCTTGGACAGAATCCTCTGGACTGAAGCCTAGGGAGAGAGGAGCAGGTGGGGACTTGAAAGTCTTCTGTGTGGACCTGTGTCCACACAGGGCCTTGGAGGATGTAGATGACCTCGGTGTTGGGGCAAGCCAGAAAGAGAAGAGAGTATGGTAGGGACAGCAGGGCCTTGGGCAGCACTGGAGTGTGGGGTGGAGAGAAACAGCAGATACCTGAGAACAGCTAGGGCCTGAAGCAGGGAAGGATTGCAGAGGATAGAGGATCGGCAGCAGCAAGATCCCCACATGTAGCCAGAAGGTGGTGGATGGGAGTCTGAGGGTTTGGTGGAGTGGTGAGGGTACGACTGAGTACCACCAGCAGAGGAGAAATGGGTAGTCTCCACTTTTCTATGCATCTCCAGGACCTCTCCTCTTCAAAATGGTCACAGATCCCTTGAAGTCAGTGAGGGCTTCCTGGAGGAATCCAGGTCTTGTAAGATGGAAAATGCAGTGTGATATGGCTGGCCAGGGCAGGCATGTTGTGGAGTGAGGTTCTTCTGACTTCGTTGGAGGTCTGGAAGGGCTTCCTGGAACAGGCGACCCTGAGCTGGGTCCTGGCTCTCAAGGGAAGGCCTAGACAGAAGGAAGAGTCCATGCCAAGGTATTGATACTAGCTTAGGTATGGGACTGTGAGGGCAAGGCTGAGAGGGTGGCAACCCCGGCCAGTAGGCCCTAAGTGCTGGAGGGATGAGAAACCCTGCATATTCTTACTTGTACCCTGAGGGGGTTGAAGGGTCTTTGTTTCCCAGTTGGTGAGCTCTTTTTGCTTCTGGCTAAGCCTGTTTCTTGTGGTGGGCCCACCAGCCTTCAGATCTTGTTCTTGGAAGATGCCTGGCAGAGTTTTGTTGAACTAGATTGAACTCCGTCCTCTTTTTGCCTCTGCTCTCTGTCATGGGGCCCCCTATGTGCTGACATAAGTTTCATCTCTTCCATTAGGGATCCCTCAGAACCAAAGCACTACTTGTCACTTTGGGCTGGGTGTCCAGAGGAGGGGGATCATGGCTCATTTAGACTGGGAGGTCCCAGGCGGAGGCTGTAACACTCTATCAGACTGGAGGCTTCCAAGCAGACAATGTCCCCACTCCACAGGGCATGCTGAGGGTGAGGCTCATCACTATATATAAACTGGGACAGAACCAGGGTCCTCCTGGCAGACTCCAGGCACTGCTGGGCCATGTGCAGGATGGATCCTGTCCCTGGGGGTGGGTGGCTTGATTCCTAGCAAGGGAGTGGAGAATGGGTGGCTGTTTTGAGAGGGGAACAAAGGACTCCGTTGTCCAGCCCCTTCTCGGCCTCTCTCCTCAGAGGAGCCCTAGCTGGGTCATCTCTCAGGAGACAGCCTCCTCCTTCCTGGGACTGGCCCATCTCTAGAACTACCTCAGAAGAACTCCTTGTTCCTGCTCGGGAGACCTGATGCCAGATGAGGCCCCGGGAGGCCAGGCCCTGGGAGGCCAGGTCCCAGGGGCTGGTTCTCACAGGTCCCTGAAGGTCTGTGTGACTGAAGCCAATGCTAAACTGATGGGGCCCTGTCTGGTGAGGTCCCCATAGAGCCTGGGTCCCAGGGAGAGAAAACTGACTGTTGTCTAAAGAGAGTCAGCAAGGTGTGGAAGTGGGCTGTGGCAGGAGGCAAGACTTTGTAATTCCTGAGCTGTGAGGCAGAATGTCCTCTTTATACTTCTGCTCTTTGCTCCCAGGGCGGAGGGTGGGAGTGGGCTAAGTGCTGCAGTAAGTTCCATCTTCCATGCTGGCCTGGGGCCTATGGACTCACAATGGGTCTCCTTGGTGCTCTTACAGTTTCACCCCTCTGATGTTGCCACCAATGAGGGTGGGGAGGTTTCAGCAAAGGACCAAGGGAGTAGACTAGGATGGACTATTCTAGGAGCACTCTAGCCCTTGCTGACTGCTCATGCACGGTTGTGTGACCTAGGACATATGATTCACCAACTCTGAACCCTAGTATCTCTAGAGTGGTCAAACCAGCCTGCATGTGAGAAATCCTTCTCTTGCATTCTGATTACTGGCTTGTGGTGATAAGAGTTAGGAAGGATATACCTCCTGCTTGCTTCTGTGGCATCAAGTCTTCCTTTAATAGTGGCCTTCACTGTCTGGTCTCATCTCCAGCCTCCAGGGACATCAAATCAAACTAGTTGTTGGCAAGTCCCTGAAGTTCAGTTGCCTCTGACTAGGCTATTCCTTCCTGGACATGCTTCCCTCTTCCCTTTAGACCCCCTCTACCCCACTTCCCCCCAACTCCCACCACCCCAGACAGGCTTTATCTATGTACTGACTGTCCTGGAACTCACTCTGTAGATCAGGCTAGCCTTGAACTCACAGATCTGCCCACCTCTGCCTCCCAAATGCTGGAATTAAAGGCATGTGCCACCATGCCTGGCTCCTTCAGGGTCTTTGGGGATCACTTCCTTCAGGAAGCAGCCTGAGTCCCCGAAGTACTCTAGGGGGGCATCTTCTAGGCTGGCCTCTCTGATGCCATCAGATCTATCAGGCATAGATTAGTTTGCTCTGGGAAGAACGGAGTTCATGGGTTTCTAATCCCAGCTCTGACACTCAGAATCTGAAAGTCTAACCATCTAGCTGTTCGTAGCTCCCTCTCTGTAAAGCTGGGAAGGGGCTGTCTGATAGCTAGGTAAGTTAAAACAGGCATAACTCAAGGTCTTGGCACAATGTGTGGGCTGAAGGCTCTCTCTGGGTCAGCCTTCCTTAGTAAGCTGAGCTCCCACAGGGAGGGAACTGGCTGGTTCATTTTCAGGCCCCAAACACTCCATCCTTACTCTGCAGGGGGTGACTCGGCCCCATGTAATGCCCTTCCCAGGACAAGACCATAGTCCTCCAGCAAGTCCTCATTGATCTCTAGAGCTTTCTGACCTCTGCCATCTTCTTGTGCATACCCTTACCCCTCACTCCGCTGCGTCTTGTGATATTCTCATATGAAGCAAGAACTCTGCAAGGGCACCTGGCCCAGGTTGCCTTGTTCCTAGTATCTGTGCAGGTCTGGCATGGCACTGAATTCCATAAATATTTGTTCAGTGAGGGAAGCTGAATGTAGGCGTTTCTGTGGGAGATGTCCTTAGAGGAGAAGGAAGGATTTCAGAGTAGTGCAGAGCCACAGGAATTAGATTAGGCTCATGGCCCAGAAGACAGAGGTCATGGGATGGCCAATTTTCTCTTGATTAAAAGACATAGTTTCTGATCATGGAACTTCCTGGCAGGAGATTGATGGCCACCAATGGTGCTACTGGTGCTGCTCCCTCGTGGTAGCCCTGTCTGAGCAGTAGCCCTGTCTGAGTGTCTCTCTGTTCGTCCAAATCTCATGGTACTAGGCATTGAACTCATGTATGCTAGACAAGTGCTCCACTATGAACTATAGCTTAGCCCTGTTTTTGTTTTTAGGGAGGGTCCCTAGCTTATGCTAGCCTTCTTCTCCCTATGTAGTCAAGGTTGATCTTGAACTCTCGATCCTCCTACCTCTACCTCCAGAGTGTTGGGATTACAGGCCTGTATCAGTGAGCTTGGTTTATGTGGTGCTGGGGATTGAACCCAGGGCCTCATGCATACTAAGCAAACACTCAAATGCTAATTATCTGAGCTACATCCCAGCCCCAAATCCCACCTCTTAAGTGCCCACATGTGGAGCCATCCTTCCCTGACTCCTAAGTGTGGGCACCCTCTGTCTGCTCATCCCCAGACATCCCCGAGCTTTTCCTTCTTTGCTTTGGACAGTGGTATGAGAGCAGTGAGACCCACTTGAGGGTGGACATCTGGGTCTGCCTACAGTAGTGGCTTGACCTGGCTTGAGGAGGGGACCATGGTATCCCATGATCTGCCTGGATCAAGGAGCTCTTTATGCAGTTCAAGAGCCTGTCTTGGCTGGCAGAGCCTTGGTCTCCCCATTGGTTGCCCAGTGGGCAAGTACTCAGAACTCACCTCATTATAAGGGACAGAATTCTGGGCACTGGATCCAGCAGGCTGTGGTCATAATCAGCTAATTAAACCTCCTAAGAATGGATGTTTGGCCCAGAGAAGTGTGTAGGGGGGTCAGGAAGGGTGTTGAGGCTGGGAGAGAATAAGAGGGAGACTGAGAACTGAGTGCTGGGCAGAGCTGGGAAAGGGTAGCAAGAAGCAGGGAGAGGAGCTAGAAAGCAGGGAAAGGGATAGATGCAGAGAGGGTGCCATCTGGGGAGAGCACCCTGGCAAAATGGGAGCCTGAGCCCCACTTCTTCGCTGTCTCTCATATCAAGGCAAGTTGCTCCTCTTCTCTGAGCCCCAGTTTCTTAATGTGTCAAAGTGGAGATGGGAGAGACTTTGGCCTAGGAAGTCTCTGGGGTCTCTCCACATTTTGCAGGTTCTGTGATGAGGAGTGGGAAAGGTCCAAGCAATGCTGTTCAGTGCTCACGAGCAAAGGCATAGCCTCCAGTAGCCTGTATTAGGAGCAGACAGTGCCATGCTCTGCTGGAACCGGTGGGTCTGATTAGCCCTGGGTTGAGCTGTTAGAGGTTAACTGGAAGGGGAGACTTGCCAGTAGCCAGCTAGGCTACTGCTCTCCCCAGGCACCTCCTATCCCCAGGCTGAGTCCCACCCAGGACTGTCCTGTGGTTCCAAATAGTGTCCTCAGTGGGGACACTGTTTAAAGCTCTGCACTACCTTCCCAGGATGAAGCAGTGTCTTTTCCATCTCTGTAGAACTTTTCAAGGTAGCTCTCTCTCTCTCTCTCTCTCTCTCTCTCTCTCTCTCTCTCTCTCTC
>CAJQZJ010001826.1:22370560-22402429 GCA_907164525.1 Lophiomys imhausi | reverse complement strand
GCCTTAGATAGAGGGGCTGGCAGCACAGACTTTCCATTTCTAGTGGACCCTCGCTGCTGGCCTCACAATGGGTTTGGAGCTCTGTGCAAAACTGTTTATGTTTCCATAGCAGAATTTATTGCCCAGCCTGGCCTTCTGCAATTAATTATAAGCCAAACAAATAACTTGTCACTGGGCGGCTGGGGATTGGCATAAACATTTATGTATAGCCAGGGGCCAGCCCAGAGTCTGGGTGCTTCCCTCTGGCCTTGGGAATGGAGGGGCAGGATGGGATGGGCCCATTTCCGCCTGAGCTCTCGAGGTCTTGTACGTGTGCTCTCTCTTTCAGTCTTCCAAATTATCCCAGAATGGGGTCCCTGCTTGTAAAGGGAGACTCAGGCAGAGTTAAGTACTGGGTCTGAGATCACACAGCTTTCAGGGAGAGTTGTCCATCTGCACATCCATCCGTCTATCAAATATTTATCGAGCTCTTGTAACATGGGAAGAGGGTTTTCTAAAGTGACTGAGTTTGTAGGCACAAAGTGATAGCTTTGGGGCCAGGCATGTGGCTCAGTTGGTAGAGTGCTTGCCTAGCATTTACGAAGTCCGAGGTTCAGTTCTAGTGCCATATAAACTGAGCGTGTTGGCCTCTTACCTGAAGCAAGAGGATGGGAAGTTAGAGGGAGGGCCACACGCGCACGCCTTTAATCCCAGCACTCAGCAGGCAGAGGCAGGCGGATCTCTGTGAGTTTGAGGCCAGCCTGGTCTACATAGCCAGTTCCAGGCAAGTTCCAGTTACAGAGCTTATTGTATTATTATTATTATTATTATTACTTCTCTTGCTTTTTGAGATTATAATATAATTATACATTCCCCCTTTTCCCTTCCGCTCT
This sequence comes from Lophiomys imhausi, assembly GCA_907164525.1. Lineage (NCBI taxonomy): Eukaryota > Metazoa > Chordata > Mammalia > Rodentia > Muridae > Lophiomys > Lophiomys imhausi. Next base: position 22,401,557 of record CAJQZJ010001826.1, on the reverse strand, counting down.
CCATACCCGCTCATATACCCCTCCTTGCTCTTTCAAATTCATGGTCTCTTTTTCATCAATTGTTGTTACACACATATATGTATGTACATATATATATATATTCCTAAATGTAACCTGCTCAGTGTGTTACTTGTGTGTATGTTTAGTATGTTTTTCGGGCTGACCATTTGATATTGAATAACCAATTGGTGTGCTCTTCCTTGGGGAAGATGATTTCTCCCACTCTCAGCCATCTTTAGTTGCCTGTAGTTCTTCTTCCTATAGGCCCAATGGGCTTCCAGGTTCACTTCAGCATATCTATTGTCATTCTTTTTTGGTTTATGTATAGTTAGTGGGACCTTATCTAAAAAGAAGTCATTCTAGGCCTAAGCCTAGAACCTTGATTACAGAGATTGGGAAGAGTTTGAAGAACCCTATCCCAAAACAGAGGAAGAAGGAGAGGGTCTGTTAGGGTCTGTGGTGATCAAACTCCACCTGTCTTAAGCAGGGATGGTCTTGCTGGGAGCAGCGGCCTCAAGGGCAGCCCCATGCTTGGCTCCCCAGATCTGGAATTCTATGCAGGCTGATTATCCTTTATGCTTGGGAAATGACTTAGATTTGAGACTTTGGAATGTTTGCATATGTCATAAAATTTCTCGGGGATGGGACCCAATTTATCATGAAATTCATTTGTTTCATGTATGCCTTATACAGGTAGCCTGATGGTAATGGTGATTCTATAGGTGTGTGTGTGTGTGTGGTGAGGATTGAACCCAGGGTCTTGTGTATGCTGGGCAAGTGCTCTGTCACTGAGCTATATCCCTGGCTCTAGTTTTATACCTTTCAGAGCTTCTTTGTTTTCACTGTGACCTTCTGCATGAGGTCAGGTATGCGTATGCAGTTCTCCCCCTGTGGCCTGTTGATGCTCACAAAGTTTCACATTGGGGAGTGTTTAGGACTTTCAAATTAGAGCCATCAACCTATCTCCTGCTGTTGGGCTGGATGGTTCACAGTGGGTGTGGTTTAGCATGGTCCCCGTTTAGGTGGCAGGAAAAGGTAACAGGGATTCTAGACAAGGGAGGCTTAAGATTGAGAGGTGAAGGCACTGGCCGCTGAGAACCCCCCATTAGTGGCTGCGCTATGCCCTTCCCCTTCCATGCTGGTTCTGTTTTCCAGATTCCTGTGCAGCCAACCAGCTCACTGGTCTTGCTCATGGATCTCTAGAGCCATCTGCTGGGGGCCACCTTCCTCTCTGCAGAGGAAAATAACTCCAGAGATGAAAGGCTCCGGGGCACTACTGCAGATACCTATCTCACACATGGGGTGCTTGGGCTCTGGCCTTGGGTCCTGGAAACGCAGAAGCCCATGCCCAAGGGTGAGGCTGCACCCATCCCGTCTCTGTGGCTTTGGACTGTAGTAGCTCAGGTTAGACTGTTCACGCCATGTCAGTCCCCTTCTAGGAGCCTAGGGTACGGATGCAGAGGGTCAGAGAAGAAGGGCTGTGTGCAGTGAGAGAATGCTGGGAAGGCACTACATTGGGAAGGCATCTAGTCTCAGAGACCCAAGGTTTTGTTTCAAGTTATAACCTGTACCACAGGTGACCATTAGTATTGCCTTCTGGGGATGGGAACAAAATAACCCCTACTCGCGGGGTTGGGGTTGGGGGATGGGGGTGGAATTACAGATAATATCTAACTAGGGGACCAAATTCTGGTCATTTGTGGTATATCCACATCGCAGAATGTTATTTAACGAAAAGATAATGGAATCCTGACTCAGGCTGTAATTAGATGAATCATCGTGAGGACAAAATGCTAAGAGATAGGAGCTGGGTACCAAAGGCCACACATTTATTAGAGATCTATGTGAAGTATCTAGAACAGATGAGCCCCCATGAGATGGAAAGCAGGCATGAGGGGATGGGGAGAAAAAAACTTAATGCGTAAGGAGAGTGATGGAGAGCAGGTGTGGGCAGGGTGACAACTTTGCCTGGCCTTGTGAAGACACTAACTGCCAGTCACTTCACTTTACACAAAAGCTTAATTTTTTTTTTTTTTTTTTGGTTTTTCGAGACAGGGTTTCTCTGAATATCTCTGGCTGTCCTGGACTTGCTTTGTAGACCAGGCTGGCCTCGAACTCATAGAGATCCGCCTGCCTCTGCCTCCCAAGTGCTGGGATTAAAGGTGTGCGCCACCACCGCCCGGCTACAAAAGCTTAATTTTAAAAGCCATTTTAATTGTTAATTAGCTAATTGTGTGTGTCTGTGTATGTACATGTAGAGGCCAGGAGCTGATGTTTGAGGCCAGAAGCTGATATTTGGTATTTCCCTCGGTCACCATTCGCCTTATCTTTTGAGACACGGTTACTCACTGAACTCCTTTGCCTCCTTCCTGGTGCTGGGTTTTGGGTACTCACCTGGCCTTTTTTTTTTTTTTAATTAGGTTCTGGGTGATCAAATTCAGGATCCTCATGTTTGTGTGGGCATCTCTCTGGCTCCTAACTCTTTTATTGGTTCCTTACAACCATTTGTTGTTCTTATGGATGGCATCCGATTTTTGATTGGTAGGGTCTTAGTGTGTATCTCAGGCTGACCTCAAACTCAGGATCCTTCTGCTTTACCCTCCCAGGTGCTGGGATGGTAGGCATGTGCCACTGGGTCTGGCTCAGATTCTTTCTTTTAAATGTTAATGGCGTGCTGCGCGAATTTCATCTCAATAAGTTTGTCTTTTAGGTCGATAACAGTCATAAGAAAGGTGGCTTCTGTTGGGGGAGGGGCACTTGAGATGAGACCTGGGACCTAGGTTTGGAGCTGTTGAAGAAATGAAAGTTCAGGTCTTAGAGGCTTTGGTAGGTTAGTGACTCAGAGTGCAGCAGTCTGATAGTTGGTTGAGACCAACGTTCTTGGTATTAGTGTGTTTTTTTTTTTTTTGCGGCGGTAGCAGAATGCCTGAGACTTATTTAGCTCACAGGTCTAGAGATTCCAGGATAGAACCCTGGCATGGGGTAGGCGCTGGTGAAGGCCTCACGATGGATGGCACCGTGGCAGGTGTATGTGCAAGATCTCACAGTGAGCCTAGGAGCCAGAGCCATTCTGGGGGCTGGCTTACTTGTCCTAATAACTGACTCTTTTTGGTAGTGTGTGCATGTTCATGAGGGTACACATGTATGTGTGGGTGCCCATGCTCATATGTGTGGAGGCCAGAGCTGTTATTCCTCAGCAGTCATCTTTCTCAGGAGTCATCTATCTTTGTTTTTTTTTGGTTTTTTGTTTTGTTTTGTTTTTGTTTTGAGACAGAGTCTCTTACTGGCCTAGAGCTCACCTAGTAACCTAGACTGGCTGCCAGTGAGCTCTAGGGAACCACGTGTCTCTATCTACCAGTGTTGGGATTATAAGGGAGCACCACCATGCAGTCCTTTTCGTGTGGGTCTGTGTGCTTTCCCAGATGACTGAGCTGCCTCCATAACCCACACCTCACTCTTCCAAGAATTAACCTATGATAACTGCCTTATTCCCTTCAGAGGGCAGTGCCCCCAGCCACCTAACTGCCTTCTGCTAGCTTCTTTCTTTCTCTTCCTTCCTTTAGCCAGAGTCCAAGCCTCATGTAGGTAAGGCAAGGGTTCTACCATTGAGCTACACTCCCAGCCAACTCCATGTGTTGAAGGTCCTTCACTTATCAATGCGGTATACCACACTAGGGACAGGATTCCAATACCTGAATCCTAGGGCGAAACACTCAAGTCATACCCAAACCATAGCAGTTCCTGGGGGCTGGAGAGATGGCTCAGTGTGGTCAAGAGTGCTTGTTGTTCAGTTATGAGAACTGGAGTTGCCTCACAGAGGGCTGTCACTCCAGCTCCAAGGGATCTGATGCCCCTGAGGACACCTGCGCACACATGTGCACATACACTCACACAGACACATACATGCAGACACATAAATAAGATTTGTTTGTTTGTTGGTTTGCTTTGAGACAGGGTCTCTCTGTGTAGCCTGGCTGTCCTGGAACTCACTCTGTAGACCAGGCTGGCCTCATACTTACAGAGAGCCTCCTACCTCTGCCTCCCGAGTGCTGGGATTAAAGGTGTGCACCACCACTGCCTGGTCATAAATAAAACTTTAAAAATCTTTTTTTTTTTTTTAAGATTTATTATGTATACAATGTTCTGTCTGCAGGTATATCTGCAGGCCAGAAGAGGGCACCAGATTTCATTATGGATGGTTGTGAGCCACCATGTGGTTGCTGGGAATTGAACTCATGACCTCTGGAAGAGCAGCCAGTGCTCTTAACCGCTGAGCCATCTCTCCAGCCCAACTTTAAAAATCTTAAAGATAAAACCATAATAGTTTCAGAGCAAAGCTGTGGTCAGGTTTCTTATTTGTTTTAGTTTCCCTACCTAGAAAGTGAGAATAATAAAGCTTTTATTATGGAAATTTACATCTTCTATTATGGGGATCTTAAAGCTTTCCTGGGGCTTAAATGAGTAATATTTGAAAGAACTGCACATTGGCAGCTGTTATTATCACTCATTCACATTTTTATTTATTTGTTCATTTGCTGGTCACCCACAGGGAGCCAGGGCTGGGGCAGGGTTCTAGAGACACAGCTGCACATATGACTCACTCAGCCTGCTCTCAGGAACGCCTTATATCCTGGCCGAAGAGGCAGCCTGCTGCACCTGCTGCTTTGGCTGTTGATGAAAAGCCTTCATCATCTCTTGCTTCTCCAGAACTCGCTGAGCAGGCTCCTCCCTAGGGACCCAGCAGGCCTTCCTAATGGTTTTGAAACATACCAGACTCAGAAGCTAGTGACAAGACTCAAGGAGGCCAGCAGCAAAGCCCTGGGCTTTGGTTTCCCTGACTGGTATGGACAGTTCTGGTACCCAGCATTTTTCGGACTTCCAGCACTTGTAACAGCACAGAGCTGAGTTTGGCCTGGGCCTTTTACTGCAATGGTGAACACTGGCAGAAGCTGCCTACTGAGTGGAGGGACTTGAGGCCCGTAGGCTTTCCGAGGTTCCTAGAGGTTCTGAGAAGTGCCTGGGGTTGTTGAGGAAGAGAACAGCAAGCTCAGAGAGGGAAGGCCTTCTGGCCACACCTATCCTTAGCAAGACTGCCAGTTCAATCGCCTGAACTGGGGTGGGTCTGAGCACTCATGCCTTCTGAGACTGGATTGATAAGAAACGAACTACTTTGGGGGACTGCCATTTTGACAGCCAGAGCCTATAGGAACTGGGGTGAAGGATGCACTTTCTGCCTGGTCAGCAGCCTTGGAGAATGGAGACCCTGTCTTCTTTGGATGACGCCATCTCTGTTTCACTTCCCCATGCTTGTCCACAAATCATTCAGGCTCAGTGGAACCTCAGCTCTTATCTTATTCTAGTGCTGTTCCTCCACGCTCTGTCAGCCCCTGTAGATTTCTGTTTCTACTTCCTTCCCTGCACCTCAGTCGTCAACCTGAATCACATACCTCCAGTGGTGAAAGCTGACGTGCGTACTGTCACCTGGCTGCAAGTCACTCTCAGCAAAGTCTTCCCCAGGTGTACTCGCATCTCCCCCATCCTCGATGCTGAGTAATTCTAATGCCTGTATCTCCCTCCTGCCCTCTTCAGCGTGCCCCTGCTGGCTTCCCTCCAGGTGCTGTGCTAGGGGCCATCCTGACAGGATTCAGATGAACCACTCTCAGAAGGAGCCTACCCTCCTCTCCTCCCACAACTTGCTGCATGCCGCACAGTGGGCGTGTACAGTGGTGCAAGCCCATCATCTGAGTGCTCAGGGGGTGGGGGTATCACAAAAAGAAGTTCAAGGTCAACCTGGACTACATGAAACCTTGTCTTGAAACAAAACAACAACCAACAACAAAAATAACAACAACAAAAAAGGCAATAATGAGTGATCTGGGTGTGGTGATCCACACCCATAATTCCGACACTTGGAAGACAGGCAGGAGGATAGCCATAAGTTTGAGGCCATCCTGGTCTGCATAGCAAATTCCAGGCTGGCCAAGGCTCCATCCACAGTAAGACCCTGTTACAAATGGAACAGAATAAAACAAAATAAAGTAAGCTATATCTGGAGTGAAGGCACAGCAGCTGGAACCTTCCAGGGCTTGTCCTTTGTGGCCTTGGGTATTCCAAATGGGCCAAGTCACAGTGGAAGGGACCAAGGAAGCAGGAGGAGTCAGGGTCTGACTGGATCAAGCTTTCTCTATTCTAGAACACCCAACTAATCTCTCCTGTGTCTATCCTCCCCTCATGTTCTCACAGACCCCCCTCCCTGGAACTTGGCTTCCTGGGACCAGGGAGGCCTTTTGGGTAGGATGCCCATTTACTGAGCCTTTCCTTCTTCCACAGGCCTTTGGCAACACCTTGGTACCAGTTCTGACACAAGCCCAGGAGAGCATGGGGCGGTCCTTGCCTTCACTCGACACTGATACAGTAGAGTACTGTGGGCTCAGGAGCACATTCATTCACTCACTCACTCACTCACTCAGCAAGTACCCATGAGTGCCTTCATTTGCCAGGTACAATCCTGACATCTGGGGACTAATAGTGAACAAAATGGCAGAGAGATACCATCCCAAAGCTAGCACACTGGTGCAGAGTTCCTTTAGACATGGGAGTGGGATGACACAGCCCTGGTTCTGAGGGCACAGCTGAAAGCATCAATTCAGTAATTAAACAGCAGCAACAACCCTTCCCATTTGGTCAAAGAAAATGGCAATCAAGCCAGGCATGGTGACACATGCCTTTGAGCCCAGCACTCGGGAGGCAGAGGCAGGCAGATCTCTCTGAGTTCGAGGTCTGCAGAGTGAGTCCAGGTCAGCCAGGGATACACAGAGAAACCCTGTCTCAAACAAATAAAAAAAGAAAGAAAGAAAATGAAAATCCCTCATGATTCCACAATTCAGAAGGAAGGTTTATGAGTTTTAGTATGAGTACTCCACTGTGTATGCTTATGTTTCTAGTCTGTACCCATACGTTTAGCACAACTAGGATTAGACGCTGTGAGACAGAACTTATTCCTTGGTCAGTGGCTTGCCTTCTTGTTGTTGGGAGGAAATCAGAGGACAGTGTTCAGGAGTCAGTTCTTGCCTTCTACCGTGGGTGGTAGTGGGGTCAGCATGTCAGCATTCAGGTCGTCAGGCTTGGTGGCAAATTTGCCTTTGCCGGCTGAACCATCTCTCTGGCCGCCCTCCCACGCTGTGAGCTGAGTGCTCTCCAGTAGGCATCCACAGTCCTGGAGAAAGTCCCCCTTTGAGTACAGGACTCCTTTGGGGAAGAATTTCCTGGCTCCTCAGGCTAACCACCCACCATCCCAGGTTGTCAGAGTTCTGGCTTTAGAAGAGTTACACCAAGAGTCACCCGTACTCCTTGGTTGTGTGTCAGTCTTGTAGGTGTGTTCTCCTGCTTGCAGGAGAGGGACTGTGGTCCCCTCCCACAGCTCATCTGTGGACTGTGCCAAGGTATTCCTAAAGAAATGGGCTCTGAGAGGGAGGTCTCTTGAATATGTCCTCTAGTGAGTGGAGGTTTGAACTAGGATGTGTGGCTCTGTGAATAAAACAGCTGATGAAAGAACTTCATTCAGGAACTTAGCTGACGGTGCTGAAGAGCTTAAATAAAGCCATTCTGGGAACTTAGTGCTCCTTTCCCGAGGCCTGTCTTTTATCTGTGTGGCTGCTCCAACAAACGGATAGGAAGTCTCCAAGATCACAGTGACGGACCATGAAGAACCCAAGAAGTCATGATTTATCTAATTCATGGAACCAAGTCCAGGTCTTCCTGATCCCAGAAAGCCTTTCAGGATTAGCATTTGTGTGTCTTCTGCATGTGTCTGTGTGTGTATCTCTGTGTATGTCTTTTTGTGAGTGTGTCTGTGTGTGTCTGTGTATGCATGTGTGTATCTGTGGTGTCTCTGTATATTTGTGGTATCTCTGTGTGTGTGTGTCTGTGTGTGTATCTGTGTGTGTGCATCTGTGGTGTCTCTGTGTGTGCCTCTGTGTGTGTATCTGTGTGTCTGCATGTGTATGTGTGTGTGTCTGTGTGTGTGTGAAGGGCATTGGCAAAGTTGATGTCCTCTTCTTCCTCAGGGCCCATGCCTCCTCTGGTGTCTTAATTTCAGCCTGTTGTCTCACTGGATTAAAGTCTCGTGCCTGCTTTGTGCCAGACCTGAGGCATAGACCAGTTTCTGCTTGTCTGGAATTCAGTGTTGTCTCTCAGCCTCCACTCCCTCCTTTGGGATCCCTGGATTTTCAGTGGCTTGGGCCTTCCCCAGAGGCTAGGGCCTTCCCCAGAGGCTAGGCCTTCATTTTCCTCTGATCAGCCCAGTTTTGCACTATGATACTTTTGATTTTGTGCTAATTCCACTGAGGTCTGGGGCTTAGGGAAGTGTCAGGTACATGAGTTGGGTATTTAATAGGCTTCCAGAGGCTCTAGTCCCAGGGCCAGCATCTCACCGTGGCCCCTGAGACCCTAGATTCTTTCCCTATCTCCTTCCTCACAGGTCTGTGCCTGCCGGGAATTCTATTTTGGTTGAAGGAGGCAAAGTGGAGGAGTTTGCGTGTCTGGCTCTTTCCTCCCTCTCATTCCTCCTCCCTTCCTCTCAGTGTCCCTCAAGATGTTTCCTCTGCCAGCCTGGCTCTACTCCAGCCTCAGCCCTCCTCAGGCCACAGTAGCGATCCTCTCTGCTTGGAGCTTTTGTGGGCTTGTGACTTTCCATAGTGGACTTTGATATCTTCCTCCCTTTGGAGGGACCCAAGGAGCAAGTCCCTCAGGGTGGGGGCCTGTGGCCTGCTTAAGACCTCAGCATAAAACCAGCACCTGCTGAGCAGGCTACCTCTCTAGGGCCTTTGTCTTTAGGAAGGGCTCATAATGGCCTTGTCCTCATTTGATGATAGTTTGGGTATGCCTCACCCAGCATCCCTACTCCAGGCCTGACGGCAATGGGAGGCCTGGCCCCAACCTCAGCAGTGGCCTGGAATGTGAAAGCTGACTACAGGCCCCTGCCTCCCCCTAATTCCCACCACCGGGGTCCTAGCTGATCCTGTCGGTTGACAAGGAAAAGGTAGCCATACTCTGGTCTGATAGAGCCAAGGCTCAGCCTTCTGTCCTTAGCATCTTGCACTGTGCCAGGGGAGTGTAGCTGCTTATGGTGGAGGAGCAGCCAGGGAAGCTGAACTGGTGAGGGCAAACAGGGGTCTCAGGGAGCTTTGGCCAGAGGAGGTAGAGCTAGTAGCATGGGTTTTGAAGGATGAGGAAGAGTTAGACAGGTAGGCCAGAATGGGAAGAGCCTCCCATGCAATCAGAAGCCTATGGGAGGTCTGGGAGGTGTCCTGATGTCTATGGTATGCTACTGCATTTAGGTTATATGTAATTAATTCTTTCTGCAGGGAGGTGCCTAGGATCTGTCAGAAGGGCTCTCCAGGGCTCTGATGCTTTCTGTACAAGGATGTCAAGTCCACCTTTTCATTTGCGTGGAGCCCATGAGTTGTGTAGCTAGCCTGAGTGTGGGTTCTAGATTGATTCTTGCTTAGCTGGGTAACCAAAGGAAGTCACCCTCTCTCTCTGGGTTTCTCTGTCCCCACCTGTACAAGGGTCAAGCCACCCCTTCCCTCCTGAATACTGTAGCTTTCAGCATGGAGCTGGCACAAGCCAGTGTGAGGTGATTCCTTACACCAAGTGCCGGCATACTTCTGGGATACCCTTGCCACCACATAGACATTGCCTTTGACTTAGTGAGGACTATATGCCGCAGTGGGGAGGCAGTTAGCAGGCGATGCACTGCGCAGGAGTGCTCTGAGGAGAAGGGCATTCATGACTAGGGCCTGAATGCAGGATCTGAGGAGTCACCAAGGGCTCCCTGAGGATTCTGAATGAGCAGCAATAGAAGATGTGGTGGTGGGAGCTGGGTGCTGCACACCGCTGAGGCAACAGGATCGCCATATGGTATTTTTTTTCTAACAGTAATTTACAGTCATTGATGACAAGTCTCTGGAGAGGCTGAAGTGAGGCAAGGGACAGAGAGAAAGGGTGATGAATAATGGAGATGGATGTGTGGTCAGAGGCCATGCCAGGGTCTTACCTCCCTGACCTGGGTCTTTTCCTTCCCAAATGCCCTGGGCCATGTTGCTTCCGAAAGGGAATGGACTCTACCCAGAGTTCCAGGAGAAGCTAGGAGGATGACTAGGTCAGCTTGTCCTCTGACCGAGTAACCCAGCAGCCAGTGTGGTGTTGCTTTACCCGAAGTACCTACTGAGTAGTCTCCTTAGTCTCTTATGGTTCTGGAGGTCGACAGTCCTAAGATAGGTCAGCAGTACTGTGTGCCTTCTGGAGACCCCAGGGGATAACACTGTCCCTTGTCTTCACTGACTTCTAGGTGCTACCTGCAGTCCATGGCTCCTGGCCCTATCCTCCTTGTTCAATGCCAGCAGAGGAGTATCTTCTAGTGACCCCAACCCTGCCATTTCTCTCTGACCCAGTGCTTACTGTAGGGCCACCCATATGCAATACTGGACAGACCACATGTGCAGAGACCCTCCCCCATACCTCAGGTTTAGTATTTGTTCAGACTGCTATACATATCTTGCAAAGTAGACATGCCAATCAATTTCTGATACTCCCTCTTTTTCTCCTCACTCTGAGTTTCTGTCTCTCCATCTGTAAAGTGAGACCCTAGCATTCCCATGGTCATGAGGCCAGGTCTCAGTGCTCCTGGCTGCCTGGGGCTCAGGAAATACAGACTTGACCCTTGGCCCCAAGGATGCCTCCTCTCCTCCCCGCTGGTTCAGCCTCCTCTCAGATCCTGGCCAGGAGCACTTCCCAGCATTCCTGAGCCACTGATGGGAAAGGCTGAGCTAACTGCACCCTGGGGAGGTGAGGGGCAGAGGAAGGAGATGGGAGAGGCTGGCATCCCTGTGCAATTGATGGGAGAACAAATTTACAGCAGGGAGGCTGAGGTTATCAGCACTCAGAGGCTCTAGAGTGAGGATTCATCCTTGGCTGTGCTCTGCTGGCCGTTCTCTTAGGGTGGGTCTCTTCTGACAGGCCCCAGGACCTGGCTGAGTGTGTATGCATGAGGTATGTCCAGGGTGAGAGGAAGATCAGGGGCCAGCAGGCCTGAACATGGGGAGTTTCATAAAGAAGAACACAGGGCCCCCTGCCTCCCACAACAGACTGCGTCTCAGCTGGCTCCAACTCACCTCCCTCTGCCTTGATACCAGTCTTGCTTGCCCTGGGTGGTCTTATCTGCCGTCACGGAACCTCATTTTTCTCATTCGCCTACATGGATGTGTGTGTATGTGTGTGTGTGTGTGTGTGTGTGTGTGTGTGTATGCGTGTGTGTGTGTATGCGTGTGTGTGTGTGTGTGTGTATGCGTGTATGTGTGTGTGTGATGGATTGTGGATGTGCCGGCTGCTATGTAAGGAGTATTGAACACACATGCATTCTACATCAGTATCCTCTCTTCCAACACTATCCTTCAAGCCTCAGCTTGGGTGCAGCTTACTCTCTGTAATTCTTTTTTTTTTTTTTTTTTTTTGGTTTTTCGAGACAGGGTTTCTCTGTGTATCTCTGGCTGTTCTGGACTCGCTTTGTAGACCAGGCTGGCCTCGAACTCACAGAGATCCGCCTGCCTCTGCCTCCCAAGTGCTGGGATTAAAGGCGTGCGCCACCACCGCCCGGCCTCTCTGTAATTCTTAAGGACCCCTGGCCACCCCCATGTCTCTCTGGAGTTACAGCCTCCTTTTGGCAACCCTCCTCTGGTGCCTCTGTTGGGCTTGTGGCTGGGCTGGGTTTTCCCCATCACATGTGGATGGTGTCCACACTCTGCTTCTCAGTGCCTCAGTAGTGGAGGCAGAACAGAGAAAGTTTGGCAAAGGTACTGGGGAGTTGGCACCCTGAGGTCTAGCTTGGGGTGGTGGGACATGATATGGAAGCCACACAAAAGCAGTCTATCCCTTAACCTTGAGCAGCCCTCTGTGGCTGAATCTGTGCATAAAAATGCAAGCTAGGGCATGTGCTGGACACAGAGAGAGTTCTCAGTCAGTAGTGGGTGACTGGGTTTTCCTGGCTGTCGCTCTTTTTTTGTTGTTTATTTGTTTGTCTGCTTGCTTATTTATTTATTTACTTTTGAGATGGGGTTTCTCTGTGTAGCCCTGACTCTCCTGGAACTCACTCTGTAGGCCTGGCTGGCCTTGAACTCAGAGATCCACCTGCCTCTGCTTCCTGAGTGCTTGTGTTAAAGGCGTGTGCCACCACACCTGTCACCTTATGTTCTTATGTAAGATTATTTATCGGTTTTCCTCACTTGACTGGCAGCTCCAAGGGCACTGTCCTCTGTAGCCTTGCTCTTGTTCACGAAGCCTCCATATATTGTACTGGTTTATTTGCCCAGTACATGAAGATGTTGGTTTATTCACTCCCACAACCCAGATGAGGACAGGCGAGGTGCCACGTGAGACAGGATGCCAGGGTAGAGATTTCAGCCTTTCCCTTAGCTTGCTCTTTACATTCATCTCTGCTGCGCGGCTGTCTGAGGGCTTCAGATCAAATGGTCTGTCTCGGCTGGGGTGGCAGAGCTGTTTCTAGGGGTGCTGTTTTAGACACACTAGTGGTTGAGGGGGGTCAGTGTGTCTCCTCCTGGATGTCTTCTTACTACCCCACTGGGCACAAAAGAAGGGAAACTGAGGAGTAGGTTAAAGGTTTACAGTGGATGTGAGGGGTGCTCATTTCCAAGTCCAGAGAAAAGTTCTGGAGGTGCTCCCTGCTCAGTACCTCACCAGGCTCATGAAGTCTTTCTGGTCTTGCTTCATGGACTCACCTCACTTTCAGGCCTCTGTGTTATTAGAAGATATAGAACTTTAAACACATGGAGATGGTTAGATAGTAGAATGTTAAAGTCAGGTGCCAAATACATATGGACTGGACATTGGGAATGTATGCTAAGCCATATAACTCTTATAATTGTGGCCTATTTATTTCTGTTGTTTTGTATTGTATTTATAGTTATAAGAAAAAGAACCATTATTTGGACTGAAAGGGAGAGCTGTTGGGGGGAAAAATAAATACCTTAAACTAAAAAAAAAAAAAAAGAAGGGAAGAGGATGGTGGGGCTGAGGGGGAGGAGGGTGGAAGGGTGGGACTGGAGGGGGGAGTAGGGAGGGGATTGTGATTGAGATGTAACTTGAAGAAATAAAAAATAAATTATTAAAAAAAAGAAGTAATGGAAAAGCATTTCTTTTTTTTTTTTTGTTTATTTGAGACAGTGTTTCTCTGTGTATCCCTGGCTACTCTGGACTTGCTTTTGTAGACCATGCTGGCCTTGAATTCAAAGAGATCTGCCTGCCTCTGCCTCCCAAGTGCTGGGATTAGAGGTGTGCGTCACCACACCCGGCAATTGCAGACAGCTGTGAACTGCCATGTGGGTGCTGGAATTTGAACTAGGGTCCTTTGAAAGAACAGTCAGTGATCTTAACCACTGAGCCATCTTCCAGCCTGGAAAAGCATTTCTTAAAAGTCCTTGATAACTCAGCCATGTTCTATGAAGGATCTTTGATTATGCAGGCTCGATGGTCTCCCCAGAACGTATCTTTCCTATTATTTCATCAACTGTCCAGGATTCTGTGAGATAGTGTGACTCCATAGAGAGTCCCTGACCCAGCTGAAGCCAAGAGGGACTTGGACCTGCCCGAGACTACCTGGCAAGTCTGTTGTTGTGCTGTTAGTTTTATGGTCACTTATAGAGCCCAAGTTTGTGCCAGAGCCTCATGTCACACTTTGGGCAGCTGAATAGCAGGACTTTGATGCCACAGGCTCATTAGATATCCTGCCTGTGCCCTTCGCTCCTTTATAATGCTATTCTCTGTGTTCATCAAGAGACAGGAGGATCTTGAGTTCAAGTCCAGCATGGGATACATAAGGAGACCGTGTAAACAAACAAACAAACATGATGATTGCCAGGCGTGGTGACGCACACCTTTAATCCCAGCACTCGGGAGGCAGAGACAGGCGGATCTCTGTGAGTTTGAGGCCAGCCTGGTCTACAAAGCAAGTCCAGGACAGCCAGGGCTGTTACACAGAGAAACTCTGTCTTGGAAAAAACAAAAACCAAACCAAACCAAACCAAAACTAAATCAACAAGGTGAGGATGTAGCTCCAGGATGCTCCCATGGATGGATGGGAGCAAACAGGCCAAGGGATCTATAGGGAAGTGTTGGGGGCAAACAGGCAAAGGGAGCATGCCTATAGGGAAGTGTAAGTAGGTGCTCCCCCTGGAGGCCCTCAAGCACCCAGGACTCAGTGCTCCCTACAGAGAGGTGATCTGTCTTCTCTGGGGCCTCTGGCCTCCCCAGCCTCCTTCTGGGAGCACAGTGAACAGTATAGCCAGCAAGGGGAGGAACAGAGGCTGGCCCTGCCTCAGCCACCTGAGGGACTGTGGTAGTTTTCTCTTCTCTTGTCTGTATCCAACTTCTCCTTCTATGAAATGAGAATAATACCTTTTCCCTCAGAGTTGTCCAAAAGATGAGACCTGAAAACTGTGTAAAATACTGATCCATTAATAGCCAGAAACTCCAAAAATAATTATCATGTTTTTTTTTCTAAATTTGAATAAAATTACTCAAAGTTTTAGAAGACCTGGGTGTGGTAACCCATGCCTCTAACCCTAGCACTCAGGAGACAGAGACAGGAGAATCTTGAGTTCAAGTCTGGCCTGTAAGGAGACCATGCCAATAAATAAATAGATAATAAATAAATAAGGTGGGGTTGTAGCTCAGTCGTTAGACTGTTTGCTTAGCATACACAAAGCTCTGAGTTCAGTCCCCAGCATCACATAAACTGGATGTGGTGGCCTACACCTGTAGGCCCAGCACTTGACAGACAAGAGGCAGGCAAATGAGAAGTTTAAGATTATCCTTAGCTGTATAATGAGTTTGAAGCCAGCCTGGGCTACATGAGACCCTAGTCAAAACAAAACAAAACACCTTTGAAAAGGCTAACTGTGGCCTAAGATACCTGGGAGGAATTGTGTTTTGTGCTTATGTGCTATTCTTTTAGAGTCCCACACACACCCAGAGCTGTACCACCCTGTACCTAGTGATGAAGTGTGTGCTTTGGAACAGAAATGGGATCATTTGTGTCTTTTAGAAGTATCCAATTCTTTTAATATTCAGAAACATTGCTAGTAGGTTTTAGTTTTTTGGGCTAGTGGTACTGGGGATCCATGTGCTAGGCAAGTGCTCTACCACTGAGCTACATCTCTAGCACTTTTCAACTTTCACATTTATTTCTGCGTGTGTGTGTGTGTGTGTGTGTGTGTGTGTGTGTGTGTGTGAAAGAGAGACAGAGGGAGAGGGAGAGGTCGATTTGCATATGGAGGTCAGAGGATTACTTGGGGATGTCCAGTTTTTCTTTTCAACCTTGTGGGTTCCAGGCTTGGCAACAAGCACCCTTTCCCTCTGAACCATCTCCCAGGGCCTCCTTTTGACTGCTTAATTTGCTTCCAGCTGCTTACATTGTTCATTACCTACTATGTTACTTGGGGTGGATTGTTTAACCCCCGAGGTAGTTTCCAGTTGGAGACAGTAAGTGTGTCAAGTAGCAGGAAGGGTATAATAACAGGAGCGGGCTTTTGGTGGGTGTTAGATGAGTTAGAATGATGCCTGACTTGTAGTAAACACGGAAGCATCTGTTCTGTAATAACCTCTGAGTAAGAAAAGACTCATTATCTATCACCTTGCTGAACATGCCTTCAGCTGACGTTCAGTCCTGTCTGCTGGCTGTGGTCTGCTTTGGCCTTGATCTTGGGGTCTGACTTCAGACATTATCTTTCAGCTCCCTGACTCTCTATCTGTAGCCTGGTTTCCTCCACCTTTGCTTCTACTTTGATGGTGCTTGGAACACATGTGGCTGAGTTGATAAGACATGTTGCATGCATTCTGTGGACTGATGCTGATTAAGAACAGCCCCTGGAGCCAGTGGAGGTAGGGAAGAGGATGTGTCAGCGGCTTGGATCAGGGAAGGCCAGTGTTGCCTTCAAAGAAGAACCTAGGACGGACCCCACCATCCAGTCTTCCTGATGCTTCATGTCATTGTAGCCAGGCGTGGGTGCCAGCATCATTTGGAGATGGGGAGGGGGCATTGCTGGCTGTGGAAGCATTTCCACAGGGACCTGACATACAGAGACATCAAGACCAGAGCTGGGTGCACAGTCTGACTGGCACCCTTTTTCAGGGACACCTCCCTATCACTGCCTCCATCCTTCCGGAAGTTGATGGCTCTGATTGACAGTTGATAGCCTCTGCCCAGACATTTGGCTGGACTGTCTTAAGTAAAACATGACACTTTCAGTGTAGTCGAGGTGTGGGTTACAAGTCAGCATGGGACCCTGGGCAAGATTCCTTCCAATTCTTCCCTAGAAGAGAGTCTATCTCTGTGTCTTAGCCTGAACTGGTCTGTTTCTGGAACTGCTGTGGCAGATGTAGGTAGGGACCATGTCCTCTCTGAGCTGCTGATCTGATATCAGGAGAAAGAGGAGGGAGAAAGATATTCTGTCTGCCCAGAGAGCAATTCTGGTGTGATGGGAGAATTCAGCTCCTGTTCCTTCGAACTCTCTATCACCCACAAGCACCGTGGTCCTCTTGTCCGAGGATGGAAGCATGGCTTTTGTCCTTTAGGAACATCCACTCTCATAGGGCAGTCATGGCCTCTCCCCTCAGGGAGATGCTGCTTTGGGCCTGACCTCCACCCTCAGGAAGGACTGCTGTGTGACAGAATGGGCACATTTTGTCCTGGTACTAAAACCCCACTTATTATGTAGGTCCTGACTTTGGAATGCCTTTCCTTGCCTGACTCCTAGAGAGTCCAGCTCCCACAGATAGCAGGTAAAGAATGAGTTGGACAGTTGGGTACAGAATGGAAGGGGGGGTGGGGAGGGGCTGCAGAGGGATTCCTGCAACAATTGAGAGTGGTACAGAAGGCTTCCTGGGGGAGGTGTCTTTATAGTAGGGCCAGCTGCCTGTGACTTCACTCACAAAAGATTAAAGTGGAGAGGCCCTTTGTGCCAAGGAAGGGAAACTCGAGGGTCACTCAAGAAACCCATCTCTGTGCAGCCTGTGCTGCTGAGGTGGAAGGGGACTCAGAGACCCTCACCACTGGCCAGTTGTGTGCAGGCTAAGCGCTGCCAGCCCGGAGACATCCGCTCTCTATGACCAGAGAAGCCCAGAGAAGGAGAGGAAACAGGACACGTATCAGGAACGCCTTTTCCTCTTCTTTGTAACTGGCCCTCATTTGGGGCTGAGGAGAGCCATGTTCAGGACTGGCCTGGCTGCTGCTGTCTTCAGCCCCCAGCTCTGGATCTCACCGAGGGGCCCTGTCTTTTTCCTCTGCTCCTTCCTGGGCTTGTGCTGTGGCACCATTGAGACTGTGTTTGCAAAATGGGGTAAGACTTCTCATCTTCCTGGCCAGGAAGCAGCTGTTTTCCTCTCTCTGTGGGTTTGCACCACTTATTCCTTGATCCCTGAAAAGTGCACAGAGCATGTCCTCTGTGCCACTTCTGGGCTTGGCTGGGTTGAGCTGGGCAGGGCAGAGCACACAGGGGAAGAGCATCATGGGAGGAACCCTTTAGGATTCACCTGAGCTCTAGTATCAGTGACCTGAGGAGGATCATGGGTATGTTTGGGAGGGTCTGGTTGGAGATAAAGATTTGGGATTAGCTGTGTCTGTGGCAGCTGAGGCGCCCGGATGTTGGAATTCTGCAGGGTGCTGCTTGCTGTGGGTTCTAGGAAGGGCAAAGGTCAATTCAGGCATGAGGCAGCGCTGACCAATTGCCTGGCCAGCGCCTCCAGGGACTCTGAAAAGGAGCAACTGAGCTTAATGCTTCCCGAGGGAGGGTTGAGACTTTGCATGAGGAGGCTGGTGTTGGTGGCGTGGGTGGACCGTGAAAGATGAGGAGAGGGGCAGTGCTCAGGCGGGAAAGGAGCATCAAGAGGACTGGCTTTTTTGTTTGTTTATTTATTTTTGCTTCTGTCATTGCTGCAGTTACTCCTTTGCAGGGTAGAGGGCTACTGTAGGAGTACATGTGTGTTTACATGTTGTGTGGATAGGATGGTGCATGTTGGGAAGGATGGAGGATGATATGGGTGAGTGTGTAATGCACATGCTTATGTGCAGAACATTTAATATTTCTATCTATGCTGGGTGGTGTGTATGCGTGGTATGCTTAAGTGGCTGGGCACCAGGGTTGTGAGGCATGTGTGTGGTAACAGTCTGCAGTGTGTGCATGGGGTGGTTAGTGTGTTATGTGGTGTGCCTGTGTGGATGTGTTAGAGTGTTTGCTGTTTGCATGGTTTCTGTGCATACATATATACATACATACATACATACATACGTGCATACATACATACATACATGCATACATACACACACATACACTTATGTGGTGTATAGGTCTATATGTATTATATATGCATATATATGTAGTATATATGTATATATATGTAGTGTCTGCAGGCAGGTGTTTAGGTGCATGTATATATACACATATACACACACACATATATAGTGTCTGCAAGCAGGTGTTTTTTTAGGTACATAGTGGAGTGTGAGAGTGTGTGTGTATGTGTGTAGTGTGTGCACATGACCATGATCTGGTCCTTCCATGCTGCTGGTACTTTGGCACCTCATGCACTGGAGCTGGCATAGAGGGGTTGTCCTTCATTTAGGACAACACTCAGTGTTGCCCTGAGGACTACCGACCTGCTGGAAGAAAAAGAAGGTGTAGAGGCAGATTTCTTCAGCCTTTACCTTTCCTGTAGAGCACATTCTCCCACCATGGACCTTACACTAGCAGTGAGATTGTTCTTGGATGTAGAGTTGAGAGGACAGGAGGCACCGCTCCACAGTGTGCCTACCACAGGACACAGCAGTGTAACTGACCTCAAGAACAGAAGAGGAATCCGTAGGTGGTGTGGAAGTGATGGGCTGCGTACGGCTTCCTCATTTCATTTTCTTTTTCTTTCTTTTTGGTTTTTTGAGATGGGGTTTCTCTGTGTAGCCTTGGCTGTCTTGGGCTCACTTTGTAGACCAGCTGGCCTCGTACTCACAGAGATTCGCCTGCTTCTGCCTGTGCTGGGATTAGGCTTCCTCATATTTAGGGTAGTTTATTCAGTCATAAGTGTGGATTGTGATTCTTGACATGGGCCTGTGGGGGCTGCAGCAAGAGCCTTTGCAGGCAGTGGTCTGCCCTGTGCATTGGGCGAGTGGCTATGCCCACATGTACCAAACACCCCCTGTGCTGGAAACTCACCCCTAGCTTAGAACCCCTGGTGATGACTGTGTGTGACAATAAGCTCAGAAATTTCCAAAACTGTGGTGCTAGGCAGCTCCCAGCAGCTGGAGAAGCCAGCTCCAGCTTATCACTGCCACCATGAACAAGTTCTTCCTCGGGCAGAAAGCTGTCCCTTAGGCCATAGGCCTCTGTCCACATGGAGGCCCTGGCAGCAGGGAGCTCTCAGCTCCCTGACAGGTCACAGAGTGACTCATAGGCAGAGAGGGGTTTCTGTGCTGGATCCCCATGATGTCTTATGAACTGAGAGAACAGGAAGAGAGCAATTTGTATTTTCTGAATTCTGGAAGTTTTCACATTCACTGGCCAAATCAAAGTAAAAAAAAGAGTAATGTTTTCAATAAAATCTTCCCCAGACTTGGGGATGCATGTATGTCACTGGGGTATCCCAGGGGTAGAGGCTGGAGGATCAGGAGTTCAAGGCCAGCCTATGCTACATAGTGAATTCAAGACTAGCCTAGAGCTGGGCTTAGTGCATACACGGAAGACAGACAGGCCGATCTCTGTGAGTTCAAGATCAGTATGGTTTACAAAGAAAAGAAAAGAAAAGGACTAGTCTGGGCTATGTGAGACCTTATCTCAAAAAATAAAATAAAATAACTTTTTGTTTTTGTTTTTTGAGACAGTATTTCTCTGTATATAGCCTAAACTAAAATAATTTTTTTTTTTAAAGTAAAGTAAGAGCTTCTCACTGTGAAAACAGGGGACCAACGGTCCTGTGTGTAGCAAGCACTCTGTCGGTGCTGGCCCCATTGAGCTGAGCATCTGCTAGGCACACCCTCATGTCTAGGCCACCACCCCTCATTTGCTATCAGGTCCCATGTTGCTGGGCCTCAAGCTCAGAGCTTGTCTGTCCCTGCTGAATTGTCCATCATTTGGAGTATTTGTCAAATAGCTACCATGTGCAGAGGAGAACAAACAGGAAAGGGGGAGCCAATTCCTGGCCTTCTTTCTCATCTGTGACAGCTCATTTCAATTGTCAACGTGATTTCTAGGATCATGAGGTTAACTGGGCATACCAGTGTGGGGCCGTCCTGATTAGGTTTACTGGGATGCTGAGACTCATCCATGGTGGATGTCACTACCCTGGGCTGCATACAAAGCAGACAGTGAGCCCAGAACAGCCACTCGTCACCCTCTGCTTCCTGACTGTGGTTGCAATGTGACCACTTGCCTCAAGCTCCTGCCACCTTGACTTGCCTGTCATTACGGACTATGCCCCGGAACTGAGAGACAGAATAATCTCTTCCTCCTTAAGCTGGCAACAGGGTATTGACAGCATCCCTGGTGTCCCTGCTTGCTGATGTGGATGCTGCAGGGAGCCTGAGGAGAGAGAAAGGTGCTGATGTGGCTGGGCCCAGCCAGGCACATGGTGCTACTCCATATCACCCACTCACTGTGCCTGTGAGTGAGGTTTGATTTGTTTCTGGAATGTCTGCCCTTTGCACCCACATACATTGTAAGGGCCCCTGGGGCCACACAGGGCAGTTGGGACTGTTCTCTGCAGGGGGTCTATTGTTTCAATTGTCTGTTGGCACAAGAGTCTAACAGTCTTCTCTCCGGCTGGGATGGTTACTCTCTCCATGTAGCAAGGGTAAGATACTGTCAGCAATGTCCACTCCTTTATGCAGTCTGTAATAAGTGTCAGGTCTCCGCATTATTTCCTGGTGGATGGATGGTCCTCTGTACCCTAGATACAGGGGAAGGAGCCTCAGTATGGAAAACACCAGAGTCAGGTTGGGGTCTACATGGCTGAATTTCCAGACTCTTGTTTTGTTTTGTTTTGTTTGGTTTTTTGAGATAGGATTTCTCTGTGTATCCTTGGATGTTCTGGACTCACTTTGTAGACCAGGCTGACCTTGAACTCACAGAGATCTGCCTGCCTCTGCCTCCCAAGTGCTGGGATTAAAGGCATATGTCTGGCAATTAGACAGCTGTGAACTGCCATGTGGGTGCTGGGATTTGAACTCGGGTCCTTTGGAAGAGCAGCCAGTGCTCTTAACCGCTGAGCCATCTCTCCAGCCCTACTCTTTCTTTTGTCACCTTTCCTTTCTGCTTCTACCTAGCCCTCAGGAAGGCTAGGCAGGCAGGCTCAGGGCTGTCTGTGGGCTCCATTGTGTTGTCGTGGGCTCCCTTGTGTTCAGATGCCAGTTGGCTTTAGTAAAATTTGCATTAGTTTTGGTTTTCTGTTCTTCAGTGACATAGATTCCCAGAAGATTGGCTGAGTGAGCTCTTCTTTGACCAGGGGATGGTGTAGCCCATGTACCCCTACTTGTCTTACCCCATAAACATTCACCACTCTGGATCATGGCCAAGAAAAGTGAGTAAAGGCTGTAGTTCATCTGCCTGGATAATTATAGGGAAATCTGATAGGATCCTGAGAATCCATGGCCCCTAACCTCAGTCCTACTAGACATCACTCTGTGCCCAGGGACTGCATCAGGCCCAAGGGCATCCTTGTGAAGTTTTGAGAAGGTCCACAGTAGGAGCCAAGGTAGCAGTAGCCCAGGGTGTGAGTTCTAGGCTGGCGGAGACACAGTGGCAAGTCTGAGCCGGTCTTCTGGCTCCAGTGCAAGTAGCTGCTTCCCTAGGCTTTGGCTTCTCTGTCAGGGCGCTACTGTGACCTCTCAGCTGCTGCCCCCCACAGACCCCCACCCGACAGTGCGGAGGTCTGTAAGCCGAGGTGACATTTCCTGTCCCCCCCCTCCTGGGCTGACCTGAGAAGCAGGTGGGCTGAGCACGTGAGGCATTCCATTCTGCTAAGCTTCCTCGCAGCGGATGAGCAGACAAGCCCAGCACAAACAACTCCGCCCAGGGAGAATATGTAAGGACCTCAGAATCTCTGCTGCCTCTGCCACCTGCTCCTCACGCCTGCCTCCCTGCTCCCTGATGGCTGTTCTCACACCCAGGAAAGTGGGTCAGAATGTAGGGCGGCTGCAGCTGAGAGACAAGCAATGCCCCCTTGCACAGTCCCTATCCTACCCAGTCAGTACTGCTACAGGGGCAGGGAGGATGGGGATGGGGATGCGGGGTGGGGGTGGGGGTGCAGGGGCAGGGTGAGGATGAGAGCAGGGAGAAGCTGTGAGTCCAAAGGCATGTCTGTATCCAGAATTCAGATCCAGCCTACTGTCCTTCCACTCTCCATTGCCTTCTGGATGTGTTCCAAGTGTTTTGGCCCGGCACTCAAGGCCCCTCACAGCTATCTACCTGCTGTGTTCAGACCCAATTGTACATAGAAGATGATCCATGACTCTCCAGGAAGGATGGACTGACTGTGCTCTAGCTCAGCCTGCCCTTCTGGGGTCTTCCCGGGCACTAGGGACACTCTCCAACTACACCCAGCTACTCTGAACCTTTCAAAATTCTAGGGACCTCACCGTTTTCACCTTAGTGTCTGGAAACTGACCCCTGGCCTCTCCCCTACCACACACACACATTGCCATCTCCCTCCTGAAGCCTTTTCCCTGAGACAGCCATGCAATTCTACCTTCTAGTACTGGGAGTAGGTAAAAGTATGGTCTCAGGAGTTTTGTTGGTACATGTCTGTCATCCTAAAACTTGGGAGGAAGAGGCAAAAGAATCAGAAATTTGAGATCCTCCTTACTACATGAGATCTGTTCCCAAATGTCTAAACATCAGTATCTAGTTTTCCAATTTCTATTTTATTATTATTATTTTTTTGTTGTCGTTTTTTTTCAAGACAGGGTTTCTCTGTGTAACAGCTCTGGCTGTCCTGGTCTCACTTTTGTAGACCAGGCTGGCCTCGAACTCACAGAGATCACCTGCCTCTGCCTCCCAAGTTCTGGAATTAAAGGCGTGTGCCACCACCGCCCGGCTATTATTATTACTACTACTACTACTACTACTACTTTTGGTTTTTTAAGACAGGGTTTCTCTATGTAACAGAGCCCTGGCTGTCCTGAACTTGCTTTGTAGATCAGGCTGGCCTCGAACTCTCAGCAATCTTCCTGCCTCAGTGTGTGCCACCATGCCTGGCTCTCCTATTTCTATGGTTTTAAAAACTGTATTTTATGTGTATGATTCTTTTGCCTGCATGTTTGCCTGTGAACCATGTGAGTGCCTAATACCCTTGGAGGCCAGAAGAGGCATCAGACCCCCTGAAACTGGAGTTACAGATGGTTGTGAGTCACCATACGGATGGGATGGTAGGAATTGATCCTGGGTCTCCTGGAAGGAGAGCCAGTTGTCTTAACTGCTAAGCCATCTCTCCAGCCCTAGCTCTGCCATTTCTTATTGTGTGGCCTGTGGGAAATTGGTGTGTCTTTGTTTCAGATTCCTCCCGGGTAATAGGAAGAGAATGCTACTCCTCATAGGACTGTTGGTGGAACACGTGAGTTGTTTGTGGTATACTATCTGGGTTCCGTTGTAGCGAGAGTTCTAGTATCAGCTGAAGAGTGAGTAGCTATCTTAAGGTTTTCCCCACATTTGCTGGGTCAATAGAATTTTTTTTCCCCAATATAATGGAACAAGTTGTTTCTGTTGCTTTCCTGGCTCCTACAGGGGGCCCATGTTCGACACTAGTCTTCCAGGAGGGGTTTCTGATATGGAGTAAGATCTGTTTTGTGCCAGTGACTTCCCACAGATAGGTCTAATGCTGTCTTGTGGCAGCTTTGGACGTGTTGTGTTCTCTAGGGTCTGGGAGTCTTGAGTTTCTCTTGGAGTTGAAGTAACATAACATGTGTGGCTTACCCAGGACAGCCCTGGACATGCAGAAAAACAGAGTGGATGGTGGCCATTGTTCTCGGTGGGTCTCTCACTAGCAGGGGCCATGTGCTGGGTATGTGAGTGGCCTGGACAGGACTGGGTGAGTGACAATAGATGAGATAGATACTCTTGGTCAGAGCTGGTTAGAGGCCTGTTTGGGATATCAGCTGTGATTGAGACTAACCCTGGTGGGCATGACTTGCCCCGTGAAGCATTTTCTAAGCCCAGCGCCCATTGGCCCCAGCAGCCAGGAAGATTAAAGCCAGAATCTGAACCCCAGAGCTGAGTGTCCGCACCACCCGCATCCCCTTGCTTGCCTCCTTCATCTTATGACATCCATCCAACAGCCTTCAATTTGTATTGCTTCACTGAGCACAGCTCTGCCCTAGGCAGCACACTGTGCCCTGGGGTCCCCTGGGCAATAGTCCCTGTAGGAGCTTGACTCTTATTTCTGTTACAAAGGTGAGCTAGTAGACTGTTAGATTGCTGTGTGTGGGGACATGCTGGGGAGTCAGTCAGGGAAGGAAGGCTTCCTGCAGACAGCAACACTGCATCATGGGAGGCTGCGAGATCACTTAAATGTGACCATGATCGTCCCTCATAGAGACTGTGGCATGCCAGCACTCCGAGGTTAAGGTCTGGGCTGGGGAGATGGCTCCACAGTCAGTAACACGCTTGCTTGCAAGCATGGAGGTCTGTGCTGATTCACAGAGCAGAGGTGAAATGAAGCCAGGGATGGGAGTGTGCTTCTGTCATCTCCACTCTGGGGATGCGGCCATGAAGAGACTAGCTGCTTAGTTAGGGCACTGGTGATTCACAGGTAGTTCGAGAGCCTGCCTGCCTCCCCCAAGAAGGGGGAGTGGTGCCTGAGGACAGACACTCACGTTCTCCTCTGGTCTCTACACACACATGCTCGTGTGCACGCGCGCGCACGCACGCACACACACACACACACACACAAACACACACACACACACACACACACACACACGTGTAGCAGAGCATCTGCACATGCACGACATAAGCATGCACACACCCCAGAGCTGCTCACAAAGGAACACGGGCTAACCAGAAGTTAGGATCCACATTTCCTTGACTTTACTTAGCTTTTGTTTCCAGATGGCTCTCTCTCTGAGACTTGAGGCAGACCCTGTTTATGCTCAGCATACAATATGGGGAAATAAGAGGGAGAAAGAAGTGGGGTTTTCTTATGCCCCTATTATTTTTTTTAAATAATTTATTTTTTATTTCTTCAAGTTACATCTCAGTCACAATCCCCTCCCTACTCCCCCCCTCCAGTTCCACCCTTCCACCCTCCTCCCCTCAACCCCCCATCCTCTTCCCTTCTTTTTTTTTTTGTTTAAGGTATTTCTTTTTCCCCCCAACAGCTCTCCCTTTCAGTCCAAAAAATGGTTCTTTTTCTTATAACTATAAATACAATACAAAACAGCAGAAATAAATAGGCCACAATTATGAGAGTTATATGGCTTAGCATACATTCCCAATCTCCAGTCCATATGTATTTGGCACCTGACTTTAGCATTCTACTATCTAACCATCTCCATGAGTTTAAAGTTCTATATCTAACTCAGCTTTCATACTAACTTGCCTCATAATTTTAAAAATATCTTCTTAGATCCAGAACACCCTCTTGATTCCTAAACAACTCAAAATTTAACTATGAGACTCTAGCTATCTGTTCTTCAACCACCTCAGAGACCTGAGAGGGATAAATATATCTGATTATATAGGAAGTGCAGGGCCTGCAGCTTCCAAAACTAAGAAATGACATACCAGTGGCTGCCTGGACAGTTCCCATTTTCTCTCCATACATTACAGAATCAATCTTCAGCCATTTGGCCCCGTTTCTCTGACAGACATTGATTGTAGAGCAGGAATTATGAAGGACTTACCTACCCTGTCTTGGCAGAGCTAGGCTGTCGACTTACCTGCTTCCAAGTTTTGTCCTTTTTGGACAGAAGTCTGTCTACAGTTGAAGCAAGGGGTTTTTCTTGCCAAGAGAAAGGCTTACCACCAATGCAATCATCTCCCACTGGAGATTCTTCAATGCTCATCTTCTACTTGGAGTAGAGTAGGGGGTGCTGTCAGGAGCTGACATGTCTCAATATCAAAAAATCTTAATTTAAGACATCTTTGAATGCCATATTCTGCAGATCTCTTGAGGTTTTTGAAGATGTCCTATTTATCTCTTATATTTAGATAAGCAAATATTGCTTGTCTCTTAGCAACTTGATTTCTGAGTAGCTTAGAAAATAACTGTGATAGACTGTCATAGTAACTAACAAAATGACACGTTTTCATGACTATTAGTTTGCATTTCTTAATTATCCTAAACAGTTTATGTCGGTTGGTAGCAAGAGGCCAAAACTTGACATTTCACTTTTAAGCATTACTAGGAACAATACATTTAAGAAGCATTACCCTTAATTTTGTGTCAATATACAAAGATCAATACCAATGTGGCCAAATATAATCTTAATTTTGTATCAATATACAAAGATCAATACCGATGTAGCCCAATACAATCTTAATTTTACATCAATATACAAGGGTCAATACCATTGTGTTATGCCCCTATTATTATCTGGGCACATTTCCCTTCAATCTCTCTCTTTTCTTTCTGTTTGATTTAATTTTATATTCATTGGTGTTTTGCCTACATGTATGTCTGTATAAGTGTGTCAGAAGCCCTGGAACTGTGAACTGCCATGTGGGTGCTGGGAATTGAACCCAGGTCCTCTGGAAGAGCAGTGTTCTTAACCACTGAGCCATCTCCCCAGCTCCTTCTTTCTGTTTTTTTTTTTTTCTTTTTTTTTGTTTTTTTTCGAGACAGGGTTTCTCTGTGTAACAGCCCTGGCTGTCCTGGACTTGCTTTGTAGACCAGGCTGGCCTCGAACTCACAGAGATCCGCCTGCCTCTGCCTCCCAAGTGCTGGGGTTAAAGGCGTGCGCCACCACGCCCGGCTTGTTTTTTTTTTTTTTTAAAGAGAATTTTTTACTGTAATATTCACATCCTGGTGTACAGACCTGTGGTTTTTAGTGTATAAACAGGGTTGTGTTACTGTCTAAGTCCACAATGTTGACATCATCTCCTGAAGAGACTCTGAGCCCATGAGCATTGATCTCCCTTCCTCTCTTCTAGCACCTAGCACCTAGCACCCACCAACCTGCTTTAGTTCTCTATAAAACTTGCTTAGTCTGGACATTTCAGGTGGAATCACACGGTGTGTTGCATCTTCATCCACATTATCCGCATTATGCTGTCAGGGTCCACTGTGTTGTAATATGGATCAGTATTTCATCCCATTTTGTGGCTGAATAATATCCTATTGTTTCTGTCTGCCACATTTAAAATACATATTCACTTTATCATCAGTTAGGCATTTCTCCTTCTTTCTGGCCCTTTTAAAGGGTGCTACTGTGGACATCCAGGGACAAGTCTCTAAAGATGTTGTTTGCTTTCTTGGATCTGTACCTAGGAGAGAACCAGATGGGTGACGTCTTACTTCTGTTGAGCTGTCTGGACGGGTCATCTGTCTTTCAAAGTGGCTGCACCACTGTCCTCTTTACATTCCCACCAGCAATGCACAAGTGTTTTACTTTCTTCAGGGTCTAAGCTATCTTGTCCTTCCTTATCACAGGCATTTTGGTGGTGTGAGTGACCAGCACTGATTGATTGATTGGAGTGTGTGTGTATGCACATGTCCTCCTAAACGCCTGAAGAGCGTGTTAGATCCCTGGAGCTGAAGTTGTAAATGATTGTGAGCTGCCACACTGTGAGTGTTGGGAGCAAATCAGGTCCTTTGCAAGAGCTGCAAGTGCTTCTGACCACTGAGCTATCTCTTCAGTTCTGTTTTGCTTTCTTGATAGTAATCCTTTTAGCACAAATATTTATTTTATTTTTCCTTCCGTTAGTTGTTTGTGCTTTGAGCATCAGATTTAATAATTTGTTGCCTACTGGGTGGTGGTAAGGCAGGCCTTTAATCCCAGCACTTGGGAGGCAGAGGCAGGTGGATCTCTGTGAGTTCAAAGACAACCTGATCTACAGAGTGAGTTCCAGGACATCTAGGGCTGTTATACAGAGAAACACTGTCTTGGAAAACAAAAACCAAAGCAACAACAAAATTATTGCCTAACTCAAGGTCATGAAGATTTACACACTTAATAGTTTCTTTAATAGTTTCATGGCAGTGACTTTTACATTTGGGTGTTTAGTCAATTTTGTGTATGGTGTGAGGTAGGAGCCTAGCCTCATTCCTTTGCATGTAGGCATCTAGTCCCTCTGTCATTTGTTGAAAAGGTGTGGTGGCTCACACCTATAATCCAAGTACTTGAGAGGCTGGGGTGCAAGTACCTGGAGTTTGAGACCAGCCTGAGACACATAGAGAGGAAGGAAGAAAGGAAGGAAGGAAGGCAGGAAGAAAGAAGGGCTGTTCTTTCTTTTTACCACCTTGTCTTAGCTCTCTTATCAAAATAATCATAAATATAATGCCATAATTTGAGTATGAATGAATGTAAATTACCAGAAATCTATGGGTTTATTTCTGTACTGTTAATTATCTTTTATTGATCTACAAGTATGTATGTCAGTACAACCTTAATCATTCTATCTTTTTAAAGAGTTTATTATTTTTAATTATGTGTTTGTCTGTGTATGTGTATGCAGGGGCTTGAAGAGGTCAGAAATGTCAGATCCCCCTGGAGCTGGAGTTATAGGCAACTGTGAGCCGCATGATGTGGGTGCTGGGTTTTGAACTCAGATTCTCTGGAAGAACAGTCTGTGCTCTTAACTACTGAACCTTCTCTCTAGTTAGAAGTCCAAGCCTTCCAAATTTGTCCTATTCTTTTCAAGACTGTTTTGGCAACTCTGCTCCCTTGAATTCCCCTGTGAATTTTGGGATCAGTTTGTCACAGGCATTCCCCATGTTAGATTCCAGCTGGTTTGCTGCAGTAACAAATGCCTCAGGATTCCAAAATTTAAAATCATGTATCTGACAAGACCCAAGGCTCTCTCTCTGTACTACCATGTGACAGACAGAAAATTCCGACCATTGCTGAATTTAGCAGCACAAGAGACGGTGCGGCAGGCAACGCAATGCTGGGCCAGGATGTCCAGGCCCTAACCCTTGGAGCTTGTGGATGGTGTGCAGTGTGACAAGTAACGACGACAGTTGCAGACAGGCCACCAGCTTCTAATCAGCTGACCTTGAAATAGATCATTCTGGATTACCCAGATAGGTCTAGAGAAACCTCGATGGTCTCTAAAAGGACATTGAGGGGCAGATCTGAGTGACGCAGTATCCTAAGAAGTCCTCCTTCTCTTGCTGGCTTTGAAGATGGAGGCAGGAGTCTGTGAGACAGGGAAGGAGGCTTCTAGAAGCTGGAGGGGGTAGGAAGCAGATTTGCCCCTAGAACCTTCAGAAGGAGTCAAGGGCTGCTGTTGCCTTGATTTTAGCCCAGGGAGGACCACCTTGAACTTCTGAAGCATGGAACTATACATAAATTTGTATTGTTTGAAGCCATTGAATTTGTGGGACTTTGTAATAGCAGCCACAGAAAATGAGTAGGAAGGGCTTGGGGACTCATGTACAGCCTTTTACGTGCTGGAAGTGGCATGTGGCATTTGTACTCCCATTTCATTGGTCAGAACAAGTCCCCGGGTGGCATTTAACTCCACAGGACTGGAGGTGCTTGGTATCCCCACATCTCCAGCCTCAGGGGAACAATACTGGCACCCATAACAACAACAATCTTTGTTGCATACAGCACTTGTTTCTGTGATCTAGTTCATTCTATTTCATTAAAAACCAAAAAAAAAAAAAAATAAAGCCAGGTATAGTGGCACATGCCTTTAATTCTAGCACTGGGAGGCAGAGACAGGCAGATCTCTGTGAGTTGTGAGTTCAAGGCCAGCCTGGTCTACATAGTGAGTTTCAGGACAGCTAGAGCTACATTGTGAGACCCTGTTTTGAAAGCAAAAACAGACAATTAAAAAAAAAAAAAACAGCCAGGCATAGGAGGCACATGCCTTTAATCCCAGCACTTGGGAGGTAGAGGCAGGAGAATCAGAGGCAGAGTTTGAAGGCCTGCCTGGTCTCCATTGGGAGTTCCAGTCCAGACAGGGCTGCATAGTAAGACCTTGCCTCAAAAGAAGATCTCTGTGTATGTGTGTCTGTGCACACATGTGTGAGTATGTGAATGAATTTGGAGGCCAGAGGTCAATTGTATTTTGAAACAGGATCTCTTGCACTCAACATGGAACTTTCTCTGAACCCAGAGCTCTCTATGTAGACTGTGTTGTCAGAGAGTCTCCCAGGATCTGCCTATCTTTGCCTCCCCAGTGCTGCAGTTACAGGTGCCCACTGCCATGTCCAGTGTTATATGAGTACTGGGGATCCAAACTCAGGTTCTCGCGCTTGTGAAGCACGACATTTTTCCACCGAGCCATCTCTCCGTCCCCAAATATGTTAAGAAGACTTTTTTTTAAAAATCATTTATTTATTTAATGTATATGATGCTCTATCTTCATGTACACTACAGCCTGCATGCCAGAAGAGGGTGTCAGATCACACTGTGGATGGTTGTGAGCCACCATGTGGTTGCTGGGAATTGAACTCAGGACCTCTGGAAGAGCAGCCAGTGCTCTTATCCTCTGAGCCATCTCTCCAGCCCAAGAAGACTTTCTAAACAACTAGTGAGTTGCAACCTCTGGCTTGGACAGTTCTAATCTCCAGAGCCTCTCTTCTGTCCCTGTACAGCGAACCACAGGTTATGTCCCGGACACAGGTGATTGGACCAAGGCGTGGGATACCTAATGAAAGCTGACCAATCAGATTCCTCTCCTGGGAATTTGGAATTGGGCCATTCAGTCAGTTAACAGCGAGAAGTTGAGAGAGAGAGAGAGAGAGAGAGAGAGAGAGAGAGAGAGAGAGAGAG
>CAJQZJ010001826.1:22312033-22363525 GCA_907164525.1 Lophiomys imhausi | reverse complement strand
TGTGTGTGTGTGTGTGTGTGTGTGTGTGTGTGTGTGTGTGTGTGTGTCTGACAGAGATGATCCTTGGGCAGTGCTCTCAGCCTCCTGGGATGCTCAGCTGGGAAACATCTTCTGTGTCATGCCAGATGTTTTGCTCCCAAGGACAACCCTTGTGAGAGGTGTCAAGGTACTTCCCGTCCTCTCCACTGTACGTGAGTCACTTTTATCACTGTGACAAGATATTCACTTATTTGGGCAATGGCACTAGAGGTTTCAGCCCACAATCACTAAGTGCCATGGTACCGAAATGAGACAGAATGTCATGCCAAGGAGCACGTGGAGAAGCAAAGCTGCTTCCTTTAAGGTGACAAGGAAGCAGAGAGGGAAGAAGGGACTGAGAGCCAAATATGCCCCTCAAGGCACACTGATTGACATTCTTCCTCCAACTAAGTCCCATCTCCTACAGCATCCTCCACCTACCAGCAACCCATTAGGCTATGAATTCACTGATGGGTTAGAGTTCTGTGAGCCAGTCAATTCCCTAGGCAGACACTGCTGTTTGGAAACCAGCTTTCAATACACCAGCCTTTGGAGGACACTTAAGACCCAAACTGTAACAGTCAGGCTTACACACGCCAAGAGTTGTCCAAATACTTCCATGTGTGACAGAATTTACCCATGTGCACATTGATACAGACTGCCTATCTGTGCTCACATGAGCCCTGAGAGCTGTTGGTCACAATCCCGATTCATACACCTCACCATGTTCAGAAAACTCTGAAAATCTCACTGTTCCTCAGCTTGGTGCAGGGCTGTTTATTACAGAGCTGGCCTAATATGACTCAAGGCCTTTTACCATAGTTAGCTTCTTGGCGAGATTAGTCATTTAATGATGGCAATTCTGAGAAATGTCCCTATGCAGTTTTGTCACTGTGTGGAGGATGTAGTGTGCATACACAAACTAAAATCTCCACAGTGTCCTTAGGCAGTATACTCTCATGGGGCCACCTCATATACACTGTTCTTTGAAACATTGTTCTATAGCCTGTGGCTGTAGCCTGTGTTTTTCTGTAGAGGTGTTGTCAGTGGCTCTGATGGTAGGTACACATCCTGTAGAGGGCCGTACCCAAAGGGACTGTGCACCCTATTATTACCTTTGGAATTTAGTTTGAGTGAATGTTTGGTGCTTGGGCTGAGAAGGTCAAAGTGGGAGACTCTGTTCATTGTCTCCCCCAGATGGTGTGGTCCTGGTAGATCCTGAATATCTCAAAGAAAGGCGAGGTAAGCTGTGTTCCTCCTCCTCCTCCCAGCATGCCAGGTGCCTCCTCATCCTCTGCTCCCAGCGACACAGCATGCTGCCTTGATGCTTAAGTGAGACCTCAGCTAATCACACAACATCCCCCTCCCTATCCTCCTGATTTTTTTAGTGGACCGGTGCCCTTAAGAAGTCTGCTCTCCTCTGATGCAGGGCAGCCCTGCTTCATGGGCACCTTGGGAGAACTTACGCCCCAAGCCCTGACCCATCAGTAAGACAGCAAGGCTTGGGGCGAGGGCGAGGAGGGGGTTGACAGCAGAGCAGGAGAAAGGGTCTGATTAATAGACGATTACGGTAAAAGGTCTCTGTACAAGGTTAGGGTTAGGCTGGCCTGGGATCCCACGCCTTTTAGAAGGTTGTGAACTTCTCTGCCCTTTCCTTCTAGGCCGTCTCCCTGCCCCTCTCCCAAGTCTGCCAGTCTAGCCCAATCACTGCGGCCACTAGGCTGCCTAACTTCCTTCCTTCCTTCCTGCTTCTCCATACTTCTGGGTTGGAGTGAGCTGGGGAGGGCAGAACTGCCCATCAGGAGGTTTTTTCCCAAGAGACCACATCAAAGCTGCCTTGAAGGCACCCTGTGTTAGAGAACAGTGTACCCATCCCATCTAAACCCGGGACAGGGTTGTAGCCTCCAGTAGGCAAGCCCCAGGGCTGCAGCTGGAGCTCTGGGGGGGGTTGTGTGCTACCCTCCCAGGCCCCTCCTCAGTGCCCCTGCTCCTCACAGTCTACGTGACGCTGACCTGCGCCTTCCGGTACGGCCGGGAAGACCTGGATGTCTTGGGTTTGACTTTTCGCAAAGACCTGTTTGTGGCCAATGTGCAGTCCTTCCCACCGGCCCCCGAGGACAAGAAGCCATTGACACGGCTACAGGAGAGGCTCATCAAGAAGCTGGGCGAGCATGCCTACCCCTTCACCTTTGAGGTCAGGCGTCCTTCTTCATTTGAATTCCGGAAGTGTCACCTCTGAGATGCTCTCAGGGCAGGCATATGGGAACCCAAGGGGAACAGCTGCTTTGGCTCACCCAGTTGAGACCCAGGCATGGTTATTTACATTATCTGTTAAGTGCCTTGTCTCTGGCCACCACGGATATGTCACCCTAATCTCTAGGCTGCTCCTCCAGCCCTCCTACATTTAAGTTACTAGAAAAAGGAAGGCCCAGGGATGGTTGCCTGGCCTTGGGTCACTATGTATTTTCCCTCACATGGGCTGCCCACTCATGCCCAGCTCATCCCCCATCATGCCTCCTTACCATTCCAAGGCCCCATGCTTCTGGACTTCACATCTTCATGTTTCCGAGACTCCATGAATCTGGGGCGGGGCTGAGATGAGCTCTTAGGTGAAAACATTCAAATTCTTGCCTTTCTTAGTCTACCCTGACCCTGTGTGGGGGGCATGGTGTAACATAGCTTGACCAGGAGAGAAACAGTTTATTTCAGGGGCTCCTAGTCTGATGGAAGAGATACCGCATGTTTTCAGAGGATGTGGTCTGATGGAGGAGAGATGGTCTGTCCTCAGTGTCTGACCTGGTCTGATGGGAATGTAGGAGTGACAGATGTGTAGGGCACGACAAGGCAGAGGTGAATGATTAGCTCATGTTATTTGTCTCCTGAATAGATCCCTCCAAATCTTCCATGCTCGGTGACATTGCAGCCAGGGCCCGAGGACACAGGGAAGGTAAGTCACTCCAAGAAGACCATCTCTGTGTCCAGGCTCTCATGTTCTTAGGGTTCTGGTTTTCTTCTCATGGGATAGTGGACATCTGCAACCTCCCTTCCTGTTGAAGCTGCCCGGGCCTAGGCCTTGCTGATATTCCTTGGACAATCAATATCTTGGGACAAGCCTGCAGATGCAGGCCGGCCTCGCCCCCGCACTCAGTTATGTGTCCCAGGCTCTCTCGAGTCACTTTTGCTGGTTTTGGTATTGAATGCAAAGGACCAACAAATTCCAAGTACTCACATGTGGCCCCACACAGGCCCTCGCCCCTTTGTTTGGAGATGGGATCCCTGCTGTCTTCCAGCGGGGGGGGGGGGGGGGGGGGGCGAGGGGGGGGCCACAAACCCCAACCCCCCCCGCCCCCCCCCCCGCCCCCCCCCCCCCTTTTGGGGGGGGGGGGGCCCCCTGGGGTCGGGGGGGGGGGGGGGGGGGGCACCTGAAGCTTGGAGAGGATGAACACCAGCAGCAGCCCAGGCCCCAGACCCTAGAGCCCACTCTCTCATCTGCAAGGCAAAGACAGTGAACATGCTCCTCTTGTTGTTAGAGAGTTAGGGAGACACCGTGACACCCAGCACAGGCTCTTCACATTACTGGTGGCTGTCTTGAGGAGGACAAGCACGGGAACCGAAGCAGGGATCCCAAGGGTGGTTGGGGACCTTGCCTCCCCAAAGCCGTGGGGTCATCATGTCCTCCTCCACAGGCCTGTGGGGTGGACTACGAAGTCAAAGCCTTCTGTGCTGAGAACCTGGAGGAGAAGATCCACAAAAGGTACATAGGGTGCTGGTAGGAGTGGGGAGGAAGGACGCTGGGGGGAGGGGGGAGTTCAAAGGGAGTGGATGTGCTGTGAGAGGGATCTGGAAGGCTTTCAGGTCATGGTGAGCTTCCTGGAGGAGGTGGCCTGAGGGGCCTGAGCCATGCTTCTCTCACATCCCCACCTCTGCCTTATCCCTCCAGGCTGCGGCTTTTTGATATTAGAAGGGTCCCAACTTCAGTTAGCTTTCAGCAGTGGGTAGAGTAGTTCTGGGCCATCCACATCCCCTTGTTTGTCCACTGAGGGGCCATCAGCAGGAGTGAAGCCAGTGTGTCGTGGGGGGGTTCTCAACAAGGGAGGGAAGTGGAGAGAGGGAACCTAGAGGGGGCTCACTGTGGTTCAGAGAGGGGACATTCTTCCTCAGTGCTTGACAGATAGAGAGGACAAAGCAGCTGGTCCTGACTGCTCATGACTACCTTTCCTGGGGTTCAGGGCTCCCTGCCTCCTGGCCTGGCACCCAACTCATGCCCCTGCATCCTAAGTCCAGTTCCTAGACCAACCAGCTGAGGGGCCGCCACCAGCCTCTTTAGGGATGAGTTTGCCACCTGGTGGTGACTAGGTGTATCACAAGCATTTCCATCTGCTGCATGGGCAGTTCTGTGTATGGGAGGAGATAAGACTCTTCTCTCTTGATTCTGTCCCAACTTTCCCCTTAAGACCTGAAGTGGAGAGGACCTAGTGGCATCGTAGAATATGAGATGAATCCTGAGCAGAACAAAGAGCAGCAGGCAGCATTGAGAGTCACCACCTCCCCCATGGGACTTCTTAAGTCTGTCCCCAAGACTCACCAGTAATAATGATACCATAGCTGTCAGTTCTCAATGCTGAGTTGGTTCTGGTCATATTCAGAGTGATGGACAGATGTGGCCTGGTTTAACCCTTCCAGGGGTTGTAAGGGGTAAGTGCTGTTGTTACTGTAACACAGATGTGAAAACTGAGGCAGGTCATATGGTAAGAGGAGAGCTAGGCATGCCACCGTGACTCTCAGGTTCTGGGGAATGCAGGGGACTTATTGAAGAAATAGGGGTGCCAGCACTCCCTATGTGCCACTGTCCCTCACCAGTTCAGTCCATCCAGGGTTTACCCTAAGCCCTGTGACCTTCACATCCGAGGGCTTCACAGAGTCACCTCTTCACTGTTCTGGACCTCTTGGCTGAATCTGCATGCTATAATGAAATCCCCCTACCTCCCATGATGGTCTGTCCATTCTGCATGCTTTCACGTAGCAAGTGTTTAATAGATAAGGCTACCAAGTTTTAAGTGCTGCCACACGTGCTGAGGCTGTGGTAGTGAATGAGCTAGACAAGAAGTTTCCACCCTCAAACAGCTTACACTATCAGTAGACATAGGAAGCAAGAAGTTAAAAAAAAAAAAAAGGTCCTCTCTTATCATTATGCTGTGCTGGGTACTGGGACATGGACCCCAAAGAAGTGTTGTTGTAAGGTGGCCCAGGGACAGAAAGGAGGAAGCTGGGGTAGAGTCCCACGGTGACAAGCCCTCTGGGTTAACCTCTGTGGCTGGCAGGCAATGGGGAGTTACAGTAGCCTCTTGAGCCAGAGAGGGATGTAGGTATTGCAGAGAAGAGAGTGTGGAGGGTGGTGACTGTCTTTCTCCCCCCACACCTCCCTTAGGAATTCTGTACGGCTAGTCATCCGGAAGGTTCAGTATGCCCCAGAGAGGCCGGGCCCTCAGCCCACAGCTGAGACCACCAGACAATTCCTCATGTCAGACAAGCCCCTGCACCTTGAGGCATCTCTGGATAAGGAGGTAAGAGGTTCAGACCCCATTGTCCCCAGCTCTGAAACCCTTCACACTCCATTGTCTCCTGACCTTCCTTGAGGGTTTTGAGAACTCTGTTGGAGTCTGAAAGTCTGACAGAGGTAGGGATGTGTACCTACCAGATGGAAGCAATGTACCCTTCAGAGGGTCCTGGTCATTCCCCCTCACACCGTGGTAATTGCCTGCTTCAGGCTGGGTGGAGAAGCCCAGTGTATCAGCGCGGGTGGTGATGGGGAGCAGGACCCAGGGACTCCTTGCCATTACCATCTTACCTGTGGGCAAGAAGGTAAAAAGCTCTCGAGAAGTCAGGGGACTTTAAGCCAGCTGATTGGGGTGTGGGTGCGCCCCTCCTTCTTGGGGCATCTAAAGGCAATAGCCTGGACAAGATGGGGGATGCCCTTTCCTGACAATTGAGAGCAGGTCCTTCAGTGAGCTGGTTAGCCCTTCCTCACTTCCCCTGAATCTTCCAGAGCTTTCTGTGTCTGCAAACCCAGACCATCAATCCTGATCCCCTCATCAAGGTGAATGACACCATTCAGATTGATTTGGAGACAGGCAAAATAACCGACTTCATCAAGTTTGATACCAGAAACCTGTGTATGGTGACTGGAGGTGCTAACTTGGGGAGAATTGGTGTGATCACCAACGGAGAGAGACATCCTGGCTCTTTTGATGTGGTTCATGTGAAAGATGCCAATGGCAACAGCTTTGCCCCTCAGCTTTCCAACATTTTTGTTATTGGCAAGGGCAACAAACCATGGATTTCTCTTCCCCGAGGAAAAGGAATCTGCCTCACTATTGCTGAAGAGAGAGACAAGAGGCTAGCTGCCAAGCAGAGCAGTGGGTGAAATGGTCTCTAGGAGACATACCGGAGAAGAATTTGACCTCTTGCTACAAGCCTTTCTAGGTGACATACTAGATTAAACAGCATGATGAAATGAAAAAAAAAAAAAATGAAAAACAAAACCAAAAAATCTCAGACCATCAGAGCCCATGGGGACTTGAGACATTGCTCCGTCTAAAGCCCTCACTTTGAATAAAGGAGAAACTGAGACTCAGATAACCTGTCCAAGGTCATGCAATCATTGTTACCGTCATTGCTGCTATTGTTGTCTTAGCTAGGCATCAGAACAGGAGCTGGGGATGTCAGCTTTCTTTCCTTTTGTATGTGTGTATGTGGGTGTGCATGGGTGCATATGTGTGTCTGTATACACATGTGTGGAGTTGGATGATAACCTTAGGTGTGTCATTCTCAAGAACACCATCTCCCTTCTTTGAGACAGAGTTGGTCATTGGCCTGGAGTTCCCCAACTGGGCTAGACTGGCTGGCCATTGATCCTCAGGGAGCCTCCTGTTGCTGCCTCCCTGGTGCTGAGACTACAAGCAAGGGCCACCACACCCAAAATTTTGACATGGGCCCTGGAGATGGAACTCAGGTTCTTGTGTTTGCAACACAAGTACTTTACAACAAAGCTGTCTCCCTGTTCTGGAATGTCATCTTCTCATACAGACATCTTTGAAAAGTCCCCCAATGATTCTGAAGTGGTACAAAATACACTTGGTACTTTGTGTGACACTTTTATACCAGTGGGAAGTGGCTGATGGCCTTGGGGCAGAGGTTAGAGTGACCAGGTGCTGTCCCTGCCCACACTCTTCTGTGTTTTGCCTCACAGATCTATTACCATGGAGAACCCATAAGCGTCAATGTCCATGTCACCAACAACACCAACAAGACTGTGAAGAAGATCAAGATTTCGGGTAGCTGGGGATCCTTCTGAGGGTTGGGATAGCTGTAGGCATGGCCTTTGTTAAAAGCTTGAGACACTGCCATTAGTAGCTCCCAAAGCTGGGATCTGCTCCCAGCCAATGGTGGCTTCAAAGTTGGTGTCCTGGAGAATTGGTTTATTGCTCCAGCTACCTCTCCATAGGTTTTCTGAGACCTGGCCAAGCTGTCCTGGGAGGAAAGACTTGGTCATGGAAGGGACTGGGCTTTGGTGGGGGTTTCTCTTTGGGTGGAGGCTGGGGTGGTAGCCTCTGGCAAACCCTGGCCATTGTCTCAATCTAAGGACTCTTATCATAGGAGCTTGAGGTACTTTGTGGGAGCTTCCCCTGACTCATGTGCTTGCCCCCCCCCCCCCAACAGTGCGCCAGTATGCAGACATCTGTCTCTTCAACACAGCTCAGTACAAGTGCCCAGTGGCCATGGAGGAGGCTGAGTAAGTGTGTTTGAGGCCAGCTTTGGATGGGTGGGACTGGATGGGAGAAAGGGAAGCTCTGAGTCCCAGCACCAGGTACTTCTTAACTTTCAGAGGGTTGGGCCTCCATCCTCTTTGACATTTACAGTAGATGGTATGAAAGAGTCTTCTTTAAGAAAAAAATGTTTTTACATATATTTTGTTGTTGTTGTTGTGGCACACCCGTGAAGGTCAGAGGACTTGTGGGAGTCGGTTCTCTTCTACCATGCATGCACTAGGTTAGAATTCAGGTGGCTCATGCCTTTGCACATTGAGTGGCCCCACTGGCCCTTGTTTTGGTCTTTGAGTCCAGGTCTCATTCTGAGACCAGGTTGGCCTGAAACTCTCTATGTAGCCCAGGCTTCCCTGGCATTCATGGCAATCCTTCTACTTCAACTTTCCAAGTGGTGATATTATAGGTGTGAGCAACCACACCTGCCATTTGGACATGGTTTCTAATATTCTAGAGATGAATATGTTACTATTAAGCCAAATTGTTCCTGCATTATTGGTTATTCTCCTGTTCATTGTTGATCAAAAATAAAATCCACAGCCACAAGGCATAGATTTCTGTTGAGTGTTGGGGGTGCTGTGAAATGACCCAGAGCCAGAATAGCATTCAGTCCCAAGCGGACTGCTACATTCTGTTGGGTATTTGCATCTGCAGCCTGGAGAAAGGGTAGGGACCTGAGCTTCCTGTGAGCATGGGGTTTCCTGTGGGTTTGGGCTTGGGACTGAGATGTGGCTGGCTCCACTCAAAAAGGCAAATCTGGGTCTTACTCCTTGGGTGCCTCGATGTCAGTTGCATGCATCTGTTTTGTTTTTTTAAAACAGAGAGGGGAGATGAAACAACACTAGGCAAAAATGAACAATGGGAGTACCTGCACCTAACTGATAGATATGCATTACAGCACATTACAGCAAGTAAAGTTCAATCGTAGAACCTAGGTTGGGGCGTCCAGATATTCAATAGCTTTACCCATGGTTTGTATGCAGTAATAATTTCAAAATTAAATATGAGCTGGAGAGATGGCTGAGCAGTTAAGAGCACTTCTTCCAAAGGACCACAGTTCATTTACTGGCACCCACATCAGGCAGCTCACAACAGCTTGTAACTCCAGTTCCAGGGGATACGGCACCCTCTTCTGGCCTCTGAGGGCACTTGCATGCGTGTGGTACACATACACTCATGGAGGCACACACACATACACATAAATAAAATCTTAATTATTAAATAAATAATAAAATAAATGTGCTGTTTAAATATGCATCATGGCCATTCCTATGGTGGGGGGGCAGTCCTGCTTCTGTGTGGTGTGCTTGTCTGTCCTCTTTCAGGTGGCAGTGGGCTTCTTGTCAGAGCTGGGCCTGGTCCAAGTAGTCCTCTGAATCTGGGGTACAAAGGTTGCTGGCAGAGGGTGTTTTAGAACAGGACGAGGCCAGACATCTTGGCTGGGTTAGGGCTGGCTGTGATAAGGACCGTCTTCATGCTGCCTTTCTACTTCCCAGTGACACTGTGGCACCTAGCTCAACATTCTGCAAGGTCTACACACTGACTCCCTTCCTGGCCAACAACCGAGAAAAGCGGGGACTTGCCCTGGACGGGAAGCTCAAGCACGAAGACACAAATCTGGCTTCCAGCACCCTGTGAGAACCCCCCTCCAAGTCCCAGGCTCCAGTGTCCACTCCACAATGGGCCCCACCTTCTTGGCCTAGCACTATGAGGAAGAGGTTTAGGCTCTTTTCCCAGTCTTGACTAGGGCCGGTCCTCTGGAGTGTGGTTAGCTAGGGAGGCCATCTCCCTACTCCCACCTGCCCAGTCAAAGACTACTGGACCCCATCTCTTGGCTCTGGGGGACAACTGGAAAAGGTTCCTGCAAGAATTGCCAGCTCTTAGCCCAGAGTCCTGAACACAGATTAGGTGTGTCCCTCATGCCATCAAGACTGGAGGGGACAGAATGGCTTCTAGAAGAGTCCTGGAAGGGGACAAATGGGGACTTGGAGAGGCTGGGGAAGAGGTGGTGATCTGGGTAGATAGATATGGGTGTCCTTCCACATGTGGCACCATACGACCCTCTGCTCATTCTTGTTCCATGGGCATCTCTGAGCCTTCAGGGTTGTCCAGCTCTAGAAGAGTCCAGACAGTTGTGGGGGACTCTTTTCCCCTCTGATGATATCTGGCTCTCTTTGAGGGGTTTGGTCTATGTTGTATCTGAGACCACTATTCCCAGCTCAGATTCTTGGCTCAGGCTGGACCATCGACATTAGTATTCCTCATGGGCTTCCCATTTACCAACAAACTCTTTGTACCTTTTTTACCCTAACTCATGTCTGACCTGCTCTCAACGACCTCCGTGAGGCATCACCTCCTGAACATACCCTTCCCATGCTACCCTGACTTCCAGTCACCCTTGACTTCTCAGCTCTTAATGTGGCTCTTTTCTGCTTTTGGGTTACTGAGGACAAAA
Source organism: Lophiomys imhausi (assembly GCA_907164525.1). Classification (NCBI taxonomy): domain Eukaryota; kingdom Metazoa; phylum Chordata; class Mammalia; order Rodentia; family Muridae; genus Lophiomys; species Lophiomys imhausi. Next base: position 22,353,229 of record CAJQZJ010001826.1, on the reverse strand, counting down.
CCGTGTGAGAAAGCTGAATGGTGGGAGGGTGGTTAGGGCCAGCTCTCACTGCACTGTGTGGTACCGGCTAGTTAGGGAGGAGGACCCACTAGGGCTACAGAGCGAGGACATCTTGTAGCCAGATAGAGAACCCAAGGGAACAGGGTTATGGCTCAGTGGTAGAGTACTTGCCCATCATTTGTGAGACTCTGGATTAATCTGTAGTACCACAAAGAGGGACATAAACAGAACCAAAGGCTACAACTTCTGGTCCACCGGGCACAGCTCCCTTTTCCGCCTCTGTTGGACCTGGCAGCTCAGGAGAGGGTTGGACAGTGATGCCCCCCCACCTTGCACTCCACTGTTTGTGGCATCCCACCCCCCGACAGAGCCCCAAGGACCAGCTTCCCTGTCTCCCTACAGGTTGAGGGAAGGTGCCAACCGTGAGATCCTGGGGATCATTGTCTCCTACAAAGTGAAAGTGAAGCTGGTGGTGTCTCGGGGCGGGTAAGTCCAGCTGCCCCAGTGCCCCTGCCCCATCCTTCCTGTTTGCCTGGCCTTTCAGCTGCCACTTCCTGAGCAGGAGGCAGGACTTTAGGATTTGATCTTTCCTTCCTGTCTCTGGTTCCTCCTCCTTCTCCACTGACTGAGGCTCCTCCTCCCTTCCACCTCTCTTCCCTTTCTCCTCTTTAGCCTAGACCCGGGTCTGGCTCTGAGGACTGGTCACAGCCTATGTGAGTCAGGGTGTTCTCAGACTGTGTGCTGTGACTCAGGGGCTGCATGGCCAACCTCACATCTCAGTGTACAGTGCTCACACACTCTTGGAGACTGAGAGACTGAGAGAACTGGGGGCTTGCTAACTTGACCGACTTTCCCATTTTGTGGATGGGGAAAATGAGGCCTAAATAGTTCTCCCAAAAAAACTAAGTAACATTTGCTAGGGCAAAAGTGGTGCACACCGTGCAGTCATAGAAGTTGGGAGGGAGAAGCAGGGGATTAGGTGGTCAAGGCCATTCTTGGCAGCACAGCAAGTTTGAGGATTAGCCTGGACTATATCATAAAACAAAGAATATTGTCTATGCAGCTGGCAGTGTTAATACTGACTTCTGTATTACAGAACATTTATAAACCCAGTGGTCAATCCTGTGCTCTGTGACCTTGCAGGACCCACTGTCTTCCCATATCCTAGTGACCCCCAAAGTCTTCCTTCTGTTATTGGATAGCTTGAGAGTGGGGAGACTAGTTCTTACAGATGAAGACCCTGGGATGGAGGGGCTTTTCAAGCCAGCCCGCCCCTCAATTCCCTAGGTGAGATGCCAGCTGCACAGGAATGGGGAGCGTGTCCTCTGGGTGTTCTGTGGCGGGGTGGCAGAGCAGTGAATGAATGTCCTTTCTCTTTTCTCCCGCTCTGCACTCTGTCCTGACTGCTTCTTCTGCCTCTTCTGGCCCACTCAGCCTGTTGGGAGACCTTGCATCCAGGTAAAGCCCCTCCTTTTCCCTGCTTTGTCCTCCTTCCTGGAGGTCCCAGGGTCACAGACCCAGCTGATCAGAACCACAGGGTGCTGGGAGGGAAGAATCTAGGGGTTATCTCAGATTTCAGAGTGGGGACCATACCCAGAGAGAGGGGGAGATGTGGGTGGGGATGTGCTGCAGCTGGGACTGTACCCAGACAGAGAGAGGAGATGTGGCTCCTAGCAGAACACCTTGGCCTGTTTCCTTTCCCACTTAAGTGACAAGACCTTTGTAGATACAGTGATCTGGACAGAGGTCCCTAGAAGGGCCAACTGAATTGCTGACCTAAATCCTAGGATGTTTCAGAGATATGCAACTGTAGTCAGTTGCCCTTGCAGTCAGACGACAACTTAGGAGTGTGAGTGCCCCAGACATGATATTGTGACTTCCTGTTGTCACACAGTGATAGCGTCATTCATCCTACAAAATCTCAGTGATTCAAGAGATAATTCTATCTTGTTCAGTGTCCTCCAGCAAAGAGTTTATGAGTCCACACTTGTGGCCAGGCTTGTACAAGGTACTGGGTCCCAGAAGGGAAACAGCGGTGTCCTTACTGCTCACAGTCTGGTAAAGCCAAGATCCAGGTCCTCCCAGCCACATCCAGTATGTGTTCGTTGAAGGCTGACTGAATCTGACTTCTACCAGCTCAGCACACCCAGTCTGTTCCCCCTTCCCAGCTGGCCCTGAGCAAGGTGATCATGTCTTCTGGAGGGATTCATAATTTTAGGGCAGCTCTTCTAGGATGATGGCACCATTAGCAGAGAGGGGCCTTCAGGGCTCTTTTTAATCAGTCTCCCAGTACTGTTTATCATCCAGTGGCTAAGGGGATGAAGGATGGAGCCAAAGTCTTTTTCTTCACTTACCACTTAGTAGCTGTGCAGCCTGAGGCAAGAGACTTAATCTCTAAGTACCTTAGCTTCCTTGTCCTTGCCTAGGCCATCATAATAATAGGGTCATTGTGAGGATTACTGGAGTTGCTCTGAGGAAGGACTTGGAATATTCCTGGGTACACTCTGTACCGTGCAAGTGCCTGCTCTTGTCCTTAGCCTATCTGTCAGGGGAAAGGTCAAAGAAGGCCTGGTCACCGACAATGGCTGATGGCCATCTCTCCCTCTCACATGCACATACATGAGGTGTCAGAATCTGCACATGGCACAGACAGCTCTGAATCCCAGATCCCTGAAGCCTGGTGACAGGGTCATGGGTTTATCAAAACACCTTTATTGGGGTGTTGGGAGATGGGGTAGGTAGGATTGGGAGAAATTGGGTAGGGTAGTGTCAGGAGGCCATGGTGGATTGAGGTGAGCAGGGTCCCAGGCCACCTGGTTTACCCACTGACCGTGGTGTGAGTCCCCAGTGGGCATGATCCACAGTCCATGGTAACCAAACAATCCTTAAAACAAGGGGAATTTCTGTTTTTGTTTTTTTTGGTTTTTTTTGTTTTTTTTTTGAGACATGGTTTCTCTGTGTATCCCTGGCTGTCCTGGGCTCACTTTGTAGAACAGGCTGGCTAGCTTTGCACTCCCGAGTGCTGGGATTAAAGGTGTGCGCCACAGCTGCTTCTTCCTTTTTTTTTTTTTGCAGGGGGTGGGGTGCAGTGGGGTGTGGTGGGGAAGGCTTCTGTTTATAAAGACAGGAGAAGAGGCCATGGTCAGAGTAGCAGGACTGGAGTGTAGTTGCTTCTCCGTGACCTCCCCAAGCCTCAGACTGACAGGCAGCAGATCTCAAAACCTGGGGCTCCCTCCGAGCTCACTGAGTTGGGTATGTGTTTCAGTGACGTGGCTGTGGAGCTGCCTTTTACCCTAATGCACCCCAAGCCTAAAGAGGATCCCCCACACCGGGAAGGTGAGTGGGACCTGTGGGTCACTGGGGTATGGTCTACCTGTTCTCCCACCACCCTACTTCTTTCTGGGTTAGCCTTCAGCCTAGTATCAGCCTTTCCCCAGCCACCAGACTTTTGCAGGGCTCACAACACAACTAGTATTTGATTTTGACCCAGCTAGGAGACAGATCCCTGACTCCTCTTCCCCATGGGAGAAGGAAATTAGGAGTGGAGGACAGGCCATATTGGTGGATTTTTATTTTTTTCATTTAAAAATATTTTAATTTTATGTGTATGGGTGTTTTGCCTGTGTGTCTGTCTACTAAATACAGTACACTCAGAGGCCAGAAGAGGGAGTCAGATCCACTGGGGCTGGAGTTACAGATGGTTGTTAGACACCCTGAGGGTGGTGGGAATTTAACCCACAGCCAGAAGACCCAGTACTCTTAACTGCTGAGCCATTTTTTAAAAATACCTATATTGGCTGGCTTTTAAGAATGGTAACAGACTGGCCATATACCATTGAAAGGAACGTTACAGCCCATATCACAGATGAAGTCTGTGCCTACAAGTAGACTGTGTAATGCCACAGGTGGCCCTCCAAATTCAGAGAGGACACAGTGTGAAAAAACAGCCAGGGATGACAGCAGAGGGAGGTGTGTGAGGCAGGAGGATCACAAATTTGAGGCTATCCAGGGCTGCAAAAATGATCCTCTTCGAGTAAATGGGACTCAGGGAGGCAAGAAGTTAATGTGTCTCATGCTGGAGACCGTCTTCATTGTGCATGGGTGTCTGTCTCCCTGCGTCTGCTGCTTTTAACCTGGGGGAGGCTTCCACTTACCTTCCTTCTTTGCCCTCCCCATCTTATCTAGAGAATCCCAGGGTGGTGGTGGTGGGGTCATTGTTCCATTCTTCACCTCTCATCCTGACCCCCCACTACCCCCTGAGTCCCTCACAAGCCTTGTGTGTGTTCAGTTCCAGAGAGCGAGACTCCAGTGGACACCAACCTCATAGAGCTTGACACCAAGTAAGCTGAACCTTCCTGCCTATGAGGTCTGGGGGTGGGCCTGGAGGTGGGACCGGAGAGGTGGAGGGGTCATTTGCATAAGTGCTTATTAATCTCTGAAGAGCAGCTGGTCTAACCTGCTTGCTGAGAGCCTCCTCTGCTCGCCTCTTCAGCAACCTGCTTGCCTGCATGTGACTTGAAGGACCCTCGTGCCTGTTCCTCTTCCTCCTGCATTGGTGGGGTCTGTCTTCCTTGCACGCTCGTCAGTCAGTCCGTCCATCCGCAGCACTCACTCAGCTGGCTGGCACGGGGCTGGTTCAGACCCTGGGCTCCCCTCTCTCATCTGACCCATGCCAGTTGAAGGCTGCCTGTAGGGTGGAGAAGGTGCCTGGGTCCTGTCACTTCTGCAGCCTGAGGACCAACTGATTCCGATTCCCCTGCCGTGGGGCACCTAACAATGGCCAGAGGAAGAGGACTTGGTTCAATGGCTTGAATCACCTCTGGGGCCAGGCAGCTTCCGAAACCCTCTTTCCTTGACTCTTTGGAGAGCTTTGGAAAACTCTTCAAGTTGCCCTATGAGGAAGCCCATTCAGCTGGCTGAACTTCATGGAGCAAGGGACTTCATGTGCCTCTCCTGTGCCTAAGTGACAGGATGGAGAAACAGTCTTTAGTCCTGCCACCCTAACCATGAGCCTTTCCCCCTTCCTCTGTCCCCACATAGATTTTCCATGCCCTGCTCAAAAGACCCTTTCCTAACTAGGGTCCCAGGGAGGATAGCCTGTGAGCTAGTACTTCCAGGAGGAAGGGACTGTGTAGGCTTAGAGCCCCATACCAACTTCCTGGTTGAAACAGACATGCTCCCTAAAGCAGTCTTGTTGGTTTGGTTTTGAGGGGTGAAGTGGGGTTCTTGGGGCTGTTCTTTGGTGATTCCGATGGAGAGCCACATTGCTACCCCTCAGGAACTGGGTCCCTTTTCCAGCACTTATACTTTGAGAGGCAAGCTTCTTGTAGTTTATGCGTGACAATCCCCACAGCCACCAGTGGGCTTGTAAACAGGCAGGCCTGTCATGCCTTTCTGCCTGAGGTCATCCCAGAGACCCTGCAGAGTGTGATTCTCTCCTGAGTTCCTCTCCCCACACCTGGCCAGGCCTCTGGATCAGCCAGTTGTCTGCCCACGCAAACCCAAGGCATTTTCCTTGTCTCTCTCACTAGTGATGACGACATTGTGTTTGAGGACTTTGCCCGCCAGAGGCTGAAAGGCATTAAGGATGACAAGGATGAGGAGGAAGATGGCACTGGCTCTCCACATCTCAACAACAGATAGACTGGGGCCAGCCCTTACCCTGGCAGCTCCAGGTTCACTTTTGCACTCAGATGCTTTCTCGTCTCCTTCCCATTCTGGTTCCCCCTCCCTTTTGTTCTTCCAGTCTCTACCAAGGGGCCCCAGTGGTCTTCCAAGTCTCGGTGATGAACCTCTGGCCTCAGAACTGGCCTCACATCACTATGCCAACAGGACCACAGCGCACATCCTGAGCCATCTCTCTGCGATCACCCATCCACCCCCTTTTCATGCTCATTCCCAGAGAGGCCATGCTACCTGGCCTTGGGATTTGGCTTGAGATGGGGAGCAGAAAGGGGAGAGTGGGGCCGGAAGGCCATGGTGACGGTGGGTATGAAGATGCGGAGGGGTTGAGCAAGATGGCTCAGGACACGCAAGAAGATGTCTGCAGTCCCAGGAGGTGACAGTTTTGGCAGCTAAAAGACAACTGTATTGAAGGCGAGAGAGGTCACGACTGTGAATAGAGCCTCAGTGATATCTTTTTTGTGGTCCAGACCCACCAGAGACTCCTCCATCCCCCCTCATCCTTAGTGATGTCCCTGTGTCTCATGGGGGAAACACATAGACCCCAGGAGTGAAGAGCAATGGACTGACTTTCTAACCAGCAGACACCTAGATTGAGGCAAGCTACAGATCCAGCCACATATATGCAGTACTGGTAGGATGAGGCTTCTGGGCTTTGTTGCTTTTTGTGTGGGGGCAGACGGGGAAGTGGGCCTTTAACAAACACCAGCCCCTAGCAGTGAGCCAAAGCCACCGAGGAGGTTTTCTGAGGGGGGGGGGGTTGGTTAAGAGATGTGGCAGGGCAGGGAGGTGAGCATCCACTCTTCTTCTCTTCCTTAGTGGATAGTACTGCAGGAAGCAAGGATGAAGGACCACAGGCAACTGTAGCCACCAGTATCTTCCAGCTTCCTCTAGAAGTTCTTCAATGACTTGGCCCCATAAGCTAGGGGGGAGAGAGAGAGATGCCTGAGGCCACCATTCCCACTGTTAAGGGAACTCATTCCCAGAAGGTGGTATCCATAGAGATGCACTCCCCAGCAGGAAGGCAGCTCCTCTCCTGGAGGAGTTGATCCTGTTAATTCCCCAAGTCATGAGTACCCGGTGTCCATCAGCTGGTGTTAGTGCTCTTGACTGGGGTGACTCTCGGGGTAACGGGACAGACAGGTGGTAAAACAGAAAGTGCTCAAAGATATCCTTGTTTGGCCTTTCACTAGCTTGTGTGACTTTGGGCCAGTTCCCTCCTCTTTGTACCTCAGTTTCATGTTGGAAAGCCAAGAGGTAGACCAGATGATCCCAAGCATTTCCTTAAGTTTGTGGCTCTCAGAGCTTCTGATCTACCTGGTAGAGCTGTGGCTGCCAATTGCTCTGTCTGCCTTCAGAGGTGGTTTGTGGTACTTCAGGGCTGGGCAGAGCACTGAGTGCACCTTATTGCCAAGGAAAGGCTGCCCTTGGACCTAGTCAGCTTGTCTGATCTCAAGTTCTGGCCACAGCCTTTGCGAACTTCTCTGTCCCAGAGCTTATGTTTGCTGAGGCTTGCCTGAGAAGTGTGTGGACAATCTTGGGTTTATCAAATATATTGATTAGCAGAGCAAGAGGATCTCATCTCAATTTCTGTTCCCTTTTTCTTAGTTCCATACTTGCCTGTGAAGGGAGACCACAACTTTTGTTTGTTTTTGAGACAGTGTCATGTAGCTCAGGCTAGCCATGAATTCACTATGTGGCTGAGAGTTACTTTGAATTCCTGATCCTCCTGTCTCAAGTGTTGTGATCACAGGCAAAGTTCCACCTTTAATGACTTCACACTTTATCATACAGATTGGATCCCAACCATTTTTAGCTAATCATACCCAATGATTGCAATTACTTCTCATGGTGAAATGGTCCAGCCCGTTGGCCCTGCACTTTCTAAATCTTGTAAACAGTCAACTCAAGGCACCTCTTTCCAGGTTAGAACAGCCAGCCTGGTGCAGTCACATTCCCTGGCTAGTTCTGGGATCATAACTGCGGGCTCCTCTGTCATCCAGTCCCTGCCAGTGCTAGCTGGGCACTTTTGTACTAAGGCAAGCATGTGCCCTCCACTGGCTTCCACTAAAACCTTTGGGGCTGATATAAGGCCTTTTAGCATTTGGGGTAACCCCTCCTGTCCCCCATCCTTAACTTGTACAAGCAAAGGGTCTCTCAGTCTGATTTCTTGAGCTTCCTGCACTTCAGCATCCCCATTCACCCTTTGGGCTTATCCCACAGATCGACTGAAATTTCTCCACCTGCAGGGAACCATCAAGGCTCTGGTTGCCTCTGTGTTTTCATCCAGGCCTGTCTAAGGGCAAATTGGATTACAGCCAAACCACTCTTTGCTGACAGCTTTGTTCTTTTATGCTGGGTACTATAAACACTGGGATGAATCTCTCCTAGAATTCCTGTCTATAGAAAGCTTCTGACCAGGGGAAAGTTAGAGGACAATATTGACAGCACTGGGCACAGAGTCTACAGAGTGCCTTGATGTGAGTTTGAATACAGCATCTCTTCTAGGTGGATTCAAACCCACCCTGGAAATTACCCTGCAGGAGGCTGAAATTTGGTGTCATTTGCCCCTACTCCATAGTAGTATATTGTCATACTGGGTGAAGTACACAGGGTGGTATGTTTCTTTGGCCTCTTCACTGGGAGGCCTAGATCCCTTGTCTAGGCCTCTGGTCTGCTCCAGACACCAAGCCTCACCCCCACCCCATGACATGATCCAGTACTTCTCTATAGGGCCCTTCTTTGTCCTGGAGTATTTCTGGCCAGAGAGTACCTGGGAGAGAAACTGGAGCACAAGAGCCTCATGAGGTTCCAGTCTCCATCCAGTGGCATTGGCTTTCCTGTGCTCACAGACTGGGACTTGTGCCACTGAACAGCCCACACTGGGACTTTCCAGTAGACCAAAGGCACATGCTGGTGCCAGTCTGGGCAAGAAGAGCATGCTTTGGTAAAAGCTTATCAATTGAGGGGGACTGGACTTGCCCAGAGGCCTGGCCAAGAGGAATTCAGTTCCCAGAAGACAAGTACTGAGTTGCTTGGCTGGACCCATGGCCATTTCAGCTTTAAAGTGCAGCTGGCCCCCCAAAGGGTGACTGGCAACCTGATTCCCCCCTGACGCAGTGAAAGGGACCATATCTGAAAGTCCCCAAGGCCACCTCTGAGTCCCTACTAACTGGAACAATAGCCTTTGCTTTATTTGAGGGATTGCTGAGTCTGAGGTGAGATGAGGGACAGGAATCAGGAGACTGAAACCTGCTGTACAGGTGTGGCCTTGACACTGCAGGGAGGAGGCCTGGTTTACACAGGAAGCCTGCTGTGGAATGAGCCGTCTGTTTGCCAGTCTCTGTCTTTTGTCCTGGTTTTCCCAATTAGATATCAGCCACAATGACAGTCAGCTGTTGTGGATTTGGTGACCGCACTGAGGGAGAAATGTAAGCGCTGCTGTCCAAGGAAGGGTCTCAGCAGCCAGGACACACGACATGGATGTTGTCAGTGACTGGGGCGGGGCGGGGGGGGGGTCATCTTGGGCCTGGACTCACTCACCTCCCAGAGCCCACAGAAGTCAAGAAACCTGGACTCTGGCCACATATCAGGGAGCTGAACCCACTATTGTACCACCCAAGGGTGAGAGGAAATAGTTATTGCCTCTTCTAAGTATATGATTCCGTCTTGGACCAACAGAGCCACCGCAGCTCCTTGGAGACCTTTGGGAATGTGCAGACCTCTCGCTCTGAGAGCTGAGTCCCAGTTGATCCACTCCCAGAAACATTCACATCCCAGGGCAGCTCTTTCCCACCAACACCTAAGACCTGTGTGTGTAGCTCCAATCCATCAGAGAGGGGCGAGGCGCCAACCTTGAACTCCCAGGACACAGGCTGCTGTCTGTTCTGGTATTTACTCTTTTTAAACTTAAGGACCAAATGAGACTAATCTGGTTTTTATCCACACAGCCTGTCTTGGACCTGGTCCAGGCAACTCCATAACTTCTGTCCTCCCTCTTGGCCCAAGGCAGCCTACTGGTGGGGGCGGACCCACACCTCTGCCACCCCTATGCACACTAGCTTCAAAGGGAGGCCTGTGGAAGGGGAAGCACCCTCCCTCAACATTACCAACTAGTCACCCCCAGAAGGGAGGCCAAAATTAAATCACAGGTCCCTGGGACCCACTGCAGATCAGGCCCACCTCTTGGTGTTCCACACAGCCTCCTTGGGGACTGCTGCCAGGGGAAACTGAGTCTCCAGTTCTCTCTTCATTCCCACTTCCTCCAGAATAACTGCTTTTAACTTTCTTGTCTACTGAGGTTTCACTTTTAAACTCTGCTTCGAAGAAAACCTTCAAACCACCATTCTGAGGTTTGATCTTAGACCAGCAAGCATGGGTTCTCTTTTTGCTTTTGTGTGTTGGGATGAATCCATCATCCTGACACAAAGATACTTCATGTTGGAACTCAGGTCTCCGGGTCCAAACATTTGAGCACACGTACATTTGTCTTCTAGATGATCTACCCTGAAGCTTGGGAATGAGCCTGATGTGGGCTGGGCCTGATGCTCAGTGAAGGTCGGGCTTGGTCCTGATATTGGTGTTGTTGTGTGGAGACCATGGAGTGAAGAGCCAGGGCCCAGTGTCCACTCAGGACTTGTTCTCCGGCAAGGCCCATGGCTCAACAGGAAGTGTGGGGCAAGGGGAGGGGAATTCAGGGCTGTTTCCTTTATGCACAGCCAAACGGTTGGGGAATCCAGGTTCTTGTAAGAGATATACCAGGGAGGGCTTTTATCAGGATTCCTCAGAGGCGTTTTAAGCAAGTTTTCCTTGAGTAAGTCTCCTAGGATTCCATGTCCACACCTGTAGATGTCCGTGTGCCCAACAGGAGGCTTTGTGCCCAAAGAGAGACTGGTCCCCATTCTGCAGTTTTCCAGCTTCCCTTCCTGCTGGCCTGTGTTGTCGTGGCTATTCACTTGCAGGACAGCTCATTGGTAAGACTTGGCCTAGCCTTTGGCAAAAAGTCCTGCCTGGGCCCACTTCCTGGGGGCATTCTAGATGAGGATTTGAAGCTCAGGGCATTGCTAATCACATAGCATGGGAGAAAGAAAACCAACTGGTATTTATATTGAGTCCAAGTGTGGCCTAGGAGATCCCACTGACCTTAGGTTCCCCATTTGTAAAGGGCTAGTGCCAGGTTCTGCCCACCTCACAGGGACTACTGAAAGGAATAGAAGGGTGGGTAGAGGTTGTATGAGGCGGCAGCCTAAGTGAGGGGCTAGGGTCTTGGTCTGGGTTGCCGACCTACAGGAGCCCACAACGAAATGACAATGCAGGATATGCTGTCGTCCCTGGGATCCCTGCTCAGTGTTAGGTCCAGTTGTGGTTGCTATGGGGCTGTCTCTTCTGAGGAGTGGAAGCTGATGTGTGTCCCGGTGTGGTGGGGAGGGGTGGCTGGGGTGGCCTCAGGCCTGTGAAGTGATGATGATTTGTGGCATATTCATTCCTGGACCATACCCAGGTCAACCTGCTGTACTTGTGACTGCCCTTGTCCCGTGAAGTTGTTACAGTTTATTCAATGCCAACAGGACAAATGAGCAAAAGAACCTTGAACGAGAGGCCATTAAAGGCCTTTTGTGATGGAGGACACTGGCTGTGTTTTCATTTCTTGTCTCCCAAGCCCTGACAGGACCGAGACTGAGAAGTGCCCTTCTGCCCTGCCCTGATCTGGGGTTTGTGCCTCATCTGTGCCCTCCCTCCTGAAGATTCCCGAGGGATTCTTCTATTCCTGTCTTTCTAGTGTCTAGCCTCGAGCCCTTGGGGGAAGTTACCAAGTCTTTGATCTCTCTCAGAACTGGCTGGATTCCATGAACCCTGCCTTGCTCCTGAGTTGAAGCCGCCCACCCCCTTCTCCCATCTGTTACTGTCCCCTCAGCTGGAGTCCCAGCCCAGCCAGGTTCTGGCTCTGCTTGCATTATGTAGCCTGCACTGCCAGATCTTTTTGAAGTCACTTCAGTTCCCCAAGCCTTACCTGCTCTTGAGCTAATAGGACACAGGGGTAGAGTAGGGACCTAGGTGAAGAGGAGCAGCCAACATTCTAATAGACCGTATTGTTTTCAATAAAAAACTGGAGGCAGACTAGGCAAGGTAATGTGCTTTAATCCTTAATCTCAGTTCTCAGAGACAGAGGCAGGCAGATCTCTGATTTTTAGGCCAACCTTGTCTATATAGCAAGTTCTGGGTCTGCTACATATATATCTACAGATATAAGTCTGGGCTATGCAGTGAGACTATCAAAAATAAATAAAAGAATAAGAAGAAGATGGAGAAAAAAAGGCCCACGAATGTGATTATTTTTATAAAATTGATTATATGATGAAAATTAATTTTTTATATTCCTATGAAAATTGTGTCAACTTATCTCAAAGCCTTGCCCTTCATAGACGGGTTGTTCCTTCTGCTATTCTCTTACAGACAAGGCAGGGCAGGAAGAAGACATGAGCAGTTCATCTTTTTTGTTGATGTTTAGGTGTGTTTATTTTGTGTTTTGCCTGCATGTTTGTATGTGCCATGTGCATGCCTGGTGCTCAAGGAAGTCAGAAGAGGGTTATAGGTACCATGGAACTGGAGTTAGAGACAACTGTGAGCCACCGTGTGGGTGCTGGGATCTGAACCCAGGTCCTCTGCAAGAGCAGCCAGAGGCCTTTACCTCTGAGTCACCTCTCCAGCCCCACGAATTTTGGTATTAAAATGTTGGAGATGAAAGGGAAAATGGGGTGTGAGAAAAAAAAACAGGGGCCAGATATAAGATATAAGAAGCCTTCACCTCTCCTGGGATAGAGGGCTGGGAGAGGACGTGGGTGGCAGTACTCCAGCTGAAGAACTGTGGCAACCCATAAGGGACTTGGAGGAGCAAGGCATCTCAAGAAGGAAGAACACAGAAGCATCACAAGCTGTGGTGGTCGGTCTTTCGAGTTGTGCTTGTTTGCATATGTGTACACACATTCATATGTGCACAAGTAGAAAATATCACAGGTAGACTCCTCCTGTTTCCTTCAGTCCTTCTCCACTTTAATTTTTGAGACAGGGTCTCTCCCTGAACTTGCAGCTCACTGATTTGGCTAGACTGACTGGCCCACAGACCCCAAGGGTCCTCTTGTTTCTGCTTCCTCAGAACGGGGCATTGGATTATAGGTGTACCACTGAAGACCATCGATCCTATATGTATATAGGATGGGGAAGACTGCCCATCCCATATGTGTATGTGAGGAGGATTTGAACTCAGGTCTTCACACTTACTCAGTTTTGCCTGAGCCAGTGTCCCAGCCCAGATGGTTAATCTTCACTATTAACTTGACTGGGCTGAGAAGTACGTGTGAGATTAATAAAGAACATTTCTGGATGTATCTGAGAGGGCTTTTCCAGATAGACTTAAAAGGGGAGAGCTCCCCTAAAGGTGATGACATCATCCTGTAGACTAGGGGCTTAAATGGAAGAAACCTGCTCTCCCCACGTGTGTGTGTGTGAGTGTGCATGTGTGTGTGAGTGTGCGTGTGCTTTCTGACTGCCACACTTCCTCTGCTACAGTCTCCTGGTACAACATCTGAAACTGTGAGCCAATAAATCCTTCAAGTTGTTTATGTCAAACATTTTGTAACAGCAATGACAATGGACTCACACACAGCCATTGCTGGGGATGCTGCCTGAACCAGAGAGTGGAAGAAGCACTCTGACCCATTTTCCTCCTGTCTTCTAGTTTTAGGCTGGTACCTGTTACTGGCCGAACCCAATTCGAAGCTGATTTTCAAGGAACTCTGGCAACTGTAGGTGCCTGGGAATACAGAACAAGAGAAAGATGAAGATTAGCGCTGAGACCAGATCAGTTCTTCATCTCCCAAAACGTACATAATTACTTTGGCACACCTGTAATCACAGTACGTAGAAGGCAGGGGCTGGAAGTTTGCTGCAAGTTTGAGGCCAGCCTGGTCAGCATTGCAAATTTTAGGCTAGCTTTGGTTATATAGGGAGACCTTGTCTCAATAAATAAAACAAGCAAGCAACAAAAACACCCTGGGGGAGGGGTGGATCACGTGTGCACACGTGGAGATTGGAATTGGTTCTCTCGTCTACTTTTTTTTTTTTTTTGAGACAGGATTCCTCTGTATATCCCTGGTTGTCCTGGACTCACTTTGTAGACCAGGCTGGCCTTGAAGTCACAGAGATCCACCTGCCTCTGCCTCCTGAGTGCTGGGATTAAAGGCATGCACCACCACACCCAGCAATTACAGACAACTGTGAACTGCCATGTGGGTGCTGAGATTTAAACCCAGGTCCTTTGGAAGACCAGCCAGTGCTCTTAACCACTGAGCCATCTCTCCATCCCTCTCCATCTACTTTTATGTGAGCCTTGGGGCTCCAACTCAGGCCACCAGGCTTGAGCAGCAAGTGCATTTACACACCAAGTCTCCTCACCAGCCATTGGGTGTTTCTTGAGACGGCATTGGCAACATTAGCATTCCATAGAAGATTATAATAGGACACAGTGCAACATTCACAGTTCCAGAACACAACCTAAAATCACCGAAAACACACACACACACACACACACACACACGGACCACCACTTAAGATAAAAAATACAATACAATCAGGTGCCAGCTCTAGGAAGACTTATAGGCTGAGATCATTATCAGAGATGGCAGTTACGATTTGAATGGCCAGAAAGACAGTTGTTCAAAGCAGAGATACAGGAACTATAGGAAATATAACAAATGCAGAGATTTGAGAATTAAAAATATATCAGATAAAATACTGGCTAGGTTCCCATGAGGGAGGTAACATAAAAAGTCACTGACCTTGAAGATAGAATTATTCTGTCTGAAAGAGGAGGGATCCTTTTTTATTTTTAAAGCTAACAGAACCTTGGAGTCCTATGTATGTGACAATGTGTGCGGCATGATTATAGGGAATTCATATCATTTGATTCTCAGACCAGAGTAGGAAGACATTGGTGCAGAAATTTTTTTTTTTGAGGAAATAATGGCTGCTAACCATTCCCCACCTCAATCTGATGAAAGACACACAGTAACATATTCAAGTGGCTTAGGCAGGATTCTCCACCGGATGAGAAGCTTAGGGTGTACGTATATATTAGGAAGGGGATTTCTTAGATTGGCTTACATGATATGGGCTGAGTAGCCCAACAATGGCTGGCTGCTCAATGGAGAGGCAGCAAGCCTAGTAGTCACTCTACTACCTACAAAGGTGGTTGGATGCACCAGGGCTCCAGACTGGTGCCGAAAGTCTGGAGACTTCTTAGAGAGTTGTCAGCAGCATCCAGGCCACATTGGAAAACTGAAGAAGCTGAAGTCTGATGTCAGTGGAGGATAGAGGGGGTGACAAGCATCCATGGTGGCAGCACTGTTTCCTCCTTGTATCTCTTTATATGTGGGCCGCCTGTGGGGAGATGCCACCTACTCTGAGGGTGGCATCTCAGTTGATTCTAAAGGCATGTCTCCTAGGTGATTCCAGATCCTGTGGAGTTGTCAATTAAGATCAATCATCACAGTGAGTAAAAGACAAAAGCAGACAGACATGTAACACCAAACTAGTACAACCCAAAGAAAAAGTTAAAACTCTAGAAAGCCACTAGAGAAAAATGATATATTCTGGAATGTTTTTCCATTTAAAGAATCAATAAACTAGGTGTGGTGGCACATGTCTTTAATACCACCATTTGGAAGGCAGAGGCAGGTGGATCTCTGTGAGTTCAAGGCCAGCCTGGTCTACAAAGTTAGTCCAGTACAGCCAGGAATACACACAGAGAAACCCTGTCTCAAAAAACAAAACAAAACAAAACAAAAAAACCCAAACCAAACAAATGAAGAAAAGTTACTATCTGAAAACAGATTTCTCAGGAGAAAATTCAGAAGCCAAAAGAGCATGAAATAGATTTAAAGGTCTAACAGAAATGTGGACTCAGAATTTCATACCTGGTAAGAAAATACTCATCAAGAATATCTTTGTAAAATAGATTCTCAGATGAAGAAAGACCAAAAGATCACACCACCACCATACTTACTGAAGAAAAAAATGTATTTTTTAAAGGTTTTTCAAGACAGGGTTTCTCTGTGTATCCTTGACTGCCCTGGCTCACTCTGTAGACCAGGCTGGTCTTGAACTCACAGAGATCTGCCTGCCTCTGTCTCCCAAGTGCTGGGATTAAAGGCATGTGTCACCATGCCCGGTGCAAAAAAATTTTTTTTAAGTTAAAGGAAAATTATGACAAAGATGAACCCAGATTTTCAGGAATCAAGAGTGACAAACATGAGGTAAATATATAAGGTTCTGTTGACTTAAGTTCTTTAAGATGATGACCAATGAGAGAATACTGTGTTACTGATAGGTCTGCCAGTACTGACAAATAGTTGAACTCCATAAAACATCTATAACATAAGTTCAGTGAAGGAAGATAAAGAAACTTACCTGTTCAAATATCTTCTATATTATATTTGAGGCCTGTCGAGATGGCTCAGTAGGTAAAGGTGCCTAACACTGTAGAGCCTGACTGAATCCATCTTCAAAAAAGATTTCATTTTGTATTAAGTTTGACTCAGAACTGACCTCCACTTCCAGAACAACAACAAAATGTACCTGACCTTGTATTCCAGGGGTGTTCCCTTGTCATCACTAGACAGCTCACTCTGAAAAAGCATCCAAAAGGTCTAAACAAGCTTTCTGGTGGTGAAACTGACCACAGCTGGTTAGTTAGTAACGACGAACCAATCAGAAATGAATACGACTAGTTACCCAAATGTCATCATATGTTAAAAAAAACTATTTGTCTAAGCCTGTATGTAAACCCTATGATTTTTGTTATTGTTGTTGTTGTTGTTGTTTTTTGGTTCAAGGCTCTCAACTTGAACCACTGACTCAATGAGCATTGAGAGTCAAAGCTCTGAGCTTGAATAAACAACCCTCATACATTTATATCGGAGTTGGCTCCTGGGTGGTCTTTGGGGTCTCGGGAACCACGAAGAACATTTGGGGGCTTGTCCGGGATCCCCAACATCACCAGGACTCCTTTCCAGAGGGTTCAAACCAGCTGGTAAGCTACTGTATCTCTATGTGTGTCTGTATCTGTATATATGTCTGTCTATGTACTTGTGAAAACCAGGGCACCATTCCTGAATTTCCAGTAGACTGATATTGATCTAAATGAATACACTAAATGCACCGATAGGTTGTCTGACCGAGGTCTTATGGAAGACATTCCACACCTCATCCTGTACCTGTACCTGTATCTGTATCTGTTCCTGACCAGGGCACCATTCCTGAATTTCCAGGAGACTGGCATTGACCTAAGTGGAAGCACAATCTTGGAAGACATTCTTTTTTTTTTTGGTTTTTTTCGAGACAGGTTTTCTCTGAATATCTCTGGCTGTCCTGGACTCGCTTTGTAGACCAGGCTGGCCTTGTACTCACAAAGATCCGCCTGCCTCTGCCTCCCAAGTGCTGGGATTAAAGGCATGTGCCACCACCGCCCGGCTTTGGAAGACATTCTCAACCTCAATCTGTACCTGTGGGAGGGCATAAAGTGCCCCTTCAGCCTGTATGGACATGACAGGTGGCTCCCACGGAGTTCCACTTTCAGCTTTGCCTCCACTTGGTTGAAAGATGTTTGTGTGTGACTATATTTATACTTTTGTCTCTGCTTGATTGGAGGACATTTGTGTCTGACTGTGTTTGTTCTTTCTGTGTTTCTTTATGACCCTTTACTTAACTGAGACAACCCCCCTTTCCTCTCCACCCCTGTGGCAGGGTGGCTTCAGAGCTCCAACAGCCCCCAAGAAATGATGGGCAGGGGAAGGAAAACAGGGGAATGAGGAGCAGGGAGGGACCCACAAGGACAAATGCTGCAAGGTTGAGTCCTACCTGTTTGCCTGTTGAAAAATACAACATATATATAAATATGTCAGAGAGAAGATGGCTTAATTATGCCTTGTAATTGGAAAAAATTTGTTCAAAATGTCTAAAGTCTGAGAACACTTGGATAATTAATTATTTAAACAGAGACAAAGATATAAAAAAATAAGAGAGAGAAAAAACAAAGACAGTGATTAAAAAAAAATAGGGACTGAAAAAAAAAAGAGACATAAAAGTCAGGGATCATTGGAGTCCCCACCAGAAAGAAAGGATAAAAAACTTAGACAAATTATGCAGGTCTGAGGATGTAAATGGAAGTTATAAAGAAAAGCTTCTAAGAAAATATAAAAAGGTCTGAAAAATTGTTAAGGTTTGATAAATACAAGTTCCTAAAGGTTAAACAAAAAATGGTATCTAAGAAATCCAAGCTGATAGTCACCTTATTTGTAATTATGCCAAGAAGTTATGCAATTAGTTACGAGATTAAGCTTTATTTAGCCTCCTATACCTGCTTTCACATTCAAGCAGAGAGTAAATAACTTAGGAAAAGATCCATCCTAGATAGGTATGACGATCCTCAGATACCTCAGAGATCTGCAGAATATGACATTTAAATATTTAATAATGAAATCTTTTCATGATAGACATGTCAGCTCCTGACAGCATTCCTAATCTCCTCCTAAGAAGATAATGGGCACAAAGAATGTCCACCTGGAACTTGCTTTAAGTGTGGCAAAGCTGGTCACTGGGCTAGACTGCCCTTTGCCTCAATGGCAGACAGCATGCTGTCCAAGCCAAATGGGCTGGACATGGATGGAGAAGTCAGCTGCTGAACTTTGCCAAGACAAGTTAAGTGCTTGGTCCTTCATAATTCCTGTATCACAAAAAGCCTGTCATACCTTATTACTGATAGCCAAAGATGGATGCCCCACAGACACAGAGGAATAATGGGATGGTTGTCAAGATAAAGACTGTCATTTTTTATAGATTTGGAAGCCGATTGATTTTGCTTACTCGGATGATATTTATTGTTCTCACATCCCTGATGAGTCTAAAGACTACACTAATGAAAGACTTAACAGTTTAACAACAGAAACCAAGGCTTCAGATGCCTTCTCAGTCTACCTTGCTACCAGATTCAGAAAACAGTTAGCTCCTAATAACGACATTCCCAACAATCTCTTTTATCCCAACAATCATGATAAATAAGCTATAAGGACCTAAAAAGGGTAATTTGGGGTCTAGGAAAATGCCTTAATGTTGGTAAATACAATCACAAATGGTTCAGATTTCTTCCCCTTGCCATACTACTGATGAAATTTCAATAAGTCATTAGTCTGACTCTGGTAAAACATTCCACTATATAAAAAGACTGTTCATAGCTGAGTTATATATAGAACTTTAAACTCATGGAGATGGTTAGATAGTAGAATGTTAAAGTCAGGTGCCAAATACATATGGACTGGACATTGGGAATGTATGCTAAGCCATATAACTCTTATAATCGTGGCCTATTTATTTCTGTTGTTTTGTATTGTATTTATAGTTATAAGAAAAAGAACCATTATTTGGACTGAAAGGGAGAGCTGTTGGGGGGGGGAAATAAATACCTTAAACTAAAAAAAAAAAGAAGGGAAGAGGATGGTGGGGCTGAGGGGGAGGAGGGTGGAAGGGTGGGACTGGAGGGGGGAGTAGGGAGGGGATTGTGATTGAGATGTAACTTGAAGAAATAAAAAATAAATTATTAAAAAAAAAGACTGTTCATGCTAGTAATCCAAGACTGTTTCCCAAGCCTCTGTCATATTATAATTTATCCTTCTGAGATCTAGTCATAAAATCTGGATTCACCTGCCACATATCAAACAGGATTCCAGATAAGTACAACTGCCTGTTCTTTTTTTTTTTTTGGTTTTTCGAGACAGGGTTTCTCTGAATATCTCTGGCTGTCCTGGACTCACTTTGTAGACCAGGCTGGCCTTGAACTCACAAAGATCCACCTGCCTCTGCCTCCCAAGTGCTGGGATTAAAGGCGTGC
Source organism: Lophiomys imhausi (assembly GCA_907164525.1). Classification (NCBI taxonomy): domain Eukaryota; kingdom Metazoa; phylum Chordata; class Mammalia; order Rodentia; family Muridae; genus Lophiomys; species Lophiomys imhausi. The sequence goes on along the minus strand of CAJQZJ010001826.1, from coordinate 22,333,608 downwards.
GCCACCACCGCCCGGCTTACAACTGCCTGTTCTTAAAATGAGATTTTTCCCCCCTTGGTCATGGGGTTCCTTACCTTCCCCAATTAGTAAACAATTTTAACTTCTGTTCCCAGTCTATGGTTGTCTCAGCAGATTCTCACCTGGCTGATAGACTCTATCCTGAGATCACCTGTGGACTGCAGGCTGCTAAGCCGTGGACTTCCTGAAAGCTTATGTGAACCAGTCCAACCGATATGTTTACTCCCTGTCCTTCACCTGGATCAATCGACTAACCAAATGCTTCTGATAACTGCCCTTTTGCCCAGCCCTTGAGTAGCATTTCAACCTTTCTGGGCCCTGATGACAACACCCTCATTTCAGCTGGAAGTAGTTACAGAAAAGAGTACACCATCCATTGTACCACCTAATGGGCTGAAATACTGTATCAAAAGGAACTCCCTTACATAGGCTATAAATGGATATCTATTTCTATAATGCCAACTGATATACTACTTGGGCCCTTGGTTCTGTTTCTCCTGGTTATACTTTATGCCTCCTATATGGTTAATGCTTATAGTCCTTTGAACTTTTTTCAAAGATAGACCAGTGACATGTTTAAAGACCCATGATTGGGTCTCTGTATGACCTAGAGAAAGGGGAAAATGTAGAGCCTGACTGAATCCATCTTCAAAAAAGATTCCATTTTGTATTAAGTTTGACTCAGAGTTGATCTCCAGTTCCAGAACAACAACAAAATGTACCTGACCTTGAATTCCAGGGGTGTCCTCTCGTCATCACTGGACAGCTCACTCTGAAAAAGCACCCAAAAAGTCTAAACAAACATTCTGGTAGTCAAGCTGACCACAGCTGATTGGTTAGTTAGTAACAGCGAGCCAATCAGAAATGGACATGACTAGCTACCCAAATGTCATCCAATCATATGATAAAAAGCCTGTTTCTTTGTCTAAGTCTGTATATAAACCCTATGTTTTCTGGGTTCAGGGCTCTCAACTTGAACCACTGAGTCAGTGAGCATTGAGAGTCCAAGCTCTGAGTTTGAATAAACAACCCTCATGCATTTAACATGGGAGTTGGCTCCTGGATGGTCTTTGGGGTCTCGAGAACCGGGCAGAACAACATCAAGTCTAATGACCTGAGTTTGACCCCCAGAGCACACAGGGTGGAAGGAGTGAATCCACCCCTACATGTTGTCCTCTGACCTCCACACATATGTTGTGTGTGAGTACCCACACATACACATGCATGAACATGCATGCATAAATACATGTAATAAGAAAAGATGTAAAAATACATATTATACTTGAAATGATGAATAATAACCCTAAACAGACCAGGAAAAGATATGTATATCATGATCCCAGAAGCAAAAATTAAAAATAAAACCAAACCTACAAATGAAAGTAGAAACAATAGCATACTAAAAATCCATTTAGATATTCCAAAAGAAGGCAGGAAATTTGAAACAACCACAAAAAAGAGAAAAAAAATCTGTGGGAAAACCAGAAAAATTAAAGTGGTAGACCTGAAACCAATCATACCAATGACTATAATAAATGTGAATGGACTAAATGCAATAACTAAAAGGCAGAGATTGCCAGAATTTATCTTCTAGCTAAATTCTGTCTGTAAGAAGCATGTTTTAAATATAAAGACAGAGATATGTTAGAATGTATTTTCTTTTAGTTGATTTTTTTCAAGACAGGGTCTCATTATGCAGCTCTGACTATGGACTCACGATGTAGACCAGGCTGGCCTCAAACTCACAGAGATCTGCCTGCCTATGCACACTGGGATTAAAGGTGTGAGTCACTGCCTGGCTGATATGTTAAAATGTGAAGGGTGGAGGCTGGGATTATAGGTTCCCACCTATAATCCCAGCAGTGAGGAGGCCACAGAGGTAGCTTCACTACATAGTGAACTCTAGGCCTACCTGGGCTCCATGAGACACTGGCTGCAAAACAAAATGAAACCAAATGAAACAGTCTCTCAAAGGTTGGGAAAGCTACACCATGAAAACAATAATAAAAAGTGCAATTGATGGCAATATTAATAACTGACAAAGTAGACTCCAGAACAAGAGATGTTAGCAAGGTTAAAGGAAGATGAGTGTAATAGTAAATGTGCCAACTCATCAAGGTGGGATAATCCTAAATGTACAATGCACCTGATCACTGTGTTCACATATGGGAGGCAACAGGGACAGGGCAGAAAGGACAAATGGTTGACCGAGGCAGAAGACACCATGAGGATATAAAAGGTCTGGGTGACAATATCAATTCGGTCAAATACTAGACCTAAAGGACAACAGAGAATATTTTACTCCCAAAATAAAACATGTACATTCTTCTCAAATACATAGTTTATACTTTCTGTGTCCAAAAATATTCTTACTACACTTAAAATTTTTAGGCAATAAAAAATTCTCTGATCATCAGAGAAACAAAGTAGAAATTAACACCAAAAAAGTATCTGGGAAATGTTCAGGTATTTGGAGATCAAGCAATACCTCTAACAGGCTCAAAAGGGAACTCACAAAGAAGAAGAGAAAATATTGTTCTGAACAAATGTAGAATTAAATAAAAAGAAGGATTGAGAAAGGGGAAGGTAGTGGAATATGAGGCTGTGCTCAGACTATACTCATATAACTATAGCATGAAATGGCCTTATGTAACACAGTATAATACAACAACAACAACAAATCTTTTATTTCAGGACAAAAAATGAAAATAAGAACAGATATTTAATTCATGAAATATAGTTAAAATGGTGACTATCTCAGTAGATTTGGAAAAAACATTTAAAATATAATATCCATTTATGATTTTAAATAAAAAAACTTTAAAAAATTATGTTTAGGGGCTGGAGAGATGGGTCAGCAGTTAAGAGCACTGACTGTTCTTCCAGAGGGCCTAGTTCAATTCCCAGCACCTCCATGGCCACTCACAACTGTCTGTAACTACAGTTCCAACACCCTCTTTCTGGTCCTTTTGGGCATCAGGGTTGGATGTGACACATATCATACACATAAAACAGGATTGCATTCATGTGTGTGTGTGTGCATGAATGCATGCATGCGTGTGTGTGTGTGTGTGTTGTGGGATGTTCATCCCATGGCACATGTGTGGAGGTCATAGGATAAATTTCTAGGGTTGGTTTTCCCCTTCCACCATGTGTGTCCTGATCTCAGATTTGTCAGGTTTGTTGGCAAGTGTCTTTACCCTTGAGTCATCTTTCCAGTCTTAGAAAACCTAAAACCAATAAAGGACATCTATAAAGCCTCACAGCTGGGCCAGTGAGATGGCTCCATCGGTAAAGATACTTCTTGGCCAACCTGATGACCTCAGACACTCAGAATCCACAAGGTGGAAGGAGAGAACCAACTCCTGGAAGTTGTTCTCTGACCCACACTAGCACTGTAGCACATGCCCCAACAAACAAACAAACACACATATATACATATATAACATATATATATATACATATATAACATATATATAAATAATATTAAACCCTACAGCTAACATACTTGATTCTGAGAGAGTGAATGCTCTTCTTTAAAATTGGGAATAGGTAATTAAGAATGTCTCTTAACTCCCACTCAGCCTTATATGGGTTCTAGTCACTGCAACAGGGCAAGGAAAAGATATAAAGAGGACTACCATTCATAAAGGAATAAATAAAACAGTACTACTCACAGACAACTTGATTATAGCATTAAAATCCTCAAGAAACCTACCAAAAGGGGAAGAAATATTAAGTAAATTTAGATGGGTATAGGAACACAGTCAGTGTACTAATATCAATTGTACTTCATGAGGGAACATTGAACTGAATTGAAATTATTATTTTTTTTCAAGACAGAGTCTCACTATGCAGCTCTGGCTGTCCTGGAACTCACTCTGTAGACCAGGCTGGCCTTGAACTTACAGAGATACGCCTGCCTCTGCCTTCCAAGGGCTGGGATTAAAGCGTGTGTCACTATTCCTGGCTCAGAATTTAATTTTTAATTTAAAGGTATGTATTACTATCATGTGTCTATGTGTGCATGATGAGTATAGAGGAGGTGTGTCATAGCACACATGAGGAGGTCACAGGGAAAGTTTGCTGGGCCCATTCTCTCCTTCCACGTTTACATGGTTCCCAAAGATACAACTCAGGCCATCAGGCTTGTACAGAAAATGCCTTTCCTGCTGGGACGGCTCACTGGCTCTGAAATTGAAAATTAAAAGACAATATCATTTAAATCTGAAATACTTAGTTAAAACATAACAGAATATATACCTGAACTCTATGCAGAAAGTTCAATAATATTGATCAAAGAAATCAAACTAGATCTAAATAAAATGGGAACTAAACCATGTTCACAGAGTAGAAGATGTGATAACACTGGGTGCCTGCCCGAAGCCTGGTTATCCCAGAGGTTGAGATGCTGGATCACTGAGCCCAGGAGTTCAACATTATCCTGGCTAACACAGCAAGACACAAAATATCACTTGTAGGGGCTGGAGAGTTGCCTCAGAGGTTAAGAGCACTGGCTGCTCTCCCAAAGGTCCTGAGCTCAATTCCCAGCAACCACATGGTGGTTCATGACCATCTATAATGAGATCTGGTGCCCTCTTCTGGCATGTAGCATACATGCAGGCAGAACACTGTATACATAGTAAACAAACAAGTCTTTAAAAATATGTTACAAATATTATATACCAATCCTCCTCACAATGGAATCCAAATCAAAACCTTGGAAGAGCTTTTTTTGGCACATGTGGACACACTAATTCTAAGATCTATATGGCAAGGTGAAGGAATGAAACTAGACAAACAATTAAACAACAGCAACAATGCTGGTCTGGAGAGATGGCTCAGTGATCAAACTGCTGTTTGTGTAACCTCAAGGACCCAAGTTCAAATCCCCAAGACCCACATAAATTCCAGGTAGACACAGTGGCTACCTGTACTTCCAGCAGACACAGGGGCTCCCCAGGGCAAGCTGACTGGCAAGACTAGTCATATCTTCAAGCTCTGGGTTTGAGACCATTCCTCAATGAATATGCTGGAAAAGAAATTCAGGAGATTGGCAACATCAGTATTGGGTTTGACTTCCATATCCATGTGCACAGTTGTGCACCCCCACACATACACAACACAGATGAAAAATGGTAAAAGAAAGCAAAAGAATGAAGTTGGAGGTATCTATTACCTGCTTTTAAGACTCGCTATGAAGCTATGTGACAATGATGAAAGATAAGACACACCAGCAAAGCAGAGTGGGAATCCAGAAATGGCTCCGTACATACATGACCATTTGATTTTAGACAAATGAGAGAGACAATGTGCCTTAATTGGGGTTTCTATTGCTGTGGCAAAACACCATGACCAAAAAGCAAGTTGATGAGGAAAGGGTTTATTTGGCTCACACTTCCACATTGCTGTTCACCACTGATGGAAGTCAGGACAGGAACTCAAGCAGGGCAGGAACCTGGAGGCAGGAACCCATGCAGAAGCTATGAAGGGGGTAGTGCTTACTGGCTTGCTGCACATGACTTGCTCAGCTTGCTTTTTTACAGAACCCAGGATCCCTAGGTGGTACAGTCCCAGGGAAAGCACTGGTGATCACTAATTGAGAGCATGCCTTAGAGCTGGATCTCATGGAGGCATTTCCTTAGCTGAGGCTCCTCCTCGCTGACAACTCTAGCTTGTGCTAAGTTGACACAAACCAGTCAGTACACAATTCAACTATCATTTTCAACAAGCTGTCCAGGTGAAGATGTAGAAACTTAATACTCGTACATTGCTGGAGGGAACTGGAAATGGTAGTGATACACTGGGCAGTTCTGAAGTTTCTTACGGTTAAAACTCAGCATTTCCACTCCTCAAGAGACACAAAAAACCCCCAAAATATCACAAAAATTTTAGTATAGACATCCACAAAAGCTATATTCACAGTTGTCAAAAGCTAGAATGGAGACACAGGAGACTACAGTTCAGGGCTAACCTGGGTTACATAGTGAGACTTTGTAACAGAACAAAATGGAAATCCAAACTATACCACTGTACTCAGTGGAATGCTACTGCTTGATAAAAAGTGAACAAATTACCTACAATGCACACAGCAATAGAGTCTGATGAATTATGCTGTGGATGAAGTAAGTTTAAAAGGACCAATCTGTGATCTCATGTAAAGGGTAAAGGGACTTCTGTGGAGAGAAAAACAGGACCAGTGCTTTTGCTGGAGGCTGGGGCTGTGTGAAAGCTGGCTGTGAGGAGGGATCAGGAGAGTGATTTTTAGAAGATAGTGACCTATTCTATATCTCTTCAAAACTCTTAGACCCATGTGACCCAAAGGGGGGTTTTAACTGGCCAAATGTCAGCATGAAAGAAAAAAAGAAGCCAGTACACGCTTTTGATTTTGGTACTCAGGAGACCAGAATGGAAAAGTTTGAATCCAGTCTTGGCTGCATAGAGAGACCCTGCCTCCAAAAGAACAAGAAAGGAGGAGGAGGAGGAGGAGGAGGAGGAGGAGGAGGAGGAGGAAGAAGAAATGGCAGAGGAAGGCAGTCAGGCAGGCTGAACAATTAATAGTTAACTACTACAAAAATAGTTTATTGGTATGTACCACTTGCTGGGCTTGTGCTAAGAGAGTCAGACAATCTTCCTCATACATTCACAGGGGATAAGACCAAAGTCTAGATTTGCTGATGCCCCTGACATGTAGTATATCATGCCACCCTAAGGAGGGTCTTCATGCTCTGCTGGTATAACTGAGATGGGGATCAGACAGGCTTCTGGGAGGAAGAGAAGTCTGGAGTTGAAGGATAGGAAGGAGGTAGGTGTGTGCAGAGGGGCTGTGGACATTCTCAGCTCATAGGGAGGATGCTCATGGGTGAGACGACCTGGACCTGTAGGTAGGGGTGAAGGGGGATGGGAGAGTTGGCAGCAGGTTGGACTGGAGGGTTACAGGCAACCAATCCAAAGAGTATGGTCTCCATCCAGAAGAAGATTGGCTAGTTGCAGTGGAGTGAGAGGGACCCTGGTAGTGTGTTCCCATCAGCCTGGCTGTAATGTGGAGCATGGACCAGAGGGGGCGCTGCAGGCAGGCCAGCACAAAGGAAGCCGGGCAAGATCCCAGGAAGCCGGGCAAGATCCCAGGAAGCCGAGTTGGGGTGGCTGTGGTGGAAAAGAGGACGGGCTGGAGAGGTGGTCAAGTTTGCTCCCAATGGGATATTGGACATTTTTGTCTCAGTCCCTTGGCACTGGCTGTTTCTTCTTCCTGGGTTGGTCTTTTCCAGCTGGTTTCTTAGCAGCCTTCCTATTTCCCTCCTAAGAATTATCTTCCTTACAGTCTAGAGCAATGGCTGTCCATGTCCTAAGCACACTGGCGTCTTATTAGGCAAAAGACCTTCATCTCTTTGTGACCTCTGCCCCCATCTGTGCGGCAGGGATAGTAGCTGTGCCATAGAACTTCCATCAAGGTAATAGGTTAAAAGAAAAAAATATCTAGAAGAATCTCTGACATGTAGCAAATTCCTGGTGGTGTTACATATTGTTTTCTCTGTTTTACTCAAAACTGTATCCTTACTTCCCATATACTCCAATACCTCATGGACGGACAATAGACAGAAAGAAAGAAGTTCTCCTATCTCCACCAGCAGATGGCACCTGCGTGCAAAGAAAAGTGCTATACTTCTGCCAATAGATATCTCTTCAGGTCCCAGGGATGAAGAACCCACTCTGTAAAGCTAGGGGAGGCTCTGCCTAGACAGGACCCTGAAAAAGTATTCAAAAAGAGGGGCCAGAAAACTAAACCATACTAAAAAGATAAAGTAAAGAAGCCAAGTCTGAATTATGTTTTGCAGGGTCACATTCTAAAAGTTTGGTTTAGACTCAGGATCTCAGGCTGGCCTTGGAATAGCTGAGGCTGGCCTCCCCCTGGTCCTCCAGATCCTCCTACCTCTGTCTCCTAAGAGCCAGGACTGCAGGCATCTGCATCAAGTTTATTCACTTTGTAAAACAGTAGGGAGGAACTGGCCACCCAGACATCTTATATCATTGCAGTTCCAGTTTAATGAGGTGGGAGGTTGTGGGAGTTAGTGAGGCACAGAGAGGGAGGTCAGAGTGCCCCGTATGATGCCTCTCCCTCTGCTTTTGTGTATCTGCTGGGGTAGGACTGAGACCAGGGGAGTTTTAAAAATATTTTCTATGTACTAGGCTGTGGACCTAAAAGTGAGACCGTTCTACCCCTGTCCTGATGTAGGCAAGGGGCAAGAAAAGCGGCCAGGACAGGTGAAGGTCCAGATGCATATCCCTGGGGAAGTCCCGGTGCTGTTCTGGGAAGAGGGTGCTGGGCTAATGGAGACACCAGGGCAGGAGACAGCTGGCTGCATCACTAAGATATGAGGAGGAGCTGGAATGGAAGACAGCAAGAAAGGAAGGGTAGTTATGCAGTTCTGGGAGACCAGCTACTCCAGCCCAGCAGATCAACACTTTCCCTCCCTCCTGGTATCCTGTCAAAAGTCACTGGGTCCAAGGCCTGTAGCCTGCAAAGCTCTAACTAATCCTTGTCCCCCTTCTATTTTGCACACATACATGCACATATAGATGTGTCTGTATAATCTATTTTAGAAGCATGTAGCAGAGGGTGACCTTGAACTTCTTACATAGCCGAGGATGACTTTACATTTCTGATCTATTTGCACAGCCAGGGCCCTGTGCATGCTAGGAAAGCATTCTACCAATTAAGCTGCATCCCAACCTGCCTATTAAAAAAAAATAAAAGACACAATTTAAGTTTTTATTTCTGTGGCTGTGTGTGTATAAAATATATGTACAGTTGCTCTGAGACCAGAAGAGGGTGTCAGATCCTTTGGATCTGGAGTTATAGGCAGTTGTGACACCCAGAGTAGGAGCTAGCAATCAAACTGGTGTCACTGGAAGAAGAGCAGCTGCTCTTAACTCTTGAATCATTTCTCCAGTCTCTTCTTTTGATATTTAAATGAAAAAAGTTTTAAATGTTATCTATTTATATGTCCCCATCTGTATGTATTTGTACATTCCTGTGGGTGTCTGAGGAGGCCAGAAGAGGGCACCAAGTTGTGAGCTGCCTGCCCTAGCTGCTGGGATCTGGATTCTGGTCCTCTATAAGAGCAACAAGTGCTCTTAGCCACTGAGCCACCTCTCCAACTCCCATTGCTGTGGCTGTTTGCTGTCTCATTTTGGCCTAGAATGCCCTCAAACTTGTGGTAATCCCCTTGCTTTACCGCCTAACATCCAGGGTTACAGATGAGTGCCACTGTGCCTGGATTTCCATGTAATTGTTATTACTTTCATTTTTTCCCATGTGATTATTGATAGTGAATCCTTTTATGTCAAAGTTTCCCAGTTTGAGTGGCCAACTCAGGGACTTCCCTAACATTTTGTGTGTGTACAACCATGTTCACAATGACCCCCTGTGGCATCATCTGGATCTGGGAGAGCAGCAAGACCTGATTCTCACATGTGAGCCCTGTGCTCAGTGGGTGTTCAGCAGAGCAAGATGCAGGAGGAAGGGGGGGCTGAAAGTCAGGGCCTTGAGCTTGAGCATCCAGAATCTGCCCCTTGCTTCTGTCACAGCAGATATGGCCCCCAGCACCGCTGCTGCCTCCAAGAAGCCAGGTCAAGACTCTTGCAACCAGTTTGGGGTAGCTGATGTTGTGTGTGTGTGTGTGTGTGTGTGTGTGTGTGTGTGTGTGTGTGTCCTGATCTTGAGCTTTCTTTTTTCCTCTTCTGGAACCAGTATCGCAGGAATAAGAGGAATAAGAGGATGCTGAGTTCAGAGGTGATGGGCATGCCAGGCAGATACCCAGACTCAGGGCAAACCAGCCAGTGGGGGTTTGGGAGAAGAGGCCCTCTGGTCTCTGTGGGACCTGAATGGGCTCCAGTACATTCTGAACTTCTATCTCCACATCCATCCAAGGAAGAGTTGAGCACCATCTATCAGCAACTCCTGGAAAACTGCCCTGTTAGATGCCAAGGAGGCCCGGTGGGAACACTAAGTGGGGTGAGGTTATGGAGGAGGGGTTCAGAAGGTGGCCAAGTGCATGGGCACAGCGTTATTAACTGCCCACGCACTTCTCTCAGCCTGGGAAAGGACATGCTGGTAAATTAGGGCCAAGCGTCTGCCAGGCTGGCTTAATGAAGACAGAGATGGGCTTCAGTGGGAGCCAGTGTCTCCAGAGGTCACAGCCCCAGCTCAGTCTGAATGGAAGGAAGGCAGAGCTGCAGAAAAACAAGGGAGTCTAGGGGACTGAGCTGGAAAGAGAGAGGTTGGCTCGGCAGTATTCTCCTCCAGCACGCAGTGAGGACTCGCTTGGAACTTTGGTCCAAGGGTTCAAGTGACCTGCAAAGAGGGGTGCTTAGTTCAGATGCAAACCCAGTCCTCAGGCTCATGCCAGTCTCTCACCGACTCTCATTCCAGATCTGAGGGCACCGGTAGGCTCAGGGTCACCGACACGAGAGGCGGCTTCTTCTAGAGAAGTTTTTGAAAGGCAATTTCACACTGCTTACGGGTCACAGCAGCCTGGGAAGTCTGCCATGTCTCTCCAAGTGCTCAGCGGGTTCACGTCTACCACACTCTGACAGTTACACTCACACTTTCCCTCCCTTGCCTGTTCACTGCCCTACCTACTCTGTAAGGGGACATCCCAGAGATAGCTTCTTCCCTGTCACTCCATCCCTGCTGTCCCCAACCTCTGGGTCTTTGCCCACCCCTCATTTCTAGAAACTTCTGGGAGTGGCTTTGGACTGAGTGCCTGGTATCAGAGAGTCAAGGTGGCTCATTCCTGGAGTCAGAACACTTGGGGAGGGTAACACTAGAGGTCTTAAGTTTAAGACCCTGTATCAAAACCAACAACCAAAACACATACCAAGGGCTTGGCGTAGCTCAGTGGTATAGTAATTGCCTAGCATACGCAAGAGTCTGGATTTGGCCCTCTAGCATAGCAAAAACCAAACAGAATAAGCCCCACAACTAGGCTGAAATGCTACTTCATCTATGAAGTCTTTTTAGGCTGGATCAGAGGCTCTTACTCTCAGAGTTTCCTGGGATTTCTTTTCCCTAGACCTTGAATAAATGACTCCTCCATCGGTCATTAGCCTCCTTAGGACTGGCAGAGCTGTATTCAATATAGAATAAATGAATGTCTACATTTGCAGAGGAGGAAGGCTGGGGACCTAGGTTGGCAGATTGCAATGAGGGTAGCTCATTTCTGATGAGCTGATTTCTAATGGAGTCTGTAAAAGACATGAAGGCAAAACCCTGCCTCATATACCATAGGCCTTCAATTGATTTTTTTTTTGAGGTCTGTTGATACTTCATGGCCCAGTATAACTAAGTTCTTAGGACTTTAAGTAGAGTACCAAAGTAGCACACATAAAAGGTGCAGGTGTTTGCTGATAATGGGCCCTCAGCCAACAGCACATTTTATTTGCCAGGATTGACTAAAGTCATAACTACATTACCAGAGGGTAGACTTCTAACACTGGGGTCATCCTCAAAGACATGCTTTCCTAAGCTGTGTAAGAACACCACTATTCTTTTTCTAGAGGATGGTCAGGGTACATGCTGAAGGTCACTGACAGATGCTCATGAAAAATGGCTGGGAGAAAAGATACAGCATCCACGAGGGGAAGGCAGGGAGACTGTGTACCGTGTCCCACTAAAGAGAACAGAAGCTTCCCAGGACACTAGCATGGCCCTATCAATGCTTAGAAGCCATGCATTCTAGAAACATGTGGCTCTGAAGTTCCAAAATACATTCCAGAATTCTAGACTTCTGTCCCATGGTTCTAGGGCTCTGAGACCCTAAGTAAACTACTCTGGTAATACCGAGGTAAGAGATGAGACGAGCCCTTTCCTCCATCCTGGAGCCTGCCTCCCAAATCTGCTTTTGTTAAGGGGTCTCTGTGTGCCGTCCCCCTACCATCTCCCTACCTTTTCTCTGCCGCTTGCATTCCTAGTGCTCAGGTTCAACCCCTCTAGTCAATGAATCTGCAGCCTGACACAGGAGGCATTAGCAAGCAAATGGGCCTGGAGCAGCCCATAGTCCCTCAGATAATTCTGCCCCAATAAACTGTGTCTCCTCTATAGCTGGCCTCCTTCCCTCATCTGAGCCCAGGTTAGTCAGTCCTAGCATATTCCCTTTCAGCTCTCCACCCCAAACAAAGGATAGAGGGTGTGAAGGAAGCATAGAATCTCATGCTGGTTGTGGATAAGCCCATTTCAGACCATTAGAAAGCAAGCTGATTTGGAGAGTGAAGACCTCCACGTGTCTAGCTTCAATCTTGCTCTGTGCACTCATGGCACATCCCCCGGCCCCCTTGAACCTCTAGAGAGCACATAAGGGCCACTGCCCCAAATGCAATCTTGTTACCTCTCACTCCCACCAATGCCCCAAGGTCAGTAGGAAAAACACAGCACCACTTACAAGAGCAGAGAGTATCAGAGATTATTGCAGACTTTATAGAAAACAGCCCAAGGGAGGTACAGATTTCTCAGCTGAGGGTGGGAAGGCGGGCCTCAAGCCAATACACAGAGGGGGAAAACTTCCTGTGCAGAGGTAGCACAGGCCTGCCATTCTGCCTGACTTGGGGTGAGAGGCAGGGAGGCAGTCCCTCCTCGCTCACCATTGTGCTTTGGGATCATGCAGAAGGCAGGGCACTGAGGCCATGACCTTGACCAGGACCACTTTCTACTAAGACGGAGACAAGAGGTCACTCTACCCCTTTCCAGAAGGCATGAGAGGTGGTAGCAAGGAGCTCCCAGGAGAGGACCACACAGGAGAGAGAGCAAAGAAGAACTGGATGGGCAGTGGCTTCCAGCTCCGATTTTCCAGACAGACCAGTGACCCTGGCTTGGAGATCCTGCTCACTCCACCTCCTCCTCCCCTCCTCACCAGAGTCTGCCTATATGCTATGGAGGTGCTTGTCCTTGTCCTGTAGGATGAGAGAACTCCTCCTAGGAGCACACTGGGTATCACCCCACAGTTGGGAGATTTCTCTCTGGACTCTGTCCAGTGAATGGGAGGGGTAGGTAAAATTGCCAGTTGTGGATGCCAAGGGAACTAAGAGCCTAAGACTTGGGCCAGGGCATGAATGCGACTGAGGTGAAGAGCTGAGTTTGAGATTGAGGACAAACACCGAGCGTTGGGACATCAGAGCCTCAACAGAAAGGTTAAGGATGGATTCTACACCAAGGTGTGTCCCTAGGATGAGAGAGACAATGCTGGAGCTGAGACTCAGCCAGAGCCAAGGGATGGAAGAGCCTGAGCTAGAACCAGGGTATGAAGCACATCAGCTTGAAGGAGGTCATTTAAGCCACAGAGCCTCCAGATGTGGGTTACCAAGATGGAGGGCCCAGAGTTCTCGGGTGGGACAAAAGGCTCAAACTCAACAGAAACCTTCCGGTAAGACCAGAAGGGTTGTAGACCTCCTGAGCTCTGAGAAAGGGACTGAGGGCTCCTAGCTGGGGACAGGGGTCAGTGCATTCTATCCAGGGTGTCTGCCTCAAAGCATGTAGAGTGGAGGAGAAAGTTCTGGAGGTTTCAAAATGGAAGAGCAGGGTCTTTGGGTGAGCCTGGATAAGGAGAAGGGTTTCAATGGTCCAGGAAGGATAGGGAGGCAGGATTTGTTTCTGGAAAGAGATGAGGGCAACTCTGGGTTTTTGACCTGGAAACTCTTAGGCCAGGGAAAAAGAGTACACCTTGGAACTTCGGGGTGGGATCGATCCAAAGGTCTCAGAGATCCAAACTCATGGGTGTGTCATCGCCGCGGCTCAGGCCAGGCATGGGAAGGTTGGATGGCCCCAATAAAGTCATCAGCTGAAAGGGACAGCCTCCCATCGGGGAGGTGAGGCTCAAAGACCCGAACCCGGAGAAGTGGCCCGGGAGCCGGCAGGGGCTGTTGCAGCGGGCGCGTGGCGCGGGTCTGCATCCTGCTCATAGCGGTAGTGGTAGCCCTCCATCTGGTCCCTGCAGGCCTCGCGCAAGTTGCGCATCCAGCGCTGGATGCCGCGGCGGTTTAGGTAGAGCACCATGAGGAAGATGAGGCCGATGAGAGCCAGCACCAGCCCGAAGAAGACATAAGAAGCTTCCAACTCCGGGCCGGCGACGTCCACCTCTTCCCCGCGCTCGTCAGCATCCCCGTCCACACAGCCCAGCCGCGCCTCGTCCAGGTCCATCAGGGGCCGATCGAACAGTACGCGCGGGGAGGCGCAGCGCAGGCGGCGCGCGTCGGGGACGCGCTCGGTGGCGTTGTGCAGCCAGGTCAGCAGGGGGCGTGAGGGACACCCGCAGCTCAGCGGGTTGTCCGCCAGCAGCAGGCGCGGCTCCGGCAAGTCGCCCTCGCGCTCTAGCGCGCGCAGCTCGTCCGGCCCCAGGCCAGCCAGCGCGTTGACGCGCGCATCCAGCTGCTCCAGGCGCGGCAGGCGCAGCGCGGAGGGCGGCAGGCGGCTCAGCGCGTTGCCTGCCAGGCCCAGCAACCGCAGCTCGGCCAGCGGGGCGAGCGCGGCGTCCAGCGCGTCCAGCATCCCGGGGCCGCCCCGAGCCAGCGCGTGGTTGAGCTGCAGCGAGCGCAGCGCAGGCAGCCCGCGAAAGGCGCGGGAGCCCAGGGCGCGCAGCGGGTTGTGACTCAAGTCCAGAGCCGCCAGGCTGGGCAGCCCGTCGAAGGCGCCGTCCTCCACCACCTCGATGTTGTTGTGGGTGAGGCGCAGCGCGGTGAGGAGCGGCAAGCGCACGCCGCCCGTCGCCTCCTCGTCCCCTCCCGCGAAGGCGGCGGCGCGCAGCACGGTCAGGTTGGCGCCCACGATGGTGAGGTTGCGCGCGTCGGGCGGCACGTCCCGCGGCGGCTGCCGGAGCTCCGCGCCGGACGCGCAGCGCAACAGCAGCCGGGGGCTGCCGAAGCAGTAGCACTGGAAGGGACAGGGCGCGGCGGGCCGGCTCAGCGCTGCCAAGAGCAGGAGCCCTGGCAGTGGGCTCCAGAGCCCCCGCTGTCCCGCGCGCGGGGCCATCGCGGCCGTCCCCGCATCCAGCCCCCGGCCCGCCGCGCTCACCAGTGAGTTGGGAGCGCTTGGTGATGATGGGATCGGGGTGTCGCGGGAGGGTGGCTGGCGGTGGGCTAGACCTTAACTCGGAGCCGCCGACAGTCCCGATGGGTCCTCCTCCTGCTTGCAAAATCCGAGGAAGCTTCACTCTGCTGGCTGGGGGCAACAGGGGTCAGGCAGGGAGCGGAGCCCCCCGCCCCCGGTGCCCTCGTCGCCCTGCGCTCCGGCCTCGGACTTCCGCGGCCGTTCCGGGCTCGGAGCCGAGTGGGCAGGGTTTGCCTCCCCCTCCCCCGCCTCCCGGCCGCCTCCTCCGCCCCCAGCGGAGTCTCCGCGCCTCTTCGCCAAGGGAGGCGGGATGGGAGGCTCCGGAGCAGCTGCCTTAGGGCCGCTGCTCTCTCTTTCTCCGCTGCTCTCTAGTTCCTGAGCTGCTGAGAAGTTTGGCTCCCCAAGCTCTGACTTGCTTCTTTCCCCACCCCTTTCGGTTAGGAAGGTTCTTTCCTCCTCCCTCCGAGGCACTTGTGGGGCGGGGCCCTCAGGGCTGACTTGGCAGGTGGGTCGGCGCAACCAGCGAAAGAGAGAGAGGCGTTCAGAGCTGTCCCTAGAAGAGGGGCAGGACTGAGGGGTGGGCTCGGAAAGTTACTCTTCTTGTAGTCCAGGAAAGCGGTTGTGCTAAGGGAGCGAGCCTGGAAAATCCCTACCTAGCCTTGGCTGCCTCCTCTGCGACCCCAATTCTCTTAGGCTGTGTCTCCACCTCTGCAGGTCCTGTGCGTCCAGTCTTTTGTTGGCCCTGTCCCATGCCCGAGGGAAGTCTGCAGCACCCCTGTCCCTACACCTCCCACACCCCTAACTCAGGCTGCCGGGCCTCTGCCAAGACCGCTCCCATTGGTCCCACTCTTTAGGAAGGACCCCTCCTAGGCTCTGGGAGGGGGTGTGGGTGGAGTGATTCAGCTCTTTGCTTTTCTGTCCTTCGGCGCCTGGGCACTGCCAGGATACGATGGTCAGCTTGCCTCCCTCTAAGCTCCCCTACTAGTTAGTGTTGAGTGGGGTGCAGGTTGCGGGAGAGGGCTCCAGGAGCAGGGAAATCAGAAACTAATTTTGTAATGCGGGGTGGGGGTGTGGTAAGATCCGGGACTGAGCTGTTAATAGGCTTGTTTTGTTTTGGATTTTTACTTTTTTTTTTTTCTCCAGAACTGGGAAGCTCAAGACCTGATTTAAAGAGACAGACTCCGGAGAATGAGCATTCCTGGTCTTGGCATAAATTATTCAGGTTGGAGAAGCTGACATTCGATCTGCGGGGCCATTCGAGTATCTTACTTGGCAGAGCTGGTTGGGATAGAGGCTCCCCTCCTCCCCACAAGAATCCATCTCTTTCTCCTGAATTGGGGACAGTTGGTTGACTTCTTCCCTGATCGACCAGCAGATTGAAGTCACTTAGGAGGCACACCCTCCGGTGGCCTGGGTCTCAAGCAAGTACCAACATTAAGGGCCAGGATGGGAATGTTGGGGGTCCCCCATTTCTTGTTGACCTAGTTCTCTCCTCGTGTCTCCATAACTCTCCCAGGTACTGGCACATGACAGTAGTAGCTTTCACATTTAGACTCGGGCATGTCTTGTGTATGTGGCCATATGAATTTATAAACACCAGTGTGCCTCTACACAGAAAGGGAAGCTTTACACTTGCCTATGTGTGGTCTCACAAATTCATTCTTACTTGGATGTGCATGCGTGTGCATGGGAGGCTGGCCCAACTCGCACACAGCATGTTGGAACGGATGGGTCTCACACAAACACATGCAGGCATATTCGTGCCTGTGCTCATAAGAATGTGGCTTTGAGTGCAACCTGGTATGAGTCCCTAGTGTCAGAAGCATACCTATGTGCTTGAATGTGCTCTTACTGGGCCAATGCAGGTTTCAACTATAGCCTCAGAGGGGCAGTTTGCAGACTTGTGCAAGTACATACTTGCAGATGGAACCCTCTCTTGCCCTGGACTGTGTCCTTTGCCTTTGGAGGTCACAGGTATCTTTTCTCATATGGCACAGGTGCTCAAATAATGAGTGAGCAGAATGGCCTGCTGCCCTGGCTCGACTTCGTGGAGACCTTCTGCCTCCAGCCCCTAGGAAGTATAGACCACTGCTAAGACCACAGCACCCTCTTAGACTTTCATGGTGGCTGACTTGTGATTGCTGTTGTCTGCCCCTTCCAAGGGAATGGAGCCACAAAGCAGCAGGCAGCCTTCATTGACTGGTGCTAAGCATCTCAGTTGGGGAAGAGAAACCTTGGGAGTACCTGCAAAAATTAGTCAAGGAGACCCATGTTCTCTGTGTTGTATGAATGAGGAAATTGCTATGTTGTCTGGAAGAAGAGCAATTCTGTCCCTTTGGGAGTTGTCAGTGCATTGTACAGTAGGTGTTTCAATAAATGTGTATCTGTTTCAGGCCAAGGCTGTGTTTGTTTTCCAATTCAGTCAATGGAAGTATCTGTTTTTTGACTGTTTATCTCCTTTGAGATGGTCTCCCTTGGCTGTACTTCCCATCTTCTTCTGGAACTCCATTTAGTGATCAGAGTGCTAGAACTCTCTTGGGCTTTTTAACTGTTGGTAGTGGGGACACCAGATCAGCCTGATTCCTGTGTGTACAGGACACAGCTCAGGGCAGAAAAGGAACCAGGGAGCAAACCTTCACTGAAAGTCTTTGTTTTGAGGCCAGCTCTGTGAAGATCCCTCCATCTATAACTGTACCAGGGGACCCTCACTTGGAAGATGAAGTGTTTCCCCCTGTCAGGTTTGGAGCTCAGGTTTCCATAGCTACTTTGCCATAACAGTCCTCTGGACCCCAGGCTTTCTGCAGTGTGACTGGAGCCTGTGGGTGATGAGCTGGCCCTCTCAAACTTCCCGTGAGCTAAGAGCTAGGCAGGCATTGCATCATATCCAAGCAGAGTAAACTGGCCATGCTCCTGTACTAGGCTTCAGGTTTTTGTTTGTTTGTTTGTTTGTTTCAGTTTTGAGACAAGGTCTCACCATGCAGATATGGCTGGCCTGGAACTCACTATGTAGACCAGGCTGGCCTTGAACTCATAGAGATTCAGTAGTCTCTGCCTCTCAAATGCTGGGATTAAAGGAGAGTACTATCATTCCTAACTTAAGTCTCTGTTCTGTTCATAGGCTCGACCCCATGCCTCCTAACTAGATCTTAGGACCCTTTTCTGAGTCTTGCAAGATGATGTTCGCTCCTGTGCTCAGGCTTTTTCCCTCAGGCCTTTTTTTCTCCTTGAAAAGACCCTGCTTCCTCCAAACTCCAGTGCATCTTGGAGCACAGGGAGGTTGGTAACTTCTCTGGGGTCACCCAACGGGTATCCCCTTACTCAGCAGGCACCACCTTCTTTGTGCCCTTAGAGATGATTAGAGATCACTCAAATTCTTGGGCAAGCCTCTGTGTCTCCAGAACTCAGCTTCCCTATTTGATAAAAGAAAGAAATGGACAGAGGTCCTCTTAGTCCTAGACTCTTTAGATATTTAAGTATGGAAATAGTATATAACTCATTCCTATCTGTGCCTCCACCTTCGTATGTGGCCTTGAACTTGGCTCTGTGGCACTTAAGACTTTAACTTGCTTAGTCATACAGTGAAAGCAACTGTAATCTCTCTGTCTTTCTGTGTATGCGTCTGTGTGTGTGTGTGTGTGTGTGTGTGTGTGTGTGTGTGTGTGTGTGTATGTGTTTGGGGGGGAGGTCCCTCTCAGGTGACTCTCTCTGTCTACCCTTCTTTGAGTAGCCTGGCATTGATGGCTGCAGGGAAGCCCAGCTCCTCTCCTCTGCTGCCTTGGGTGAGACAGGGGAACTTCACTGTGGGGCTCCCTGTTCCATCACTCATCACAGCCTCCCTCCTCCCCCACTGCCTTGAGACACAGGAAAATCCATAGGCTCCAGATTCATTTTCTCCCTTGAGTCAGCAGAGGCCCTACTCTGCTTGGGAGGGGCAGGCAATTGGCTTTTAAATAACTCTCTGATATTTAATGCCCTCCTCCATTCTGTGGCCTGCCTCTGGAGGAGGCCACTACAAATGAGTGGGTAGAGTCCCAGGGAAGTGTTAGTGCTCTTGCCCCCACCTCTCTCCGTCCGCTCCACCCATGCTCCACTGACATAGATGATTCATCTACAACCCTGTACTGGGTGTGAGGGCTTACACAGGTGCTTCAGGCTAGCTTTCCATCCCATTTAGAATCAGAAATTTACATTTAGCAAAGGGCAGGGAGCCTAAAACATTTGGTTGTGGTTTCCTGCTGGGGTGTGACTGAGCAGGCTACTATCCCTCCCTGGTTTTTAGTTCCTCAAGGTGGTTTGGCCAGCTGGTTGCTAGTGGCCCCTCTGTAGCATGGATTGATGTGGTTTGCTGTGTTGCCCCATGCCTCCTTCCCTTGTGAAGATAGCACACTTCTCCATCATTCTTCTAGGGGAAGCTAAGGGGCAGGGCCATTGATGCTCCAGCACAGCCAGTGGTTGGTCCAGGGTACCATTGAGTCAAAGGCAAGAGAAGATGGGAAAGAGGAAGTAGCAGAGTTGAGTCCATTCTTTTCCCTCCCCCCCCCGCCCTCTTCTCTTTCTTTTTGCAGATAAAGGTAGAGGCCAAGAGCAAGAGCCCATTTGAATCTTAGTTCCCTTGAAACCAAGAGGGTCTCAGCAGCCATGGATGGAGTTAGAGGAGCTGAGAATAAGCCCCTCTTCCTCAGCTGCTTGAGGCCAGGCTCCCAGTAATGGAAATGAGTGGGCTCAGTTCTGGCTTTGTTAATCTTCTGCATCACTCAGAAAACAGGGCTTGATAACTGTTGGCTGTGAGAGGATACTAGCTGCTTTAGAGCTGTGTTTGAATGGCCGGGAGGATGGGTCATTGGTAGAGCATTTGCCTAGCGTACACCAGGGCCTGGGTTCAACTTTCAGTGCTGGAAAAAAAATATTAAAAATTATGTGCTTGGAATGTCAGCATGCATGTGTACATACATACCCTCCTCATAATACACATACTTTTTTTTTTGAAGTTGTGGTTGGGGTCATCTCAATGAGCCATGACCCAGGGTCTACAGTCCCATGATCCAGGGACTACATTCTAGATTTTCTAATTCCAAACATGTTGCTAATGCAATTTACCTGATCTAGACAGAAAGCTGGGGGCTGAGGTTTAGATAGGGACTTCCTTTGCATGATTTCCTTAGCCCCTTTGGGCCCCTGTGCTTTTCCTCAGCTATACATAGAATCTTGACATCAAAACATTGAATTCTAAGAACCACATCCTTGGAGAGCCATAGAGCCACAGTGTCTGAGAAGCAGGACATAGGCTCTTGTGGTGCTGGTAATAGGAATGGTGGGGAATTAACCACAGCGGTGCTGTGGGAGGCCATTCCCAATGTATCCTACCACTCTGATCTATACTTTCATGCTGTGCCTTCTCAAACTGACTTTGGTTTGACCACTTTGCAAGTGTGACGTAAGCAGGGGTTAGAAAGTGCTTATACTTCAGCGCCCCCCCCAGCTTCTCTGAAATTGTTATGTGCAAAAACACAAGGATGGGACCAGAAATGAGCCATCTCAGTGGAATCTCCTGAGACTAAGCAGACTCTAGATGATACACCCAGCCACAGCTGCTTGTGTGGCCCCAGCTGAGCAGACTACCTGCAGATTCAAGCTCTAACTGTTGACTCACAGTTGTGAGCCACCCCACGACCAGTGCTTTTAAGCTACTGAACCTTAGAACACATATGTTACACAGATACAGAGTCAGAATCAGAAGCATAGAATCCGGGGCACGTTTCATATGCTCCCTAAAATGCTGCGTTAAGAGTGTGGGACCAAGCCGGGCGTGGTGGCGCATGCCTTTAATCCCAGCACTTGGGAGGCAGAGGTGGGCGGATCTCTGTGAGTTCGAGGCCAGCCTGGTCTGCAAAGCAAGTCCAGGACAGCCAGGGTTGTTACACAGAGAAACCCTGTCTCGAAAAACCAAAAAAAAAAAAAAAAAAAAAAAGAGTTGTGGGACCACTAATGTAGAGCTTAGTAGAAGGGACCCCAACTCATCCTCCTTAACTTCTACTCAGTTCTGCCCTGTCCTCTCATTCACAGAGAATTTGTCCCACTGACCTTTACTAGCACTAAGTCCTCCCCACTCTCATGGTCTCTTATTCTTCAATGTTCTGTCATTCTGCCACAGTCTTGTTCCTCCGTCCCCTGAATCCTCCATCTCTAGGAAACCTTCCCGAGTTGATCTATTTGTTCCGGTCTCAGGAGCTCAGAGTGGGCTTTCTGGACATTTACCTAGTCCAGGACAGTCACCACCTCACAAAAGCAGCATTACCTTTTAGGGCGCTGTCCTCAGGCTCAGCGAGGCAGCCCTTGATCTCTCCATGGTGCTGAACTCCATCCTGATATTGCTCTCTCTGTGTTGCATGTACAGCATATGTGTGAGGGGTACAGTGTGTGTGTGTGTGTGTGTGTGTGTGTGTGTGTGTGTGTGTGTGTG
>CAJQZJ010001826.1:22299610-22312023 GCA_907164525.1 Lophiomys imhausi | reverse complement strand
GTGTGTGTGTGTGTGTGTGTGTGTGTGTGTGTGTGTGTGTGTGTGTGCATGTGAAATCCAGAGGACAACCTGAGGTGTCATTCTCTGGCCTGGGACTCACCAAAGAGATTAAAATGGCTGGCCAGCAAGCCCTAGGAATCCACCTGTTTCTACTTCCTCAGTATTGGGCTTGCAACATATACAGCTATGCACAGTTTTGTTTGTGTGTTTAAATGTAAATTCTGGGGCTGGAAGGGATGGCTCGAAAGTTTAAGAGAAGGTACTCGTGTTTCAGAGGACCAGAGTTCAGTTCCCAACACCTATGGACAACTCACACAACTGCTTGTAACTCCAGCTCCAGGGGTTCTTACACCTCTGGCTTCCTTGGGCACCTGCACTGAGGCATGTGTGTGCATATGTGTGTGCACACACATGCACGTGCCTGCTCCTGCGCGCACACACACACACACAATCTAGATTCAATATATGAGAAATAATCATGTGATATTTGTCTATCTGAATCTGGCTTATTTCACTTAACAGTGATCTCCGATTCTATCCATACTTCTGTGAATGTTATAGTTGATTCTTTTTTTTTTTTTGGTTTTTCGAGACAGGGTTTCTCTGAATATCTCTGGCTGTCCTGGACTCGCTTTGTAGACCAGGCTGGCCTCGAACTCACAAAGATCCGCCTGCCTCTGCCTCCCAAGTGCTGGGATTAAAGGCGTGCGCCACCACCGCCCGGCTCAGTTGATTCTTTTTTAACAGCACAATAAATGTCACTGTGCATATATATTATACGTTCTTTATGAATTCATATGTACATGGACATCTAGGTTAGTTCCATTTCCTGGCTGTTGCGAATGCCATGTCAGCAAGAATGAATATGCCAGTATCTCTGTGATGCTCTGACTTAGACTCCTTTGGGTAAATCCCCAGGGCTGTTATAACTGGATTGTATTAGTTCTTTTCCTAGTTTTTTGAGGAACCTCATTCTTGTTTCCATAATGGCTTGTACAAGTTTACATTCCCACTACCATCCCTCTTTCCCCACATCCTCAACATCATTCCCTTACTTTTGTTTCTTTGTGATTGCCCTACAATGGGGTTACTCCTCATGGCATGGATCCTGCCATATCTTAGTGTTCCGCCCAGACTTAGCGAGATCACTGGCCTGGACTACTCAATGCAAAATAATATGTGGCTATTAGCCCTCTGTCAGATGTGGGGTTGGTAAAGATCTTTTCCCAATCTGTAGGTTGCCATTTTGTTCTAATAACAGTGTCTTTTGCCTTACAGAAGCATTTCAGTTTCATGACGTCCTATTTATTGATGAAGTTGTTAATTGTGCCTATGAGTTCAAGGGTATTACCCACTTTCTCTTCTAATAGATTTAGTATTTCTGGCCTTATGTTAAGGTCTTTGATATGCTTGGACTTAAGTTTTGTACAAGGTGATAAGTATGGGTCTAATTTCATTCTTTTATGTGTCGACATCCAGTTAGACCAGCACCATTTATTGAAGATGCTGTCCTTTTTCCATTGTACGGCTTTGGCTTCTTTGTCAAAAATTAAGTGACCATAGGTGTGTGGGTTCATTTCAGGGTCTTCAATTCTATTCCAGTGATCCACTGGTCTGTTTCTATAACAGTACCATGCTGTTTTTATTACTATTGCTCTATAGTACAGCTTGAAATCTGGGATGGTGATGCCTCCAGATTTTTTTTATTATACAGGATTGATTTAGCTATTCTGGGTTTTCTGTTATTCCATATAAAGTTGAGAATTGCTTTTTCCAGGTCTATAAAAATTGTGTTGGTATTTTGATAGGAATTGCATTGAATCTGTATATTGCTTTTGGCAGGATGGCCATTTTTATTATGCTGATCCTCCCTATCCATGAGTATGGGAGATATTTCCATCTTGTGATGTCCTCTTCAATTTCTTTCTTCAAGAACTTGAAGTTCTTGTCATACAGGTCTTTCACTTGCATGGTTAGAGTTATCCACAGGTATTTTATATTGTTTGTGGCTATTGTGAAAGGTGTTGTTTCCCTAATTTCTTTCTCAGCCCATTTGTTTTTTGTATAAAGAAGGGCTTCTGATTTTTTAAAATTAATTTTGTATCCAGACACCTTGCTGAAGGTGTTGTAAGAGTTCTCTGGTAGAATTTTTGGAGTCGCCTATGTATACTCTCATATCATCTGCAAATTGGGATAATTTGACTTCTTCATTTCCAATTTGTATCCCCTTGATCTCCTTTAGTTGTCTTATTGCTCTAGCAAGAACTTCAAGTACTATGTTGAAGAGATATGGTGAAAGTGGACATCCTTGCCTTGTCCCTGAGTTTAGAGGAAATGCTTTAAGTTTCTCTCCATTTAATTTGATGCTGGTTACTGGCTTGCTGTATATCAGAACTCAAGAAATTAAATGCCAAGAAACCAAATAATCCAATCAAAAAATGGGGAACAGAGCTAAGCAGAGAATTCACAAAGGAGGAATCCCTAATGGCTGAAAAACTGAAGAAGTGCTCAGCATCCTTAATCATCAGAGCAATGCAACTCAAGATGACTCTGAGATTCCATCCCACACCTGTCAGAATGGCTAAGATCAAAAACTCAAATGACAGCACATGCCGGCAAGGTTGTGGAGAAGGGGGAACACGCCTCCATTGCTGGTACAACAATGTGCAAGCTTATACAATCACTATGGAAATCAGTCTGGGGATATCTTAGAAAACTTGGAATAGCTGTACCTCAAGACTCAGCCATACCACTTCTGGGTATACATCCAAATCATCCCTCACCAAACCACAAGGAAGTTTCCTCATCTATGTTCATAGCAGCCTTATTTGTAATAGCTAGAAACTGGAAACAACCCAGATGTCCCTCAACTGAGGAATGGATAAAAATCAAAAACAAAAAACTGTGGTACATTTACACAATCGAATACTACTCAGCCATCAGAAACAATGAAATCATGCAATTTGCAGCCAAATGGATGGAGCTAGAGAAGCTCATCCTGAGTGAGCTAACCCAGACTCAGAAGGATGCACATGGCATCTATTCACTTATAATCGGATTTTAGCCATATAGTACAGGATAACTATACTACATCCAGTGCACCAAAGGGAACAGGAACATAGACTTTTTTTCCTGTCCATGAGATACTTTGCCCTAGTGGGGCTGCCTTGTAGGCCCCCAGTGTATGAGGAGGCTCTTGGCCCTCATATGACTGCTGAACTGGGGTGGGGGACTGATATGTAGGGACACCCCACTCTGGAGGAGTGGGATAGAAGGGATGGGGGTAGAGGGTGGGAGGGCGGGACTGGGAGGGGTTGAAAGAGAGTACTGTGATGGAGATGTAACCTGAAGTAATAAATAAACATTAAAAAAAGAAAAAATAGTATGTGGTGATGGAGATGTATAATAACAGTGTGAGTCAGACAAACTCTATTCAGGCTGCAAATAACCGAGGGACAGAGACTGCAGGCCTTTGAGAGGTGAAACAGGAAGGGCACAACTGGAGTTACATTTATTAGATAATAAACACAGATGGACCTTGTTGTTATGGACAAGGAAATCTTTGCTGTGAAATGCAGAGAAACACACAAGCACTTCAGAAATAGAGGGAAACCATTACAAAGGCAGATGGGCAGAAAGAGTTACAGGCACAGATAGAAGCAGGCCATGGTCACAGACCCTTCAGGCCCAGCCACACTTGTTGCACAAGAATGTCCACGGGAAGCTTGCTTCCTAGGGAGGCTGGCTACCCAGCCATCTTCTCCCAAAGGACAACTTTGATGTGACTTCCTGGATCCCATACACCAGAAACAGAAAAGACGGCCATGGAGTGCCCTGGGGTAAGAAGCCAACCAAATGAGGAGGAAGTGTGACCTTCTCTGACCTTCGAGGTCCCTGGTCATCTGGATGGACACTAGCTAAGCACTGCACCGCAGCCTGCACCAGGCTTTGTGGATAAAGGTGACCAAGGGAGCAGGTGTGTCCTCCAGGAAGTCTCCCCCTCAGTGTCCCAAGGACACACCTGGAAGCCATTAGCAGCAGCTCTGGCTCCAGGTGAGAAGGCGTGCTGGGAACATGTGGCCAGTCTCTCCACTCGCTGGCAGTGGAGCATGAGGACACCTTGGCTCAGAGCAGTTCCAGTGTCACTCCCCAGCTCCAGTCAGGAATGCCAAGCAGAGTGCAGGCCTTGAGCTCCCAATCAATCATTGATACAAGATCTCTTAATGTTTCCAGTGACGTTCCTCTTTAGGAAGTCTTCCACTGGCCCTTGTTTCTATTTCTTAGTTTAGACTCAGAGCTTCTGTGAGCCAGCCTGACCCATTATATTACCCTTCCTGTGGGCCCTTGATTCTTTGCAATTGGCAGCCTTGCCCGGGTCCAGACACCACAGCCCTCCTCTACTCAGCTGGGCCACTTCAATCACACTGTAGCTGGAGTTCAGTGGTCAGGGTGAGTGTGTGTCTCGTACTCCTCGATACTGCTAATCTTTGTTCCTGTGACTCACAACTGTACTTTTCCCATCACTGGGTAGCTCATGATAGGTGCTCTTCTAACTTCCCTGCCTCATGTAGGGTGCTCTATTGCTTACCTTAGTGAGTCTAGGTTCCTGTATTTCTCTGGTTGTGTTCCACAGTGAGTGATAGTCACCCCCCAGATAAGGTTAGGTTAGTTTCCTCTTTCCTCCTTGGGGTGTTCCTGGTGGTCCCTGGATAATCATCATGCCCTGGAAGGTTGTAGATGGGCAGGAAGACCTTGAAGTTCGACTAAAACATTGATCCTCGTCCTGTATATTCTTGAGCTTAGCAGACACCGCATGATGACAGGTGAGGTGGAGAGCAGACAAGGTCTCCCTGTGGGGGTAACCCCTTCCTCCTCCAGTCTTCAGAATCCCCATGATGCAGCAAGATAGGCAGCTCTCCCATGCTCAGCACAGGCCCTGGTCTGCTTTATCTTGTCTCACTCAATATGTCCCAGTCCTGCCTCTCAGAGGGCAGAGGAAGGAAAAAGAGCCAATTGGAAGTTCAGAAAAGGAAAGGCTAAAAAGGAGCTCACAATGGGCACTAATTAGCCACCATGAGAAAGGAAAAGGAGGTCAGAGGGCTGAGGATCCTTTGGAAAGAAAGCACTTAGCAGGGAAAGCTCTGCTGCTTCTCACCCTCACGCTGCCTGGCACAGGCCTTGGTCCCCATGCCCACTTGATGTAGGCTTCTGGGGCCCAGCTAGATTAGGGCTCTACAGACCCTGCTGTATCTTGTTCAGAGGAGGCAGGTGGCTGAAGAGAAGAGGAAAAGAGGATGGTTAGGGGAGGAGGGAGGGCAGACTGACTTCACTGTGCAAGCATTCACCATGTATGCTTGGCACAATGCATGGAGAACATTACATGTGATCATATTTACTTCTCTCAATGACTCTGGAATGTAGATTGTGCCTGAGACTTTTAAATTCAGAGATGGTCCCTCAGATGAAGTGGTTGCTTTAAGGCCAAGGGGTTTGAAAGGCACCCAGCAGAGGGGAGGTGGGCTCAGATTTGCCTCCTGCTTTTGGTGCTGAGATAGGAACATTTGGAGGGCAGAACCATGGCCTGTGGCATCCTAGTATCCCCAGTGATCACCTTAGGAAGGATCAGGCATGGGGTGAGTGCTGAGAGTAGCTGCTGAGCTTTGTGAGCAGGAGGGGCTGAGCCAGGAAAGAACACAGAAAGAGGGAACAGATAGAGGAGTTACAGAAGTGCCCAGCGGCAGAGGGGAGATCTTTGCAGCCCATGGGATGCCATGCAGTGGATCCCAGGAGCCTACGTCTGTGCTTGATTGAGCATAGCTATTGCCCAGACACAGGGTGGGGAAAATGGGGTCGGAGAGGCAAACATGGAACAGGTCCTCTGTCTTTCTCTCTTAACCACTTCCTACCTTCCCAGATGATTAAAATAAAGCAGAAAACCAAATGAAAAATGTTTAACACTTTGCCGGAGCCAAGCCACCCCAGCAGGAGGTGGGCATCACCAGCAGCTCAGATGCTCAGAGACAAGCTGAGATTCAAGGTTGGGTGATGGACACTGGGGATCAGAGGGCACGCTGGGCTTCAGGAAGGGCCACTGTGGTCACTCTATCTCTCCACATAGCCTGGCAGAGCAAAACGTCCCTAACAAAGAGGTAAAGGATGGGAAGTGGACCCTCAGTTGTTCCTGCCTGTGGGCCCCCTGGACTAGCAATGAGGGAATAAGACAGACACACTGAGGGCCAGACTGGTGAACAGAGCTGGCTTAGTCTATGCAAACACCACAGGCTGGGGATGTAGCTCAGAGGATGGAGGGAGTGCTTTCCTAGCATCCAAAAAGCATTGAGTTTTATTTTCAACACTTCACAAACTGGGTGTGGTGGTGTATGCCTGTAGTCCTAGCAGTTGGGACATTGCCAGGAAGATCAGGAACCTAGAGTCATTGTGGACTTTCTAGTAGATTCAATGCCAGTCTCAGATGCATGAGACCTGAAACAAAACAAAAAAAATAAAACAAACCAACACTACCCTGAAAGGTGTCAACCCTGAGTTTAAAGACAAGGAAACTAACTTGGGTTTTAGGGCACTCTCGTAATCCCAGGACAGTGGAAGCAAGGGCAGGGTCAGGTTGGGTTTGAAGCCAACCTGGGCTATATTATGAGATCCTGCCTACAAAATCAAAATAAGCCAAGACAAAGAAGAAGAAATGGAGGTAGAGAGATTCCACAGGGGTTCTGAGAGGCTGGGATCACACCTCCAGGCTGTTGACTCCAGGCTTTTCATCCTTATGATCACCCCAAAGTAGCAGCAAGAAGCCCAGCTCTCCACACTCACTGGCAATTAGGGGCCCCTCGGTATTGTGACAAAAAGCTGGTGAAGTGTGTCTGATTAGACTCATCAGTGCCCAGCGTGGGACATGTGTGCACTTAAGATGGATCACCATTATCCTTGGCTGACATGTTGTGTGGGAGTTTCTAATCACAAATTACTCCTGCTGGATTCCATTATGCTTCCTCCTGTCTTGGCTTTTTGTGTTCTCAATAATCATACAAAAATCTGAGAGCTGTGGTTAGCTAAGTTTATTTTATAGGTCTTAAAAATAGGCAGCCAAGCTTTTATTAAGACACAGTATCGTCAAGTGAATGCCTGATGCAATGTTATTAATACAAGGCTGTGACTGCTTGAATTTCACCATTCCACGTGTATAATCACTCAGAGCAGAACAGACATTTATCATCCTCTCAGACCTCGTTCATTAGAAAGATTTCATAGCCAGGTGGTGGTGGTGCACACCTTTAATGGCCAGCACTTGGGAGGCAGAGGCAGACAGATCTCTGAGTTCAAGGCCAGCCTGGTCTACGAATCGAGTTCCAGGACAGCTAGGACTACCCAGAGAAACCCTGTCTTAAAAAACAAAACAAAAAAAAAGTGTTGACAGCAGCCTTTCTGGGTGTGGGTCTTCACTGATCACTGAAAATTCTTCAAATTTAATTCCGTTAACAAAAATTGCAGAAAAATGCATAAACTGAGCATGGTAGCACATGAGTATGGTTTCAGCACTTGGGAAGTAGAGGCAGGAAGATTAAGGTTGGGCTGGGCCAAGGGCTTGGCAAGTACAGCAGTATGATCATGTGCTGTGCAAATATGAAGACCTGAGTTTGAACCCTCAGCACCGTGTAAATGCTGAGCAAGGCTGTGCGTGCTTATAACACCAGTGTTGGGGAGTGGAGATAGGTGGCTACCTGGGACTCACTGGTGAGCCAGCCTAGCCAAAAGAGGAAGCTTGAGGCTCAGTTGTAGACCCTGCCTCAAGGGAATAAATGGGAGAATGATGAGAAAGACATCATACGAGTTCACATAGGTGCACACACAGGTATACATATATGCATATACCACATACATGCATATACCACTAGATGCTGGCATGTGTTTTTCCCTCCTCCCGAAGAAATTTAAAGTTGCTCTTGGCAAGATTGGAGTTTGGGGCTAGCCTGAGCTGCAAAAGACCCTATCTTTAAAAAAGAAAAAGCCATCAAGCTAGCCTCTCTTGATGATGGAATTTTGAACCTCTTGCAAAAGACATTGGTATCTCAGACACAGTGCTTTGATAGGAGTCTGGATGCTGGACCAAACAGTGATGCTTGGGGCTACCTCTCACTTGGACAGTGCCACGAGTAGATTGGTGACTCAGTGACTGCTAGACCGAGGACCGGTGGTGCAGAGCCCCATCTCTCTCATTCAATCTGATGAATTTTGAGGGATTTGGATAAGGTCATACAAAGCACACCCATCAGGTCTGTGGGTGGGGCAGTGAGGCCACTGGAGCTGGAGGGAAGCACTGGGTTTCAGAATGATCCACAGAGAATGACCACAGGGTCAAGATCACAGTGGTAAGTTTCAAGTTTCTATCAGGACTCAAAGGCAGGGTTGGGGAGGAGAGAAGGAATTGCTGTTTTACATAGCTTACTTGATTGTTAAAACCCTAAGCAAAGCAAGAGATGGACACAGTTTACATCATGATTCAGGCTCTGGTGTGGTGCTGCACGACACAGAGGCAGGTGGATCTCTGTGAGTTCAAGGCGAGCCAGAGTGACATAGTGAGACTGTCCTTTTTGTTATTGTTGTTACTTGTGTGTGTGTGTGTGTGTGTGTGTGTGTGTGTGTGCACGAGCATGCTTAAATGCAGGTTCATCATATCCTTGGGTATATTCTTCATTTCTTCATGGAAAGTTCTGGACATAGGAGTCAGCACTCAGTACAATTTGTATGAAAAAAAAAAACAAAGAAGCACATGTCAGTGTGCCATTTCTGAATGGGTAGATAGAGCCTTTCCCAGCTTCTTTTCTGGGTCTGTCCTTGAGTCAAGCTTGGGTGGGGTACTGACATGGAAGCTCTAAGCCATGGAGCAAGCTGAGCTCCTGGTCTGGAAGGAAAACCCCTCCCCATACCTCAACAGATGAATGTGACAGCACTGGGGGCACAGGATGCTGGAGGGGATTGGAGAAGGGCAGGGTTTCAGGGACTCCCTGAAGCTTGCATAAGAAGCAGTTCCTGGCCTGAGCACCCAGCCCCATGGACTTGGCTAGGAGTCCAGGCAGAATAGACCAGTCTTGGCACTTCATCTCAGTTCAGGGGCACTGAGGCCCACTGCAAAGCCCCAGGAGGAGCAGACTGAGACAGACAGACAGACACACACACACACACACACACACACACACACACACAGAGAGAGAGAGAGAGAGAGAGAGAGAGAGAGAGAGAGAGAGAGGAGAGAGAGAGAGAGAGAGAGAGTTGCCAGGCCCCCACCTTTCCCTTTGTCCCCTTCTCATAAATGGGAGACAATAACAGGGACTGGTGGGGCCTGGAAGACCCTGGGAATCAGTTAGGGTTGTGCAGTAGGTGGATCCAGGACTTTGGTCCTGAACACTTTCACTTTGTAACTCTCCTACTGAGTCCTGCACCTGTTCCTGCAGGTCGAATAGTCTGGGGACTCTTGTTCAGGGGCAGGGGACATATGAGGAACAGATGCTCCAGGTGTCACTTGGAGCAGAAAAGAGAGCAGCCCAGCTTTGTGCCCATAAGGGAAACAAGGTGAAATACAGCTGTATATAGAGAAGGTGGGAGATGAGACCCTGTGGGCTAGAAACAAGAGGCCAGGAGAAGGGGAGCAGTTGCTGATTTACACCTGGCTTGGTCAAAAGCCTTCTTTAAAATGTTGACCTTGACCAAACAAGGTGTGCAAACTTGTAATCCCAGAATTTGGGAGTGGGAGGCAGGAGGATCAGGTACTTAAAACCACCCTGGTCTACATATCAGGTTCAAGGCCAGCCTGGGCTACATGCCACCCTCTCCTCCAATCCTCCAAAAGAGTTTGGCCTTTATCCCAGAGGTCAGAAAGAGTCTTTGAGGGCTTTTGAGAGGTGCTGCCAATTTATTGCATTTTGTAAAGACCACTCCCACAGCTTGATTAAAAGAGCAAGGTGCAAGACAAACACGCAGCTTGGAAGAGTACAGGGGAATGAAAGACGGTGATGCTGGGACAGGGAAGTTACATAGAGACGCAGGGAAGTGGGTGGGCTGGAGGTGCTGGAAGATGGGAGACAGGCCCTATAGCCTTGGTTTCCGGGTTGTGGATGGTAGGACATGTGCTGAGAGACAAGGCAAGGTATGTGGTACATGGGAAGGGAGAACTTAGCTTGGTATTGATGAAGTAGGGCATCCTAGGTAATTGTATACTTAAAACCCCCTGACAATTGATACATGAACTTTTGGAATAGCTGCCATGGGAACAAGTGAGTTTCTTGCCCCAAAAGTCTCCTGAGTCTATGCCAAGCAGCAGAAACCTATTCTGGGGAGAATGAGTGCTGGAAACTAATCCAAGACCCTCACATATGCTAGGCAGGTGAGGGTCTTGGAGCTCTATCAAGCTATATTCTCAGCTTGCCAGAGTAAACTCCTACGTCCACTACTGTCCTTTGGGGTCCTGCCTATGCCTAGATTCTATCTAGGTGACCTAAGTCAGCCGTCCCTAGGGAGTAGTAGAAGCACCTTTCCAAATATCCCTGAGTCCAGGCTTGGACCCTGGTTCTCAGCAGCCTCCTCCTCCTGCAGAGGGAGTTCTGGAGGCTGCTGACCTCAGCAGGATACTCCCCCACCCACCCCTGCGGCTGCCACCCAAGTGTAGATGCTGGACTAGAGTTTAGCAGAAGTTGCTGAGGTAGTACTGGCATGGGCTGGTAGGCTGGCTGAATGCCCTGCCCAGCCTCCTCAACCCCAGCCTTGGCCTGGGCTTTCCTCCTTCCCTACCACCCCTACTCCACTGCATCTCTCTCTGCAGCACTCAACTATAGGAAAGACACCCAGTAGCCTAGCCTGAGCACACAGAGTTGGGGGGGGGCTGTTCCTGGAAGGAGGAAGAAAGGGAGCTAGGTGGAAAGGGGCAAAAGGGACATAGAATGTCCTTATTGGGCTACAAGACATCCTCCAGGTCAGACAGTTTTACAGATTTGCTGAGGAAACACACCAAGGCACAGAGCAGGGAAGCATATTGCTAGAGGATGCATGGCACTCAAAGAAGATTCCTCGTACTTTGGAGGGGGTGGCAAGGAGAAGAGTTCCTAGGATGCCATGAGAGGGAGTAGGGCAGCCTTCGGGAGTCTGGGGATGGTTTGGGGATTCAAAGCTGGTTGAGATAGACTTTTCTGTAATTATCATGGTTATCATGCCCCCCACCATTGGGGAGTCCTGCCTTCTTCCATCTGATTAGGACATTTGTAGGATAGGGAATGGCTTTCCCATTAACCTGGGGTTCTGGGAGACTGCAGGACTGCCCCCAAATCTCTATCATCTGTCTATCCAAGTAAATGGACTTGCAGAATAGAGTAAGTGGAGGCAAGAGGGTGGGGCTTACAACCAGATAAGAGAGACACAGAAGAGCCTCAGAGGGGCCCAAAAGCCACAATGGAGCAGCCATGTCCCGCTTGGAAAGGGATGTTTTAAGCCCCAAAGCCTGGGAAATGGAAGATAAAACTAGCAGAGAGGAGGCCAGCCCCTCCTCAGAGCTGGAATCCTCCCAGCACACATCGAGCTGATAACATACACAATCATTACAAGAAGTGGGAGCTCTGGACTGTTCCCACCCAGGCTTAAGGTTCCAGCCTGAGATAACGATGATGGTTACTAGGATGGGACGAGTCTGCATCAGCTCTGCCTGCTGACAGCCTGGAGCTGCCAGGCTGCCCCGAAAACTCCCAGCTGCCTTTGCGTCCAGAGGACTGTTTGCTCCAGCAGTTCAGAGGACCAAGTCTCTTGTTAATTTCATTTCATGTGGTTTTTTTTGTTGTTATTTCTATTCTCTCTCTCTCTCTCTCTGACTCTCTCTCTCTCTCCTCTTTTGAGACAGGGTCTCATTATGTAGCCCTGGTTGGCTTGGAACTTTCTATGCAGACCAGTCTAGACTCAAATTCACAGTAATTCTTCTGCCTCTGCTTCCCAAGTGCTAGGACTAAAGTCTTGAACCACCATGTCCCACGTGGTTTTTTGTTGTTTTTTTAACTTTTTAATATATGATTTTTTTCTTTTTCACTGTGTTCACTATGGAAAACTTGAAAAATAGAATTAGAAGGCAATAAAAACGCATCTGTTTGACCAATTTCCTTTTAGTCTTTTTTCCTAGGCATAGTTATCTCTTAATTGTGCTAATGCTGCTATTTTTAAACCATTTTGACTTTGTTTTCTGTGCCTTTTGTTTGAAACAGAGAAAATACAGTAAGATAAAACAAAACAAAGGAAAACATTACTATTTCATTATCTCATCAATCAGCATGTGAAAACACCAGAATAGTTACTTTAAACAATTTTCTGAGTTCCACACCCCTCCCCTCCCCGCCTCTCCCTTCCCCTCCCCTCCCCTCCCCGCC
>CAJQZJ010001826.1:22272407-22299600 GCA_907164525.1 Lophiomys imhausi | reverse complement strand
CTCCCTTCCCCTCCCCTCCCCTCCCCGCCTCTCTCCTCCCCTCCCCTTCCTTTCCCTTCTCTTCCCAGCACTGGGACCAGCTGTTTCAACCACAAAGGTTAGTTCTGAAATCTTTTGAACAAGAGAATAAATTTGAAACATGTGACACATTTCCCAGCCCAAGCTTTTATGTAGAAGAACCCTGGATGTTCTGGGTTTGGCGCCAGGCTTCTGGACAAACAAAGCACAGTGCAGCCCTCAGGTATGGGCCTCCCTGCTTGGCTGAGCCAGCCTGAAGGGAAGGTTTCAGAGAAAGCAGTTGAAGGAAAGAATGAAAGGGACTCTGGAGTAAGACAGGGTCTGGGGTGAGGCAGTATGTCCCTGCAGTAGCTTCTGGGTGGGCTACTTCAACTCAGGCTAGCAGGCCTCAGCTGATTCATCCCAGGATCCAAACAGACAGAAGCACCCCCCTCCTTGCCCTCATGGTGCTTTCCAGGGGATAGCACAACCCACAGCAAAACCCCCAAGTATCACCCATTGTGCCGCCTGGCTTTCTCTTCAGTGCTATCAGCTAGACCCTGGTGAGTGCACACCTAAACACCTTTCCGCTCCCATCTTCAGGGTGCCACTCTGCCTGCATGTGTTCATGAGCCCCTTGCTCGCCATATCCTCTGGAGACCACTGAGGAATCAGGAGCTTCCCTTAGAGATCAGTTCCTTTTTGACCAATAAGTTTGCTTGTCTGGGCATCTCAGGCATTTGGCAAAGGGCTTGAGGCAGGCCCAGCCAGTGGGAGCTCTAGAAGTACCCAGTCAGGCCCATCTCACTTAAAACTAACTGGATTTAACCAGTTAATAAGGGAGAACACTTGTTTACCCTTTTTAAAACTCCTGGAGCCAAAACTCTAGTCAGGTTCATCTCTGCTCGCCTGATTCCAGACTGATTCTAGTATTCCATTAGTACTCGAGAGGTGGGAGCTGATCTGAGACTCTGGGATCCCTGCCTTAGTCTTATCTTGACATGCCACCCAAGTCAGGCCTGACCCAGTAAGGCCTCCTGCTTCGTCTCCCCTTTTCTTGCCTCACTTGAGGCTCCATCCACTATAACTATTGCCAAGCTGCCTCATGACTATGTTGTACCTTTGTACATTCTGTTTCCTCCACCCAAAGTCCCCTCTCCACCAGATCAGCCTGGTTATCTCTCACTAATCCATCTTTCCTTTACAGCTTGGTGAACTTGTTCACTGCTTCTTCTAGAGAACCTTCCAGAACTGGCCCCACAGACCTCCCTGGCTTTTGCCTGTTCTGTTCTCTGCCCACACAAAACTCTATTACACCACTTGGCACAGAGGGTACCAGGACAAGGTGCCTGCTTTTCTGTGCACCCTACCCCACAGAGGCAGAAGATGCAGTGGGAGAGATCACAGGGCTTTGATACCAGGCTAAAGAGAGACGTGCAGATTGGCACAGGTGAGGGGTCCTGAAGGCTGAGGTACCCTCATTTGGAGACAGGACAGTGACCATTCAACTTGGCCCTCTTCTAGCCCAAGGAATGGAGGGGTGGATCTGAGTAGGAAGATGGAGGTGGGTGTGGATTCATCACTCGCTTTCCCCAGGACTTCTACCATTTGTATTGGTTCTCAGGTTCAGGAGTCTCCCTGGTGAAGGCATGGAATCTGAGGTCCCCACCCCTCCCCTCAAGTGCCAAACCCAAACCTCAATCCCCTGTTATGTAAGTGAATTATCCTCT
Organism: Lophiomys imhausi; assembly: GCA_907164525.1. Lineage (NCBI taxonomy): Eukaryota > Metazoa > Chordata > Mammalia > Rodentia > Muridae > Lophiomys > Lophiomys imhausi. Next base: position 22,297,873 of record CAJQZJ010001826.1, on the reverse strand, counting down.
TCCCCTAACCAGCACCAGCCAGATCTCCTTCTAATTGATTAAATCTCCTCATATAGAGAGTGAGGCCAGGGTTGAAGAGATGGCGTTGATCAGGAGCCAACATGTCAGTGACGTAGGTACATTCATTAGAGGGAAACTGGGTCATGGATTGGTTCTAAGTGGCTCTGATCCTCCTCTCTAGTCATTTGGGGTGTGTGAAAGGGAATTTTCAGTAACTCCTCATTCCTCAAGTCCCAGGCTTCCATGGAAAGAAACTGCAAATCCCGTAAGAGTCTTGTCTGCGTCTCAGATCTCCTCCAATCCAGAACAGAAATTCCCTGCATTAAACTCTGAGCACAGGATGCAGAGAAACCTAATTTGTTGAGGAATGAAGAGGTGAACAGATGGTTTAATTTAGTGGGGGAGAAAGAGACCTTAATTTACCTTCTGCAGCAAGTGAGTCTGCAGTCTGCAGCTTCCTTGAAAGAGGATGCTCAGACCTGCCTGGATGCCTTTAGAGACAGGAAGCTCACTCCTAAGACAGTCCCTCTCTATGTGGGAACACCACCAGGGAGAAGTTATTCTTCATATGGGGCAGAGACATCAGTCTTGGGGCTTCTCTTTGGAATTAACTCTGCCTCTGAAGCCACAGTGCTCATCCTGCGGGTCCTGGACAAGATGATCACCTCTCCTGAGCTTGATCTCCTCTGGCATGAACACTCCTGGCTCTTTCACTAGCTCTCTAGTTGGTATACTTTCTAGATAACTCCCTCCTGTATCTTCTATGTGCATAAACTGTAGATGTTACAACAGGCTCCAGGGCAGGGTGAACAGTTAAGGGCATGGCAGGACCACCTGCCTTTTTAAAAATCTCATTATTACATTTATCAGTCCCATTGATACAGCCTGAAGCCATTGGTACCTGAGCACTTTCCACGCTTAACTCAGCTAAACAGAGACAGCAAATCTCCATCATCATTTCGGAACTACCAAAGGAAAGTCTCCAGGAAAAAGACCTCTGTGGGCTGTCAAAAATGGCTCAGTGGGAAAAGGTGCCACCAACCTGACAACCCGAGTTTGATTCCCAAGACCCACATGGTAGAAGGAGAGAACCAATTCCCAGTGGTGTGGCATGCAGGTGCATAACTACACACACACACACACACACACACTCACACACACACACACACTCACACACACACACTCACACACACACACACACACACACACACACTCTCTCTCTCTCTCTCTCTCATGTGCATGTATACACACTAAATAAATAAACTAAAAAGGTCTTTGTGATATTAAGTACATCTATATGTTTCTTTTCTACATAGGACTCTCTACCTACCCTGACATTTATCTTCTTGTACAGTAATGTAATTATATATCTACTCACTCATCTAACTATATATGACTCCATTAATTAACAGCTGTCCTGGTTAAGTTACTATTATTGTGATAAAACATTGACCAACCCAAGTTGGGGGGAGAAAGGTGTTATTTGACTTATAAGTTCCAATCACACTCTATCTTTAATGGAAGACAGGACATGAATTCAAGGCAAGAGTGGAGGCAAGAACCATGAAAGAATGCTGCTTATTAGCTTGCTCTTCATGGTTTTTTCAGCTTGTTTGCTTTGGACACCCAGGACCACCAGCCCAGGAGTAACACCACCCATACTAGGCTGGGTTCTCCCACAATTGTTAGTCAGGAAAAGGCCCTTACAGATATGCCAGAGGCTGATCTGATAGAGGCAATTCCTCAATTGAGATTTCTCCTTCCTAGCTATGTCTAGGTTTGTTCCAAGTTGACAAAACCCAACCAGCACATGCCAGCTTTCCTATCTGCCTATACATCCTTCTCTTAATCTTCTCAGAGGCTCACTCAACTGCCAGTCATCTTTTCAACCAACCATCTACCAACCAGTTTATTTTCAATCCATTTTATCTCACCCAGTTATCTACCTATCCATTCACCCACAAATCTACTCAAATACTCACTCATCTAATCCACATATTTATCTCTTTGATTCCTCTGCTTTCCAGTGTCCTATGTATTCATCATCCACCCACCTACTGATCCAGCATCCATCACTCACCCATCCATCATCTATCTGCTCATAATTATCTATCCATCTGTCTATCCATTCTGTACTTGCTGAGACCCTGCACTGAAGATCCTGAGAAATTCAAAGTTGAATGAAATGTTTTCTTAGGTTCTCTCTCCTTTGTCACTATTCTTAAAGCGGGTAGAAACAGATAAAGGAAATGGTGCTGACTAATAAAACAGAAACAAAAAGCTTTGGAGAATCAGGGAAGGAAGTACCATCAGAATGAGGCTATTGATGCCTTCCTGGTGGTTTTTGCCTTGATGGAACAACAGTTTAGAGACACAGGTGCACTGGGCATAATCTGAAGCATAAGAGACACACTGAAGATGTGATGCTTGGAGAACATGAATCATGAATCATTCTTTCTATGTCAGTCAAAGAACTGGGCACAGTACAGACACCTAAACTATATTTGCTGATGACTTATCTCTTCTCCCATTTTTTTTTCTGATGGGGCATCCTGATGCTTGATTAGGAAAATTCATTTTTCTTTGTAGAAGTTTCTACAGGGGACTGGGAAATGACTGGCTTGATAGAGCTTTCCTAGTATTCTTGAGGCCCCAGCTTTGATCTTCAGCACTGTATAAACAGGGCACAAGAGTGCACAATTGTAGTTCAGCATGCTGGAGGTGGAGGTAGGAGAACCAGAAGTTCAAGGTCACCTTTGGTTATAAACCAGTTTGAGGCTAGCTTGGAATACATGAGACCCTGCATAAAACAGAAAAAAGAGGAGGAGGAGAAGGAGGAGAGAGAATTCTACAGTTTACAGTTGCCTTACAGTGACCTTGCTAAATCCCTAAACACTTCAGGGTTTATATGCAGCTAAGGTTGAGTGTCTGGCCCTCAGGTGAACATTTCTTCTTAATCTTCATAACTTGTGGGGTACTCTGTTCTCTTTAGAGACATTGGTATTTCTATACATCTTAAATGTTGCTTTCTTTTGTCAACATCAATTAATAAAATCTTACCCGTCTTCAGCTTTCTAAGCTTCCATTCCCTGGCAAGGAAGTCTGGGATGCAGATGAAGGGATGAGTTCTGTTCATGGGAAATTCTGTTGAGGAAGAATCCAGAAGTATGGATTCAAGCCCAGTTTTGCCAAGAGCTTCTATATGACCTTGGACAAGTCCTTTTCCTTCTGTTTCCTCTCATAGCATCTTAGCATCAAATGTAGCATTTTAGGTTGTCTAGTCCAATGTCTTCATCTTGCCAGTGTAAGATCAGGCTCAGAAAGAAAAGACATGTGGCTAGCCCTAGCTAGATTTGTGAAAAAGTCAAGGCTAACCCCCTCTGTTTAGGGGTACCTTCATCCAACCACCACATGACAATCTCTGTATGAAGCTTCTGTATATCTCAAGACAAGCTTCCTCTTTCACCTCCACTGCCCAGGAAGAACCGTGAGAGCCTTCCAAGTGTCCTGGCTGTGTCCTACTGACTCATGCCTGGGAGGGGTTGGGAGGCAGCGTTTGAGAGCAAGTATCCCCAGCCTAGCGGAGTTAATTATGTTCATCAGGAAGGGAGAAGGGAAAGGAACAAGGTGCTCTGGTTATCTACTGGGCTTTAATCAAATTGAGGAATGAGGAAATCCATCACCCAGCGGCGGAGGGAGTTGGAGAGCTTGGCTTCCTCTGTCTCAGAGGCCTGTAATGGGTTGGGCGCTGTCCAAGGTTCTGACATCTTCACTTGCTCTGGGTTCTTGGGAGGAGCCTGGAGAGGACTCCATCTTCCAGAAAAGAGGGTGCAGAATAGACCCTAGAGAGAGTCTCAAGGTGTTGAGTTCCCATTCCATTTCATAAAATCATTTAAAAAATTCTGCCTTTTTGATTTAAGAAAAACACCCCTTCTTATGTCCAGTCCTGGGCTGAGATGGAAAGAATACGTAGAGCTTGGAGGAGCCCTAGATTTCCTGCTGTCAGTTAGACTTCTGGTGCAGTCTGAGGATGGAGACACCGCCCTTGACCTTGGGGACTTCCTTATCTTAAAGGGACCTGAGCTTTCTACTTTTATACAGTGTTCAGTTCAATGACAGAGACAAAATTTGTATTGAACTGGGGGAAGAGCCTGATCCAACCTTTCACTATAGTTCAGGAGTAACACAAGGGAGGGTCAGCTGTGTCTGTTTGGAGCCTCCATTGTGATAGGGAAAATAAGTTCCCAAGCTATCTTAGGATTCAGAGGGAAATATCATATATAGACAGGAAGACAGAACAGACATAAATTTCCTGTGTGCACAACAGCTAATCAGAGAGCATGGAGCTTCACACTCATAATTAGGGTTATGAGGCTAGATATATAGTGTCAGTCATGGAAGACTTCCTGGTGGAGGTAAATTTGAGTTGGATTTAAGTAAAAAACAAGAAACTAGGTGTGGCATTTTAGTTCCAGAACTCAGGAGACTGAGGAAGATAGATTGTGAGCTTAAAGTCAGCTTAGGCTACTTGGAGAAAAACAAAAGGAAGAAAAGAAAGGAGAAAAAGAGATAAAGGGAGGGACACAATCCTGAACCTTTTGGTGCCTCAAGAACAATGGCTAAGTCCCCTCATTCTCTTTTGTGCCCTTTGGAATAACTAGCTGTAAACTTGTTTGTAGTGAAGGCTCTTGTCTAACAAGCCATCCAGGATGAAAAGAGTGAGGTACCCATCTGGTCAGATAAGAGGGACAAGGATTGGGGAGACCATTGCTTGGTTGAGAGGGAGAGCTGAGGCTGGGGCGGGGGTGATAGGAATGGGTGGCAAGGAGAGCAGCTCAGCCAGTGTCCAGGCCACCAAAACACAGCATCTGGAGCAATTCCCTCTCGTGTCTGGAACTGACAAGAGGCATTTTAATGAATCGTTAAAGCTAGAGGCTATTAAATTTAAAAAAAATCACAGGCTTCTCAGGTTTTTGAGTCACAGCAAGCTAAAGTATTAAAATCCATAGCATCTTGGGAGGGCAGAATTGGGGCATTTTAAAACCACAGACTACAGAATGCTAGAGCCATAAAGGGAAAAAAATACTAGAGAATCTTAGTCTAAGAGTTTCAGAGTCAAAAGGAGAAAACACCCAGTTTATTGACCCACCCTTCTTTTTACTTTACATCCTGTGGGGCCAGGAGTATGATCACATTGTGCCGCTTAATTACTGCAAGCCACTCACTTTTGTCTCTATTCTATGCTAGACTTCTGACAAAGCTTTGCATAACTTCCATGGCAGTGGAGTCATTACCTCTGGGAACAGCTCCACCAATTGCTGAAGGGCTACTGAAGAGACCTCCCTTATGTAAGCAGCACCCTCTCTGTCCCTGTACTGTCTCCATACTGGCCCAGCTCATGCCCTCTGATCCACACTGAGCAACTCTAATCCCCACTCACATGACAGCTGTTGGGATGGTTAAAGACAGCCCTTATTTTTCTTTTTCTCTCAGCTAGGCTAAGCTGGCTTATTGATCATCTAGCTACAAATGGAACTACAAATCAAACGATATTTGGGCTGAGAAGGCCCTCACAGGTCACCTTGACCATACATGTCCTTTTACTGCCAGGAAGTATAGTGTCTATGGTTGGGAGCCTGAGATTTTAGGGAGACAAACCTGAATTTGAAATCCAGAGATCTGTCAAGAGCTTGCTGTGCAATGTCAGGTCTCAGCCTACAGTCTCCTTATCCATGAGATAAAGAGAGCAATATCATCATAAGAAAGCTGCTGAGAGGATGAGCAGAATAATGCAATGGAAACTCTTAGCAGAGTGCTTGGCACACAGCAGGCAGTCGATAAATATTAGCTATAATTATTGGAGGCTCAGTGGGGGTAGGGGCTTACTCAGGATTGCAGAGCATCTCAGAGGCAGAGCTGGGGTTAGACCAAGGACTTCTGCCTCCAGTCCAGGGCCCTTCAGTGCCCCACTCTTCTCTCTCTCTCCCTCAGAACAAGAAAACCCCAGAGGGAGGCAGGATTAGTTAGAACCCATGGAACAGAACCTGCCCCACAGAAGCATGTTTATTTAACAAGGAGGCCAGAGGGAAGTGGTCCTGGACTTGAGTTGGTGTTTGAGCCACATCTCTGATGACTTAGGCTTTTCCCCTTCTGAGCTGTGGGGGAGGTCTCACCCTCTTGTGGTCACAAATGTCTGATGTGACATCAACCAAAGAAAGAGTATGGTGGTAAGGAAGGTAGTCTCCTCTCCCACCCACCCTCTCATACAGGAAGACAGACTTCCCACTAGATCATCCTTGCATCTTGCCCATCAAAATGAGTCACATGACTCTCTCACTGGCAGAGAGAAAGGCATGGCCACTGATGATCTGGTTCATCCCTGTGACCAGGCACCTTGCTACTGGACCAAAGAAGAGGAGATTGATAGTGGGCTGGTGTGTCAGTCACTTTTCTCATCCCTGTGACCAAATACATGACAAGAAGCAACTAAAGAGAGGAGAGTGTTAGTTTGGCTCACAGTTTGAAGGGATACAGTTCAGTATGGTCGGGAAGGACATGGTAGCAGAAGTGGCCCATGGCTGTGGCAGCTGCTTGAAAAGGCTACATCATATCAGCTGGCAAGAAGTAGAGAAATCCAGGTGGAACTGGAGTTGGGCTCTTAAGGCTCATCCTCCAGTGATCTACTTCCTCCAGGAGGTTCCAGTTCTCAAAAATTCCACAGGTTCCTTAAAACAGTGCCACCATGCAGTGCTGACCAAGTGTTCAAAACACGAGGTGTGTGTGGGAGAGAATTTCACACCCAACGTGCCTGCCATGCTCATCTCTGTCTTCCCTCAGGATTGCTGTCCACCTCTGCTAGGAAGTATTCCCAGTTGCACCCCTTTATCTAGACATTCTTATTGCAATTGAGCATGATCTAATTAAAGAGCATTTCCCATCAATGCACTTTCTCCTTTCTCATGTCAAATCTCAAGTCAGATCTTAGCCTGACTATGATCACTGTGAGAGTAATAGGAGCCAATAAAGAATATGTACCTACTGTGTGCCATCTGTCATTCTGGGCATGAGGGTGACACCTTCCAAATGGCCCCATCAAGGCACAGACACCTTCTGGTGCTCCTAGATTTTTGTATTCTCCTCCCACGTTGGAGTAGGATTGGTTTGATGGTCAAAATAATGTGGCAAATGCTGTAGTGTGTCACCTCCATTACACCAAGGCTTCCCTCTTGACAGCACATGGTCTCTTTCTTGGATCATTCATTCTAGGGAAAGCTGGAGGGCACAGGATGAGCAGCCTTAGGAGGGGACCTTTTCTGAGCAGTTGGCTAAAGCAGATGCCTGGGTTTGAAATGAATTCTCCCACCTTAGTTGGGTCTATTTGTTTGTCTTGTGTGTGCATGCATGTGGGCACACACACTTGCCATGGCTCATACATATGAGGTCAGAGGACAATTTGGGGGAATCATTTCTCTCTTTCTACCATCTGGGCCCCAGGGATGGAACTGAGGTCCTCAGTCTTGGCCTCAGGTGTCTTTACCCACTGAGCAACTTTGCTGGCTGTAGTAATTTATTTATTAGAGTCTCACTATGAAGCCCCGACTAGCCTGGAACTAAACTGTGTAAACCAGGCTCACAGAGATCCTCTTGTCTCTGCTTCCTAAGAACTGTCTTCAAAGATTTATGCTATCACACTGTCCTTATATATTTATTTTTGGAGAAGGGTTTGGCTTTGTAGCCTCTATCAAACTTGTGGCAATCCTCATACCTTTGCCCCCTGATGGCTGAGATTACAGGAACATGTTACTGTGCTTGGTCCCTCTCTGAGCTTTTTGCTTACTATGGCCCTGGCAGATTCTTGACTATAGTTTCAGTGAGGGCCCTGAGCCACAACTCCCACTTCACTCACTATTCTTGACTTCCAAAAACTGTGTGAGATTTAAAAAGTACTTGTTTTAAGCTGACAGAATTTGGGGCCATTTGTTACTCAGTAATAGATGTAACTATTACACTGCTACAATTTTGTACTCTCTCCCTAATTGTTTTGATGATTGGAGTTTATTATTTCCAAAGGGGGCGGGGGACAGGACACGTGTGTGTGTGTGTGTGTGTGTGTGTGTGTGTGTGTGTGTGTGTGTGGTGATTTTACTCATCTAGCAAGTGACAGAGCTGGGATATGCCCCCAAAGCACAGAGGGCACCTGGCTGTGTTTTGTTGTATCCAACATGGAGGCTGAAAAAGAAATAGGAACAAAACACCACCACCACCACCACCAAAAATCCCAACTCTGATATGTTTTTCCCTCCTCTTCCTTTTCCATCCCACTTACTGTGTGTGGTGTGGTGATTCAAAAAAGTACATGGGGATTTGAAAACAGGGTACCTGGGCTCTTGAGTTGCCTGCGACAAATCTCTGCACTTCCTTTTTTAAAACCCTTTTCGTTTTGCTTTTTATTTATGAGTGTGTGTTTATGTGTGTGCAAGTGCCTGAGGAGGACACAAGAGGGCATCAGATTCCCTGGAGCTGGATTTACAGGCAGTTGTGCGCCACCCAATATGTGTGCTGGGCACACCAAGTACTCTTTTTTTTTTTTTTCAAGACAGGGTTTCTCTGGGTAACAGTTCTGGCTGTCCTGGACTCACTTTGTAGACCAGGCTGGCCTGGAACTCACAATGATCCGCCTGCCTCTGCCTCCCAAGTGCTGGGATTAAAGGCGTGCGCCACTGCGCCTGACCCACCAAGCACTCTTACTGCCAATCCGTCTCTTCAGCGCCTATGTTTTGTGGGTTTTGTTTTGTTTGCTTGCTTGCATATTTGGAGACAGGGTTTCATCTAGACTCATGCTGGCCTCAGACTCTCTGATGTTTGGCAGAGAATGATCTTGAGTTTCTAATCCTCCTGCCTTCACTCTAAATTGAGGTATAAACAGGCGTGTGTCAGGGTGCTCCATTTGACCAATCTCTGCCCTCATCAGGCCTCAGTTGGCTTTATCTATTCCACGGGAAGAACGACCCGTACCTGCCTTCCTTCCTACAAAACGTTGCAGTGTTGTGGACAAGGAAGGTTTGTTTTGAGGTAGGAGAACCCCAACCTGGGGCTCAGAGTCCAGCCTAGCTCCCTCTGCGTTCTCCCTGCTCCACTTGTGTCCAGGTTCAGGGAACAGCGAGGAGCATGGCAGGTCGAGGGCTCTGATCCGCTTCTTCGGCCTTTGCCCCCCCCCCCCCCCTTTCTGGTCACGCCCCCCCCCCCCCCCCCGCGCCCCCTTTCAGAACGAATGTAAATTTCCTCAGCCTGTCAGGAGCCTTCTGCCTGCCTTCTCCTTATCTCTGCAGCTTCTCCTGCCAGGCACCCTTCCCGGCTCTACCCAGTCCCTGTTCATCTTTCAAAACCCAGGTTGGCTGTCCCACTTTTAGGGTGCCGCTTCTGACGTGGGTCGTGGCTGTAGGCCTTCTGGTTACTGCTCTAGCCTCTTCGCCTAGGCTCTAAACCTTCAGCTTATCTCTTCCATCCTAAGGCTCCATGGTGCAGCCAGCGGCCCTTTTGAAAATACACATTGTGTTATTCTCCGCTTAAAAATAACCAGTCGGTGGAATAATCCATCAATCAATGTTTCAAGGGCTCCTCCTTGCCCTCCAGGGACACATCCAAAGCCTTCCAATTGTCCTGCACCCACGGTGCCCGCAGGAGCTCTCCTGAGAGCAGGTTACGTTGGATGTGTGGCTCTGTCCTCAGAAACCTGTGGGATATATTTGGGTGGGAGGGTGGGTGGTTGGGTAAGTGGATGGGGCTGAAGTCATCAAACATCTCTGCTTGGCCCCAGAACTGTTATGTCCCACAGTGGACCCATTTTATCGTCAAGATGGAGGCAGAAGGGAAGGGCAGCTCTGGAGGGAGCAGAAAAATCAATAAAAATGGAAATCTGAAGGCGAAAAGCTGTCCCAAGCTGGCTGTGGGGAGAGATAAGACTAGGCCAGCTGAACCCTCACTGACAGCCAGGGAGAGATTAGAGAGCAAGGGAGCTGCAGCCAGGGCAGAGGTGGGGTGAGCCTTCTCTGTCCCCTCTGCCCCTTCCAATCTCTGCTCCAGGTGCTTATTAAATCCTTTCAGACAGGAGAAGGGAAGGAAGGAGGAAGCTACAAATCATCAGGTGCTGAGCCTGTGAGCCCGGGATGGTATCTAACTTGTCTCCACAACCATGGGATGACGAGACAGGACAGATCTGCCTGCCTAACGGGTAAGGAGCTGGGTGCAGAGGGGTGTGGTCAGTTGTTAAGGGTCACACTGTGCATACATGGCAGACTCCAGGTTTCAACTTAAGTATGATGGCCCTGCAGTTCCAACACGAAGGGCTTCGACCTGAAACACTGGCCTCTTAGAAAGATTGTACTGCACTTTACAGGACCCTCTGCCTCTGAAATCACACACACAACTGTGACTCTTTGTATATGTGTGTGAGAGAAGTGGTGTCAAATTTTATTTACTTTGGATTTTGAGACATGGTTTTGCTATGTAGCCCAGGCTTTCCTCAAATTCACCATCTTCTTGCCTTTGTCTCCTCAGTGATAGGATTACAGGCACGCACCCCACATCTGGCCTGGTTTATAACTTTATTTTTTTAAATGGTGTCTATCTTTAATGAAGCCACTTCCCTAACTTGCCCTTCATTGTCATGTCATACTGCCTCCCTGGAGGTGGTGGCTTTTGAACTAGGCCTTGATAGAGGATAGGACTTAATGAAGAGGGGTGGAGGGGCAAGGCAAAGAAGGCAGCTGTGTGTATCAAGGGGGAATAGTCAGCATGTGCAGGTATTGAATCCTGGAGAACATGTAGTGTTCTGACCATGGCTCCTAGAGCCAGGTCCCAAGGGGCATCTGCCTGCCCCAAAGCTTTCCAGCTTCTGCAAGCAAAAGGAATGGAAGGCCCGGCATTGAAATACTATTTCTGGTGCCTGCCCCATTTTCTGCTGCACACTTTACCAGCAGTGGATAGGGTAGAACCCGATGCAGGGTAGAGACAGAGGCTGGAAGACACAGATGCTCATGGCTCTTCACTGACAGGAGACTAGGTGTGTGTTTATGTGTTTGATTTCATGTGCATGAGTTTGTGGGTGCTCATGTATATACATGTGCGCCTGTATGTCTGCATGTGTGTGAATGTATGAGTGTGCATTTTTGTGTGTGGCTGTTGTTTTACATGGTGTCTGAATGTGTGCATGAATGTGTATGCATTTTACTCCAACTGTGAGTTGGTGTGTTCATGAGTATGTTTGTGTGAATGTGTTTGTATGTATATATGAGATTATGTGGATCTGCAACTGTGTATGGTATGTGAATATATGGAGGATGTGTAGGTGTGTGTGTGCATGTACACACATGAGTGAGAATGTGTAGCTTCTGTATATGTCCATGTTTGTGTTTTTTGAGTGTATGCACATGCATGTGTGTGAGAATCTGTGTCTATGTTATATATGTGAATGTGCATGTCTGTGCCCATGATCATGTCAATTATTATGTGTGCATGCAAATGTGTTTGTGTGAGCTTTTTATGTGCCTGTGCATGCAATCATGCTTGCATGCATGTGCATCTGGCTGTATGCCTGTGTGCATGTTTGTTAGGAGATATGTGCCTACACATATGAATGTGTATATGTGTATTTGTGAGCACATGTATGTCTGTACCAGGTATGTGCATGCGAGCACATGTATGTCTGTACCAGGTATGTGCATGCATGCATGTTTATAGTTGTGTGTTTGTATGTATGCATTTTCTCTCAGTCTAGGAAAACCTTTCTTACTTTCTGCTCTATTCTTGGCACATGGCTGCACATCTCTCTTGCAGGGACACCTAAGCATCTTCACCTGACCAGCCAGAAGAGTTCAAACTCATGGAAAAGGCTTTGTCTCCATTGCTCAGTTGCCCAGAGTCCAGCTCCCAGTGAAGGGAATCTGCACATCTCCTCAGGCCCAGTGAGGCACTCCAGAAACATTTATTCTCAGAGTGGGAAGTGTGCAAAGGAAGGACAGTTAAACCACTTCTTCCCACTCCAGCCTCCCTTGTGGCTCAGCAGGTGGCTTCTGCTCTCTAGGACCTGGTCAAGGAGGAGTTGGGGGTCCCGAGATGTGCTTACGTCCACTCAGTTACTGCTATGCAGAGGGAAGTATCGTAGCTATCTCAGCATAAAGAACGGCTTCGGAGGAACCTTCCGGCCACTGCCTGCCTCATTTGGCATTATGATGGTGAAGAGCCAAACACTGAGGTCATGGCTTCTGTTTGTGGCATCTGGCCCAGAAATATAAAAGGAATGGAGGAGGAAGTGGAGAAATATGAAAGAGATTGGGGCCAGAGGTCATTCTGTGGAAAATTGTAACCATAAAGGTGTGTGTGGACGGATTACAGGTATGCAGGGTAATTATTTAATTTTTTAAAAATATGCTATTTTTATGGACAGAGTGGGTTTTTTTCTCATTCTGGGTATTTGCTTTCTTATCTAATTTTATGAAGACTAACTATTCCTAAAATTAAACCCACTATCTGAATCTGAAAGGCTCTAACATGCAAACTTCCTGAGTGCTGATGTAACATGCATGGAATATTTCAGGTGACAAGTCCTCACCACACACAGGAGCGCTAAACATATTGCATTCGATGACTTTCAGGCTGTGTGTATAAGGTGTGCATGAAACCCAGATAAATTTGTGTTTAGATTAGGGTCTCATCTCTGAGAGATCTCATGATTATGATGCAAATATTTCAAAATATGAAAAGATCCCAAATTCAAAATACTTCTGGTCTCAGGCATTTTGATGAAATGTAGTCTACATATTCAACCTGCATTCATTATTTTGTATTCTTTTTTCATAAAGAGAACTCTTGGGATGTGTTAGCTTTGGCCTCCACGAATCTGGATCCAGCTCTGGCCCCACCACTGAGTGTATGTGTGTGTGCATATGTATGTGTGTGTGTATATATAAAATCACATGATTATATATGTATTATTATAGTCCAAAGCAAGTCATTTAACCTTTCTGAGGCAGTTTCTCTTCTGTAAACATGAGTGACAATTGAGACAGGTGAGGACTTGGACAGCCTCATGACTGTACCCCATTTTCCAAACCATTACTAGAGGAAATAAACCAGTCAAAGGAAAAATTAAACCCGAATATAAAGAGAGAAGACAACGCAAGATTCCAAAGTGAATAAACCCAATGAGGCTGAAATCTAAATAATTGGAAGCAATGGGGCTGACGCAAACCTCTAATGCAGTTTAGAAGGATAAATTTTGTCGTGGAAAAGGCATCATGCAAAGACAAATTTAATAATAAGCTGTATGTATATGGCCAAGCTATTCCTGTACAACCTGGGGAGCAGGAGAATAGACAGAATGAAAATCCACTAACAGACTTGTCTTGGTGAAAGTGACTTCAACATTCTTGGCACTGATTAGTGGAGGCTCAGGTGCTGGTTAAACACTCAGCTGTAGGGTAGAATGGCAACTAGGCTTTCCTCCTCTTCCTCCTCCTCAACTCTTTCCTTCTTCTCTTATTCTCTTTAGACTTTTAGAGACATTCTCATATAGCCCAGGTTAGACTCCAACTCATTACGTGGCAATGAACTCCTGATTTTCTAGTCTCCAAATGCTAGGTCACAGATGTGTGCCACCATTCCTGGCAGGAATGGGGGCTTCTATAGCTCCTTCTTCTTCACAGGGACAGGTACCTTGTCCATTAGGTAAGAGCTAGGTACACAGGCAGGGAGGCTGCTGCTAGCTCCTCACCTCCCTTTGTGGCCACACAGGTTGGGTGTGTGGTGTTAGCAGACCGGGCTGGGAGCAGATCAGGGCTTTCTCTTCTGCTGCCTGGAAGCAACTAGGCCAGATAAGACTGTCCAGAAAGCCAGACAAGCCCTGACATGGCAAACAATTGGGGGCTGTAGGGATTCTGACCCAAGAAGGCTGCACTGTCGCTCATAAGCAGAGCTTGGCTTTGCTCTTCTCTGCCCCTTGACCTCACACTGATCCAGGGACCTCGGAGAACCAGAGATCACCCCGACTTGGCTATCACAGAATCAGGTATTAGCTACAAAGTCCCAGGGATGTGGACTAGGATTCTTTTAACAAAAGCAACAGTGACTTTGGTGGCCCTTGGTCAAATGTGTGAGATCCTGACAACACACATCTAGTAGAGCAGGTCCGAATATAAAGTGGTCTCAGAAGTCACAAGGCCTCTAAAGGAAAGGATAGACCTCCTTTTTCCCCAATTGTGACTCTCTGAAAACGAAAGCTGCAACATTCTGAATGAGAGTCCCTCTCGCGCACCCTCCTGCATTTGGGGTTCTTCTTAAGCTCGTCTCTGGACGCTGCCTCCAGGGGGCGCCAAATAGACACTTCTTGAAGGCAGCCTGGGCTAGGGGAGGAAACCTGTACCCATCTTGAGCTGGGGCCCCAGCGCTGGGATCCCCTCCTATTTAAGCATGGAGTGGTACTCCACGACTGGCAGAGCTGGGCTGAGGCACTGTATGAAGTGCAACGAGATCTAGCCAGCCTACCTCCCTATTCTAGAATCGGGGGTGGGGGTGGGGATGCAGTACAGTTCCTCTCCACCACCAAAGCTTGGTTCCTGTTGGCTGGCTGGGGAAGGCATGAGGACGACCCTCTTGCCTGAGAAATGACCAATACAACAACTCCTTGGTTCTAAAGTGCAAGCAAAGCCAGAACCTTGTTCAAAGTCACTTCTCAACTTAGTGGCGGAACCAGCATTGGAACGGGGTGCTTCTGACAGCACGGGTGCTGCTCTGACCCATCTCTGGTAAAGGGCTCTGAAGATGGATGGCTGTGGCTGCCACTCCAGGTCAGAGATGGGGCTGGGACTGTCGACCTCCTGGGATCCTTGGGTTTCTTCTCTGGTCCTGATGAATTACAGTTGCTGTTGTAGGTCAGAGCTCTTCACGATGGCTTTGGTGCTGGCCTCTTTGTTCTGCTGCCTCAAGATGGCCAAAACTAAGGCAAAGCACACCAGGGATCCGCTTTTGAAGAAGAACTGCAGGCCTATGAATCTGAGGAAAGAGTAAGGAACCGTGAACTCAGGAGCCCACGCCTCAGGGTGGGGATGGTAGAGTCAGTAGTCATGGTCCAATTAGACACAAAGAAGCCTGAGGAGGGGGAAGCTCTGCAGAGACACTGGGTGCATGTGGGAGAAACTAAATGTCCCTCTTACTCTGTCATTCACAGATGTATGACCCAGGCTAGTCCCAGTTGAAATCAGGACTCCCCTCTTCTGCTTAACGCCTGAAGGCCACCTCTGTTTGGCTTTTCCTTTGCAGGGAAGCCTCCCCATACAGTCCCAACCTGCAGGAACTGTGTCCTGTGACTCATGAGCCAGAGGCAACCACTCCCTGGATGGCCCTGGCCTTGTTGTAAATTCTTCCACATCCACCCAGTCTATGCTATCCTTGATTTTGGGATCCTCCCAGCTTTCCATTGTGCACGCAGGAAGACTGAGTCCCAGGGGAAGGGTTAGGGCTGTCTGCTTCAGGCTCCCACGACTCTGTTAGAGCTGAGAAATGGCTTTGTCATAAGAGCCTGGGGTGCTTCTTACTTTCGCTGTCATTTTCCTCACATATGTTAAGGGGAGCTATCCAGGTGTGGAAGCCCATGTGGGAAATCTCAGCACTTAAAATGCGGAGGCAGGAGGATTGTCTTAAGTTTGAGGCCAGTCTGGCCGACCTAGAAAGAAACAGCCTGGACTCAAAACAAAAATCTAGGATTTAGTGGTATATGTGTATAAGCCCAGTTCTTGGGAGGCAGAGCAAGGAAGATTAGGAATTCAAGGCCAACTTCAGTTACACTGTGAGTTCCAGATCAGCTATGAGATCTCTCTCAGAGGCAGTCTCTGGCTTGCAGGGCGGGTGTGCCTTGACACGGACCTTCCCACCCTGGTGCTTACCGGTTTCGGAGCAGGTCATGGTCATAGTAGCGGCAGACGGCTTGCCGCCCACAGCTCATGGCCCAGGACACACAGGTGGTATCGATGGCACTGCCGTGGATCACAGGGCTAGGCATCCAGGCTAGGGGAGGAGACACTCAGGGGGGGATAGCAAAGGGTCACCATTCCCCAGTCTCCCACCCTCAGCACATGCAAGCCACAATGGTGCTGGGTCTCTTGGCTGAGGAGTGTTTGGCCTCCAACCATCATGTATCTGGAAGGAGCCTCCATCAGGCTTGGTGTGCCCAAGGCACACACCCTCCTACCACAAGGTCAGGTCTTGTTATCCCCCACACTAGGGAGCCCTAAGGTCCCACTCATGCTTGTGTTTCCCAGACCTGGCACACAGCAGACATCTGGATGCCCATCACCACCACCCTGGGCAAGCTTTTTACCCAATACTCTCAGGAGCATGAACTGCATTCCCACGGCCAGGGTCTTATCTTCTTTCTTCACTCCCCTACCAAGAAAGATATGGTTGTGTGGGTATGGGTTGAGAGACTCATCCCCAGAATCTTGCAGCAGCAGGGTCTTATAGTTGAGTTCCACCCTCCATTCCAATCTCCTACCAGGCTGAAGGTCAGGAGGGTGGGGAAGGCTCAGAGCCTACACCCATCACTTCTCAACCTACAGTGCCCAGATCCCTGCATCCTAGGCCCATACACCAACTGCTCCTAGGCTGTTCCCTCCATCCTATAACCCCACTGAATTCTCCACCTCTTATACTTGGAGAGGCCTGATACTGGGACAGTCTTGCACCAGGTCCAGTCGCCCCAGCACTGTAATGCCGTGGCCTGGGATATCCAGCAGTGATTGGCTTCTAGACAGTGCCTATGGCTGGCACTTAGTGGGTGCTTCCTGTAACTCAGTTCTGTACTCGGCTCACTTCACCCCTGGGAGGTAGGCATGTCACCAGCCTTATTCTGCAGGTAAGGGGACTGGCAACTCTTGAGGTTAGAGCCAGGACTCATCACCACAGCTCACATTCTCAACTCCCCTCATGCATCTGCTCCCTCCCTGTACATTCTCTCTCATGTCAGCCTGTTTTATGGATCTTCCATCTTCTAATATCTTTTCTTTCTTCCTTCCTTCTTTTCTTTCTTTCTTCCTTCCTTCCTTCCTTCCTTCCTTCCTTCCTTCCTTTCTTTCTTTCTTTCTTTCTTTCTTTCAGACATGGTCTTTCTGTGTAATTGATAAACAAGGCAGACCTTGAACTCACAGAGATCCATCTGCCTCTGCCTCCCAAGTGCTGGGATTAAAGGCGAGCGCCACCACCCTCTGTGCCTAATACTCCTTTATAATTTCCTAGAAAGACAGTGAACAGCAAAGTCCCAGCAGAATGAAATCAGAATTATCTTGCTCTCAGGTCTCCTTATCCCAGTCCATAGGAGTACCATAGATGACAATTTGCTAGGTCTAGTGGGCACTCCAGGACGAGGAACAGGAAAGATCTCAGAAGTAGCACCCTGCAGGTCCCAGGTCCATGGTGGGTCCTTATTACATACTCAGAGCCTTGAAGAGTGTGTAGAACCAACCCATAGGGATTCAGTTGGTTTCCTAAACATATCTCTGAGTCCCATTCATTGCAAGAAGTTGGATCCACATTTTTTTTTAAACCAGAGGGTGCCCTCCCTCAAGGAGGCCAGCTCAGTGCCTTAGACTCCCCTACCCTCGAACAAGGAAGCACCTAGGCTAGACAACTAACCCCAGACTCTGAACTTATCTGAGCCTAGGTTTCTTGTCTGCAAGATGGGAAGGAAAGCTTAATGTCATGAGATTGCCATGGGAATGAAGACAGGGAAGAGCTAGTCTGTTATGGGGGCCCAGGATACTTGAATGGGCTCATTCCTTCAACTCTTCCCTTGACTGTCCCATCCTGGCTGTGGGTAAGGGCTTCTTGGTACCCACCCATCCTGCCTGCCCTGCTGTCACCTTAGGATGAGCATGAAGGAAGGTGTGTGGGTGATGCTGGCCACTGTCGCCCCCAGGCTGGTCAGGAGAATGAAGGGCAGCATCAGGTGGCTGCAGGGCGAATCGCAGGAACCTGCGGGCACTGTGCCATCCCCCGCCACACAGCTACAGTTAATGTAGAGAACCTGGGGTGGGGAGAAAAAGAAGAGCCTTCAAGAGCCTCCAAGGGTAGCAGCTGGCCAAGGGCCTAGGGCCTGGGAAGCTCCCAAGTGTCTATAGCCAGCAGGGCAGAGCTGGCCGGAGTCCCAGACTCTGACCATCAGTTGATCTGTGATCACTTGAGGCAAGCAAGATGCCTGGAGGCATACTGGCCGAGCTCAGTCCGGGTCACATCTGTGAGGCAGAGAGACTGGCCCTAGGCCAGTACTGGTGATTTCGGTGGCAGCTCGCAGAACCTTCAGCCAGGGACCAACTAAGAAGTGGTCTAGCCACCAGTGTCCTTTAGTGCCTGTCGGGAGCAAGTCTGAGCCAGCAAGCCAGGGCTTCTTTTCCCTTTCCTGTTGGTCAGAGTGCCTATGTGTTTGTTTATTTACTTTGTGTGTGTCTATGTGGGTCTATGTATGTAAGTGTAGGTATCCATGGAGACCACAAGAGGGTGTCAGGTCTCCGGAGTGGAGTTACAGGTGGTTGTAAGTGGTTGGTCATGGATGCTGGGAACTGAACTCAGGTCCCCTGGCAGAGCAATACACTCTTAACTACTGAGCCACCTTTGCAGAGCTTGACAGAATGACCACAGTTACTGGAGGCCTTAGCCAGGTGTGCAGGGACTGGTCCCATCTCAAAGGTGGCACTGCTGGCTAGGGTGGAGCACCCTAGGCCTCTTACTTCTTCCTACAGAAACCTCAGATAATTCCCAGTATGAAAAGGGCTGAGAAACCCAAGGTGGTAGCTAGGAGCCTTGGAAGGATTTAAGGTCAGTGGCTACTGCTATAGACTGGACGAGCAAACAGAAGCTTCCATTGTCAGGGTGTATGGGGAAAGAATTTTGAGGTGAAGTTATTTAGGAGATAGAATTAGTGGAAGATGAGAGGTAGGATGGCAGAGGGAGGGACACTGGTGCTCGGATGGCTGGATATCCAAGATGTCTACCTATTGCCACACAGAGCTGATAGGCATGAGCAGGCTGTATTACTAGAACTGCAAGCCCTCACACAACTTCCACAACCCTAAAAAGTGGCCTTTGGGCTTCAGTTACATGCCAAGTAACCCAGTGAGCTGGAGACACCCTGCAGCCAGGCCATGGGGAAACAAGCCAACGCAGGGCAGCGGCACTGTAGCTCCCACGCTGCTCCTTTGCTTTGGAGGACAGCTGGGAGGGACACCAAGGCTGGGCACTTTGCTTCCTAGATTCTTCCCCAGACTTCCCTCACAGACATCAAGGTGGAACGTTCTCACAGATGGCTCCAGTCTTTCCCACGGGGCTGATTTTGCCTTATAAGCCTGAGATCCAGTCAGTGTCTACCTTCCCCCATCTCACTCTGTCACCTAACCCTCAGTGTACTTTGGGCATGCACCAGCCCATCCCAGAGCCCATGCTGGGAAGCTCTTTGCTTCCTTGTTGGTGAGCTCACCCAGGTAAGCCATTCGTGTCGAATACAAGGAGGTCCACATGGTAAGAGACAATCCCAGGCTGGAAAGATATCCCCCCCCCACCTCTGGATCCAGCCCAGGCTGGGCAGTGAGAATGATGGGGAGGGGGCAAGACCTGCGTTCTAGTCCCAGTTCTGGTATAAGACTCTGGGCACTCTGCCTGGTCCTTTCCCAGCCTTCACTTCCTATCTGTACAATGGGTAGAATAAGGGTGAGTGCTGGACATCTCCTAGGCACTGTGGCTTGGTTCTTTGCTTCCTTGTTGGCTCACCCAGGTAAACCATTCAGTGCAGGGAGTATGGTCTAGGAAGCCCATGCGCAGTGGGTGTTCTTTAAATCTCTGCATATGCTGTTGTCTTGCCTGGAAAGCCCTCCCATTCCAAGCCCTTGCTTGCCTAGTGGCCCTGAAAGATCTGTCACAGATGCAGCTTCTTTTGGAGCCCTCTGTGACCCTCCAGGTGAGCTGTGTCCCTTCTACTCTTGTATGTACTGGTAGGGGCCACTTCTGCCCATCTGCAGCCTGGAATTCCTGTGGGTCATGTCCTTGAGCAGACCAGCAGCTGGGAGCTCTGGCTCACCTCCCTGAGCCCCGGCTGGCAATGAAATCTGTTGAAAGAATGATGCTCTGAACCTGCCAAAGCAGAGGAACAAGGCAGAGCGAAGAGTGAGAGAGCGAGAGAGGTGCACAGTGGCAGGCAGCACATGCTAGGAGAGGTAGGGACCAGGAGAAGGACATTGTGTGGGAAACTGGCCTTACCTGGCTTTTGCCCAGAGCCTCCTGGACCAAACGACCTGTGCAGCCTGCATGGCAGGGTGTGGTGTACTCCACATAGGCACCGATGTCGCAAACAGGATTAAAGTCATCGGACTGGCAGAAGCAGGACTCTGAGCAGCCAGGAAACAGGCTTGGCCCTGGCTGGGCACTAGACAGAGGGAAGACAAATGCGTTTGGCTGGGCTCTCTGCTCTCAGGCCTCTCTCTGCAGCCTGCTCCTACTCTGAGAGGAGTGGCCAGCGATTTCAGCTGCAGCTGTTCCCTGAGGGAGAAATGCTGACATCCAAGGGACTTTCTAATGGGGGAGTGAGGTCAGAGGCTGTGGAACACCCTTCCAACCCTGGATTCTACATGTCCGGGAGCTTCTGCAAATATCCCTGTATTTGGATGGAACACAAGAGAAATTCTTCCCAGAAGTGAGTGAAGGGCCCATTCTCTCCACAAGTAGAATCACTTGCTGCCTTGTCTCAGCAAAGTACAGCTGTGATGGGGCCCTGGTGAGGAGACCAACCATCTGGAGGACCTGATTCAACCTGTGCCTTCCTCCCTCTGGGACCTTTTTTCTCTGTTAGCTGGACTAGCACCCCCTTCTCATTGCCACCCTCCTGAAGCCTGACAAGCTGTGTCCGTTCTCCTGTCCTGCTCTCTGTGTCAAGTGCCCCCACCAGAGAACCTGCTTCAAGATCCCAGGGGTGACTTTGCCTTAGCTGGAGAACTGAGGGTGGACAGGAGCTAGAGCCAGAAGAGAGGCTGAGTCAGAGGGGGGGGGTGATCACCCTGTGGAGCAAGAGGATGGCTTTGGGACCTAAGCTGTGACCTGGCTTCACACCAGGAGGAAGCACAGCACCCTTGCCAGGTGACGCCGTATCATCAGCAAAGTGGGTATAAGGACAGAACCCACTATAGAGATCTGGAGACTCAGTGGAACACAAGAGGGAAACTCCATTGGCCCCAGAGAGCTTCAGTGAGCTAGAACCCAGAACTCATCCATTAACTTATAAGATTTTTTTGGTGAGAATATGAGTGAGATGTGATATCAAAACTGAGGGAGAAGGGGAGAAAGAAGGAGACACAGGCAGCCAGGCTGTCTTACACACCAAGCAAGCTCAAGGCCTCCCCACTATGTTTCATTAAGTCTCCATGTGATCTCTGTAATGGGTTCTACCATTGTTCCATTGCTTGCCCCATTGACTCCTAAAAAATGATAGTAAAATATCCATTGACTTTTCATTTGAAACATCACTGGGAAGACTTGGTCTTTGTTCAAACTTGGGGATTCTGGAGGGACCATAGGACACCCTCTGCAGATGAAAGGCCCTCCTCCAGACAGTCTGGCTGCTTGGGGAAAGGAGAGGGAAAGGAGAAGGAAGAGAGACAAGTGATGAGGGTGGGGCCCACGGTATCTTGGCCCTGAGCTGAGCCCAGGTGAGGGAACCTGGTACTTGAGTGAAGGAGGCTGAGCCAAGGAGGAGGAAGTTGGGGAATTCTAGCTGGGTGCTGGGCCAAACAAAGCTTAGAACATCTTCCAGGGAAAATGAGGTCATTGTAGGAAGAGGTAGGTTTTTTTTTTTTAACTTCTTCTGCCTCCCCAAGGAGGACTGCCCAGTTCCATGCTCACCCTGTTTCTCCAAGGCATGGAGCTTGCCTCTTCTTGGTCAGACCTAACCTGAGCTGGGAGCAAAAGCCTCCCTCAGTCTATGCTGAGTCCTGCCTCCTGTGGTGGCCTCTATCCCACGTCCACTGGCCCACAGTCCTCAGCCTCCCTGGAAATACCATCCCACAGGTGTCTGCACCCTGACTCAACCTCCAGCCCTTCCCAGGCCTCCTCCCTAGATGTTCTATTTATGTCTCTTCTATGGCATTTGATGCCCTCCCGTGACCACTGTTTGCTTGTACCTGGGCCCGAGGAGGAGGGACTTGCACAGAGCTTTGTAGGCATTGGGGGGAGACGGTGCCCCAGGGGAGGTGATGCACCCTCTTCCCATGCACGTGCCAACTCACCCCAGGTCCTGGGTGACGCCTGCAACATGATGGGTAGAGCAGCCAATGAAGAAGAGTGGCAAGCTGAGCAGCAGACACAGCAGCGACCCGAGCAGGCAGAGAGCACTGCACTGCATGGGACTCAGGTGGAGACGCTTGACTAGGACGCCTCCCACCACAATGCCCACAATGGCCAAGGGGATAGTGAGGCAGCCGAGGAGCAGGTTGGCAAAGGAGGCTGTGATGGAGAACTGGCGCTCCAGGAACTTAGGCAGAAAGGTGGCCATGCCTGCCACCATGGATGAGGTGCACACCTGGGACAGGACTACCAGCAAGAAGATGGGGTGACGCAGTGTCCGCAGCAGCACCTTAGGGAAGACTGTCGGGACAAGTGGGAAGGAGGTCAGCACGGGCAGCCAGCCACACCATCCATGTCTGTCCACCTTGCCCCTTCTGTTCCTTTCTATCCCTTCCA
Organism: Lophiomys imhausi; assembly: GCA_907164525.1. Taxonomy (NCBI): domain Eukaryota; kingdom Metazoa; phylum Chordata; class Mammalia; order Rodentia; family Muridae; genus Lophiomys; species Lophiomys imhausi. The sequence continues at coordinate 22,275,106 of CAJQZJ010001826.1, read as the reverse complement.
CTCCATTCCATTTAATTCTAGGGCATTCCGTGCGATCCCATTACATGTGACTCCTTTCCGTCCTGCTCCAGTTTTGAAATTCTCATCATGTCTTCTAGTTCACTGACTTACACAGGAGTTCATTTAACATGTCTATTTCTGTTCAGTTCTGTTGGGTCAACGCAGTTCTATTTCATAGCATCTCATTTGAGTCTATTTCATTCACTCCATCTCATTTCAGATTTTTCCCAATTTCTGTTGAATTGTTCTTCCTTCCCTTACTCCCACTGGGTCCTTTCCACCATGTCCTGCTCTTTCCATGGCAACATTGGGTCAGGTCCTCCCTTCTTGTCCTCAACTCAGGTGCCCACTGCTGCCCTGAAGCCTCACAACTAGTGTGTGTTCCTCGAGAGCACTGTACCTAACACATTGCACGTTTTATTCATTTAGCTGGTTTTTTTTTTTTTGCCAGCTCATCCCCATTTATTTCAGAGTAGTAATTTTTATGGCATCAGTTGCTTTATCTCTAGAGCCCAAGGCACACTAGTCATTTTGTAAATACTGTGTAATGAATGAGGACCAGATCAAATATCCAAATGCCTGGTGCAGAAGCATTTCAGGTCTCCAGAGAAAATGAACCCTGGGCAGCCTTGGGCCAGGAGGCTTCCTGGATGCAGGACAGAGCTAGGATCTATAGAATGGGGGGACTTGAAGAGGAAGTCCCAGTAGGGGTGCAACCAAGACACCAGGTTGGAGACGGGCAGTGTCTGTCCTGGCTGTTCTGGCATCAGGGACCTCCCAAGGCTCTGGGCAGCTCCTGATTCCTACTTCAGTGCCTCCTTCAGTCTGCCCTCCCTGAAAGTGCTCAGAATGGTAGGTAAGTCCCCTCCCTCTTGGGTTCAGTGTCCTGGAGAGTAGGGGTATCCAGGGATGTCCCAGGACACTTTCTGTTCTGACATACGGGGTTCTCCACTGTTAGATGGTATGGAAAAGAGGGAGAAACCAGGGTGTGCTGGTGAGAAGAGACAGCCGCGGAAGTCAGGTGAGAGGGTCTTCTATTCCTGTCAGACTAAAGCCTGAGTCTTTGTGCTATAAGAGACACATTCTATCTGTCCTCTGAGCATAGTCAGACTAGCTTGGTCCCTAGCCTCACGGGGGCCTGTTTCCTTGGGAGTCAAAAAATAAAGTCAGCCCTGGAGGGGTGAGTAGGGGCTACAGCTGTGGAATGCCTCCTCCTTCAAGTCCCTGGTCTGTTGCCTCCAACAGTCTATTCAGCTGGCATCTGGAACAGGGTAGGCAGCCCTAGGCCCCACTCCAGGTGGCTGCTGCAGCCCTTTCCCTCTATTCATCCCTCCCCTCTCTATCTCTCTCCTCCAGATCTCTCTTCCTTTTTTCTCCTCCTCCCTCCTTCCATGCATTGCCCTAGGTATCCAAAATTCCATATGAACTGAGAGATTTTTATAGCACTTGGCCTTCACTGCAAAGTGGGACCCAGAGAGAGAGATAGATAGATAGATAGATAGATAGATAGATAGATAGAGAGAGAGAGAGAGCATGCCAGGGACACACTCACTCTTCCTTCTGCCTCACCCACTCTGCCCCTGTTCTTTCTGGCAGCCTGTCTCCAGAGGGCTACCAGCTTCTTCTACCCTGCTCATTCTGTGGTACTCACAATTGCAGTGGACTGTAAGCCCATCCCCCATCTCTCCCCAGCAGCCACAGCCTTCTCCACAAGGGATGGAAAATTCCACTCCTTACCCTTGGCTACCTGAAGGAGAATTCCAAGGTCTGTCTTCTGATCCTCTTAAGATAGGGTTTTCTCCACTCAGCACAAGGTCTCCCCATCAGGACCTTCCTCACTTCAAGGAAGCCTTGCCCAGCTCAGAGGCCAGGCACTGGCCTTTTAAAACAGGACAAGTATACCCTCAGTTTAGTACTGTTTCCTCCCTCAAGTCAGAGGCTTCTCCCGACTCCTGGACCATGTCGCTCCCATCAGACAAGGCCCTCCTCTAGCATCCTGGTTGGGTCTCTTCCATCAAATAGCTTTCCCCTCCATTTGCAGACTGTGAAAGAATGTGTCTCCCCCATCAGGTAAGAACCTCCTCAGTCAGGGGTTATCTTCCCCAAGAATTTCTTCTCCTTCTGCCTCAGCCATGACTGCAGGTGGTCAAAGTCAGGTCCTTGTAAAGCCTTGCTGCCCAGAGGCCAAGTTGGCTAACCAGCTGCAAGGCGTATGGACAGCCCTCCAGCTCCTATAGGCTCCTCTAGAAGCTGAGTGGTCCAGAGATGAGCTGGCCCAGACCATCAGCTCTAGGATTTCATTTATGATGCCAGTCCCAGCTGCTCTCCGGGCGGAAGGCAGAGTGGTGATTAGTATGTTCTCCAAGTATGCTCTTCCATGCTATAGTGTGTTGAGGCCTTCCAGCAATTGTTGGTGATGGGAGGTCAGCAGTGCAGGCCACTGCCTCTAGGCCCAGTGCCATGGAATTCAGACATTCCCTTCTCCTGGAAATGCTAGCAAATTCGGGACTAGATTATAGATACCCTAACATCAAACCTTAGAAAATTGGCAAAAAATTGGATCCAATTCTTTCCTGCTACAGATGTTTTTGGTGAAGGGTAAAGGATCCCTTTGGCTAGTACCTTCCTACTTTCTTCTTCTTCTTCTTCTTCTTCTTCTTCTTCTTCTTCTTCTTCTTCTTCTTCTTCTTCTTCTTCTT
>CAJQZJ010001826.1:22222291-22272397 GCA_907164525.1 Lophiomys imhausi | reverse complement strand
TTCTTCTTCTTCTTCTTCTTCTTCTTCTTCTTCTTCTTCTTCTTCTTGTTTTTCAAGACAGGGTTTCTCTGTATAACCTTGACTGTCCTGGACTTACTTTGTAGACCAGGCTGGCCTTGAACTCACAGAGATCATCTGCCTGCCTCTGCCTTCCAAGTGCTGGGATTAAAGGTGTGTGCCACCACACCCAGCTACCTTCCTACTTCTAAACCACAGCAGATCCACTTAGTGTTCAAGCATGAATAAGAACAAAAAGGGAGATGTGGTCACAGGAAAAACTATTCCTTACATAGGCAGTTTTAAAAATTGTAGTCAGGTGTTGTCTGTCCATGCCTCATCCTACTTGACAGTTAATCCTACACTAATGCTAGAAAGGAAAGCAGGTATGACCAACCCAATCTTTATATGAGGAGACTCATGTTAGAGACAGAAAATAACTTTACAAGCCTGTACAATGACCAGTGTTTGGCAGGCCTAGCATCAGGGTCTTTGACTTGCCTGGCACACAGCAGGTACTCAATCAATGTCCACAGGATTGAGTTCTTTAGAAAATGCCGCCTAGTTCACTGTGGGCTCCCATAACTAACTGATTGATTTCCTTGTGCCAGGATCAGGGTAGCATGAACTTTCTGTCAGTGAGTGTATTTCTCACTGTACTGAGAAATTGTCCTGGGAAATCAAGGCCCACAGAGAAGCAAGGACCAAGAACAAAACAAACAAACCAACAAAACCATGTGGCTTTCTACCCCATGCCACAGCCTGGAAATTAAATGAGAATTTACTCAAGGTTTCCTACTTGCAGGCTTAGAGGAAAATGGGTGAAGGACACAAGCTCCTTCAGGAGCTCACTACTTATGGCAGAGGGTGGGTGAAGACAAGGCTGAGCTGAGATAGAAGCTCCAAGGATGCTAAGAACTGGGAGGATGGAGGTATGGAGCCTTGTTCCTTGTGGGAGCTAGGCATATCTAGAGGACAGAAGGGCTGTTGAACATGACCTAGAGTGACAAGAAAGTCTGTGATGGACATCAGTAACCCTGTAAACAGGGGTATATGACTGACCTAACCAGGAGTGTCTGAGCTCATGAAAGGCCTGTAGAAGCAGACTAATTAACAAGGAAAACCTTTAAGGGACAGTGCTCTGTGTAATCTCAAAGGCACCTCTGGTTTCTGCCCTCCACTTTCACCTGGGCTCACTTACCTTTGATAAACTGGACCACAGTCAAGTCCGGGGCAATCTGAGCCAATCCGGTCTCTTTCTTTAAAGGCTTTTGCTGAGAGGACAGTTCCTCACCCTAGGAAGACATACAACCAGGACCAGTCAGCTGATGCAAGAGATCCTGTTCAGATATGGCAGTGGGATAGGAGGGGGAGCTCTGGAATAAGGAGGGGCCAGGGGCTCTGGCACCTCATCAGGAGCATAGACTACCGGCATTCAATTGGTATTTGGCCCTCTAGGTACTCAACAAGAGACATTGGAAGACTGAATGAAACTCTTGTGGTTAAACTGTACCATGTTGTCATTAACAAGCTAAATTAAGTGGGATGTAGCCACAATTATCATCAATTCTAATATCCTATGCATTTCAGCACTATCTTCACAACCAGTTAGATGACTGACTTATTCATGGTGATACTGTCATGATTATCACTCTCTGCCCTAGCCACAGGATGTCTGTCATTAACATTATTACCTTCAGAGTCACTGTCAACATTGAGATTATAATAATATCACCCTTATCTTTAGAATAATCCTCTTCATCAGTGTCAATGTTACCAACCTCACCAAATGTCACCAAAAGGGACAGCATCAACTCACAATCCTATCACAACTACCGTCACCAATAATACTTCCATCGCTGACATCATTATCAATATCAGTGACAGACACTATGTCTTGTCTATCAACTTGACACACCCGGGAACCTCAACTGAAGAAATATCTCCATCTGATTGGCCTGTGGGCATGACTGTGGGTCATTTTCTTGATTGCCAATTGATTTAGGAGGGAACAGCCCACCATGGGCAGGACTATCCCTAGGCAAGTGAGCCTGGGCTGCATAAGAAAACAGTTGAACATGAGCCTGGAAACAAGCCCCATGAGTGGCATTCTTCCATGATATCACTTCTAGAAGTTCCACTGTTGGAACTGCCCTCCCTGAGTTTCTGCTCTGATTCAAGGATGGACTGTAACATTTTCCTCTCCAAGTTGCCTTTGAGGGGTTTGTCGAAGCAACAGGAAAGTAAACTGGAACATACCACCAAGGTTATCTATCCCACCACCACTAGCATCCATCATCAATGTCACCACCTTTAGTAACATCTTTGCCACTCTTGCTACCCAACATGATAAGCACCCCACGGTGCCTGTGGGTCTGATGTCATTACATTCTTCTCTGTAGCCTGAGGTCAGAGTTAATAGCCAGAAACTTCAAGGGAAATGACTTTTGCCCAGTGTAAGAAGCCAGTTCTCTGGAACAAAGTTTGTGGGCCGAGGGAGTAGGCTTACCAGTGGTTGAGACTGATACCTCTTTCTCAATTAGCTTCTCTTCTTTTTGAGACAGGGTCTTACTCTTAGCTCTGACTGACTTTGAACTCACTTTGTATACCAGACTGACCTCAAAATGTGGCAAAGTGACCCTCCTGTCTCTGCTCCTGAGAGCCACTGTGTCTTGTCTTCCCATCTCATTTTTTCAAGAGATTCTGATGTTTGCTTTCTCCATTTCAGAGCCCCATGGGCCACCTCTATCACAGAACCCTTGTTCCAGCTCCCCTTGTCTTGCTCCCTGAACTGGCTGCCAAAGCCTGACCTGTCCCAGCAGGCAACTACATTCAAATATTAATCCAGGCATGACATCTCTCTTGGGCTCTTTGCCCTTCCATCTTCTCACATTTTAGCTGGGCACAGCTTTGGGTTTCCTGGCCTGGCTTTTGAGGGAGGGATGGTGGCAGGGCAGAAAGCACTAATGGGTTCTACCATTCTGTCAGTGATGAAGAACAGAAACGAGACTGTGGCAAGAAATGATCATGAGGTGGGCAATGAGCTGCCTTTAGCTTCCGTTAGTAATGGGGAGTCATGTTCCCCAGGGACCTGGCACAGAGAGGCAGGTTTCCCAAATTCCTGGCCATGCCAAGACACCTCTGTTCCAAGAATGCTGAAGGGACCCATATGGGCCAGAGTGGCAAATGGGCATTGCCATAGTGACCAGGGTCGGCTGGTGATTTGTCTTGTAGGTAGAGCTGGGGCCTCTGTGGTGTGTGGTCAGAGTGTATCACAGGATTTGCTTTACCTTGGTGAGGGAGCACTGAGAAAGAACAAGGCTGACTTTCAGAATCATCTGGGAGACTGGGAATTCAGAATAGATATTAAATAGATTTTTATAGAAATATAATAAATATCTATTTTATAAACACTTAGGTCTGAGTCAAAACTTATTCTGAGTCTGTCTTGCTCACTGCTGGACAGGGTTCTGCAAAAGCAGGCAACATGTTTGTCTCCTCCCCTGTTTAAACTGTGGCACTCACTACAGGGGCCTGAAGCAACATCATATCTGATCCATCAACACTGAAGGGACTGGAGATGGCTCTAACCAGCTGCTGCAGTGATGCCAAGCTCTTGGAAGAAAAATAAAAACAGTAAAAGGAGATGTTGTCACACTTAGAGGCACCCCTCAGACCACAATGGCTCAGAGTCAGGCAGTGAGCCATGGAGCTCTCTGAGGCTAGCAGAACTGAGGGAGATGCCGGGAGGTTCCAGGCCTCGGATGTGCGGGCTCAGGGCTGCACATGTGTGAGCTTGTTCTATCCTCCTTGGGACCTGCAAAGAGCATGAGTCCTCTGCTTCTTCCCATGTGAGCAAACACACTCTGAGAAAGGCCATCACACAGCTAGAGAGTGGTTCAACTAAGACCCGAGGATTTGTGTTGGGTTGCATTCACAGCTATGCTGGGTTAGCGTGGCCTCTGGGGTTTAGATTGGACATGCCGGCTACCGCCACATTATCTCATGCAGCAGCCATCAGTCACATATTTGTGGTGACTAAGCATTCAAGATATGGCTAAAATATGTCACAAGTGCAAAATATATATTGCATTTTCAAGATATAGTAATAAATGTTTTGTCTTATATGCACAAATTGGAATATTTTGGGCATAGTAGAGTGTGCGTATGTATGTTTTTTGTTTTTTTGAGACAGGTCTCATGTGGTCCAGGCTGACTGAAGGTAACTTTTTAAATTTTCTGAAACAGAATCTCACTGTGTAGCTCAGATTGACCTAGAGCTTACCATGCCTTAGACTCATGGTTATCCTCCTGCCTCAGCTTCCAGAGCACTGGGATTACGGGCGTGAGCTATCACATATAGCTGACTTCAAAGTCCTAATCCTCCTGAATCCCAAGTGCTGGGATTGCAAGCCTGTGACATTATGCCCAGTCTAAATTGAATATTAAAATAAATTTAATTGATTTATGAATGTAGCTACTAGAGACTTTAGCTTCACACACGCACACACACACACACAAGTCATCTGATACCTCTTTCTTATCCCAGATCACAGTGGCCAGACTGGGATAAGGGCCTGGACAGTTGAGGGGTAGACCCCAGGAGTAGAAGAGATGTCGCAGACTGACAACTTCCTCACATTTCTCACCAGGGAGGGGCAGGCTTGCCCCTGAGGGCAAGCAGAGTCTTGTGAGCTTCAGGCTCAGTCACATGTACTTCCCTGTCAGACCTACTGAAAGTTCACATCCGCCTGTCACTTCATTTGAGGCTCCGCCCATCTGTACTTGTTTGGCGGAGGGCAGCACTGAGTGGGATATGCCACCAAGAAGACATGATAGAGCAGCCATCAAACTCAGGTTCCCCTGCACCCTTGGCACATGTGTGACAAAGCACATGGGGTTTGGTGATGGGAGAAGAGGGACAGATCCGCCTGGGTGGTGCTGGAGAGAGGTGTTCAGAGAGGAGTGTGGCTAGAAAAGAGAGGTGAGGGAGCCGGGCTCAGTATGACCTGAGGCATGGAGGTGGACTGAGCCTGCATCAGGAACAGACTGAGGGTACTACTGCAACCTGAATACAGCCAGTATTCCCTGGGGAAGCAACTGAGGACAAGTGACAGACTGTGGCTAGACATTGGTAGTCTATGGCCAGATGAAGGGATGGGGACTTTACTCTGGAGGTGTCAAGAGCCCCCACCACCCCAGGTTCATATGCCCCAACTTGCTTCTACCTTTCTACCCTCATCTTTTTGGAGGATGCTGACTAATAGTGGGTTCTTCAGACAGGAAGCACTGTGCTGCTCAAAACAGGGCTTGGGGTGGCCCATCTGGCCTGCGGTTTGCCCAGGTCAGCAAGCCTGATAGAACTTCCTCTCTTGGGGCTTGGTGCTGACAGCTGCAAGTCTGCAGGACATGCACGCTGTGAAATAGGACTTGTTGTGGGGCCCTCTAACCATCCTGAAGCTATCTTTGGGGACAGCTGAGGTCTTAGAAGTCTTCATTCTGAGGCTGGGCCCCAGTGCTATGGAGCCAGAGCTGGGTTTCCAGCTTTTAGTGCCTACTTGTCACCATGGAAAGTAGTCACAGGCTCTGGCTTGCTGAGAGCTGATGGCCATCTAAGCGAGTGGGGGGTATGTAGAGCTCCAAGGCATGTTGGCCCTTCTGGTGAGGGTCCTGCAGCAGGCAATCAGAAGTATTGGGTCAAGTAGCTCATTTGTTCTCCCTTAGTTGATCTTTCCACTCTTGTATTAACATGGTACTCTCTCATTCCATGGACCCTTTGCTCCAATTCATGTTCCTGCTACTCTTTCATCTAGATTGACTGGTCAGTTGAGAGAATGCACGGGAATGGGTTTTCCTGGAATTGAACCTCAGAGGCATTTACAAGCCAAGTGATCATGCTAGTCACTCTCTACAACTCAAGTCCCTCAAGGGCAAACAGAACACAGGAACTGTATCTGCAGACAGGCAGTGGGGATTAGATGAGATGATGCACATAGGACCCAGCAGGAACAGCGTAATGTACACTAGCTTAATTCCTACTATTTTCCTTAGCACCAGACCTGGCTTTGGTGGGGCCTGCTTCAAACTCTCTCCAAGGTATAATGGAAGGAGGATTTTGAAAAGCAAATAAGAAACAGTGGTCAGTCACCTCACACCAGTCAGGGTGACTGGTAAAAAGAAGACAAAAGGCAGCAAGTGTTGGTGAGGTGCTGTAGGAGGGGGAACCCTTGCACCCACTCATGGGAATGTGAATTTGTGTAGTCATTAAGTCAGAAAGTATGGTGGTGCCTCAGAAAAACTAAAAACACCCCTGAGCTACAAGCTCAGTCAGTACAGTGCTTGCAGAGCATTCATGAAGTCCTGGGTTCAAGTCCCACTACCACATAAACTGGGTGTGGTGGCCCATGCCTGTGTACCCAGCACACGGCAAGTAGAGGTAGGAGAATCAGGAATTCATGGTCCTCTTTGGTTATATAATGAGCTTATAATACACAGAGCCTTGTCTCAAAAAGAAAAATAAAAGGTGAAAACAGGGTTGGGGAATCTGAGTGGTACAGTGCTTGCTTAGTCCTGGGTTTAATTCCTAGAATCTCAAAAGTAAATAGGCAGGTGAGCCAACAATGTTAGGGTTAGAGAAAGCTGCATGCCCATGTTCACTACTCACAATTACTGAGAGTCACAGCCAACCTACGTGTCTCACAAGTCATTAGCAGATGAGTGGTTGAAGACCATGCGAGTACTATTCTTAGCAAGGAACGAAATCCTTTTCATTTGTCAGGACCGTGGATGAATACAGAGTGCATTATGTTAAGTGTAAGAAACCAGGCTACAGATATTTGTAGGTGGAGTCTAAGGAATTGGAACTCAGGGAAGCAAGGGTGCAATGGTGGCTCCCAGGGGCTGTTGGGGATTAGGGAGTTGCTGCAGGGGGTGTAGAGACTGCAGATCCTCAGGAGGAACAAGTTCAAGAGGACTACTGTACATCATCAAGACAATGGTGACCCAACATGGTATTGGAAACTTGAGAAGTGTCCGCACCAGGCAACCATGTGAGTTAATGTATCTGCTGGACTGTCTGATGCAGCTATGGCCTCCTGTACACATAGGTCAAAATGTTCGGTACATCAGACATAAGCACACGTTTTATTTGCTTGTTAAAAGATCAATTCGAAAAGAAAAAAATAAAAAAGCCCAACTAATTTTGATCTGTTTTTGAGACAAGGTTTCTCTGTTTAACAGAGCCCTGGCTGTCCTGGATTTACTCTGTAGACGAGGCTGGCCTCGAACTCACAGAGGTCTATCTGCCTCTGCCTCCCGAGTGCTGGGATTAAAGGTGTGTATCACCATGCCCGGCTCAACTAATTCTTTTTAGTTAGGAAAAAATTAAGTATTTAAGAATATTAGAAAAAAAGGTAGTTTTCTGTTTTGTTTTGCTTTGTTTTTTTCTTCTCATCCTTAAAATCTGGCATGACAGAGAAAAGTGCTAAGAATAAGCCCTCTGCCCACTGAGCCTGCATCAGGTGCTGGACAGCACTGCCCGTACATACACTTTGCCTCCTTCATTCTTATGAAGTTCCAAAAATGGAGATGTTTTGTAGATCCAGCATTAGCAGAGCTGGGGCTGTAGGGCACAGGTATCATGAGTGTCCCCCAGCATTGCTCCCCGCCACTCAGATACCAGGGAAACCCTCATGGGGTCTTTTTCACCACAGCAGTCTCTCTCTCTCTCTCTCTCTCTCTCTCTCTCTCTCTCTCTCCTGTCTGTTGTTTAGTGTGTGTCTGTTTTGAGATAGAGTCTTACTGTGTAGCCCAGTAAGGACTGGAACGTACTATGTTGTCCAGGATGAGCTTAAACTAGTGGCCATTCTCCTGCCTCAGCTTCCCAAGTGCTTGGATTACAAGCATGAGATACCACAACTGATTCTCTTCTTTAGCCTCAGTCTTTTTCTCTGCCTGGCTGTGATATGTCTAGACCAGCTGTTCCTTAGCAACAGAAACATTTATCCAATTTGAAACCCCTTTGTGTATCTAATAAAGGTTGTCACACCCTCAGTGGCACAACACTTGCTCAGCGTGCATGAGATCAGAAGCCAGCGCTGAACACACAGAAACAAATGTGCTGCTATAAAAACACAAAAGTGGGATTGCTGAGAGAGAGAGAGAGAGAGAGAGAGAGGAGATGAAGGCATCCTTCTTTATTTTCTCTTTGGTGTCATCCTTGGAGTTATATGGGGTACAGCTTGAAGACGACCCAAGCACACCCCAAAAGGAACTCTAGCTCTGATATGAGGAAAGAGAGACTCGTATGTGACCTTTTGGGCCAGAGACTGGCCTCATATAGATAAACACAGGGCCACCACACTCTGGGCACCTTTGGGCCCCCTCTCCAGCCTCAGTCCCTCCTCCTGAGAGATGGAGTGAGGGTTGCATGATCACTCAAGCCTTGGAGCTTACAGGGAATGTGAGGATGGAGTCTCAGCCCTGCACTGCCAGGGAAAGAAGAGAGACACGAGGGGGCTTCAAGGCTGGTGTGGAGGAACTAGAGGAGGGCCCACAAGAAGGAAGCACAGATGACAAGGAAGGCAGGTGTCATCTTGTACTCCACGAGGCTGCAGCAGGAACCCAGAAGTCCCAGGGGGGATTATGGGAAGATCCTAGGCTAGCTCTAGGTTTTGATTTTTAAGGAATTCTGCTCTTGCTCCTCATTCTTGACTATTGTCCCAAAGAAGTACATTGAGGTTAATGACTGAGACAACAGTGTCATGGACTCATGGGCTCTTAGCCAAATTATGGCAACTTAGCAGTTGAAAATTTTGGCCAGAGGTGGTGCTGCATATCTTTAATCTCAGCACTTGGTGGAATTAAAGATATATACCACTCTCTATGAATTTGAGGCCAGCCTGGTCTACATAGTGCACTCTAGACTAACCTAGGTTACATAATGAGACCCTATCTTAGAAAGAGACAGAGAGACAGACACAGAGATGGACAGAGGCAGAAAGAAATAGAGACAGAGACACAGACAGACAGAGAGATAAAGAGAAGTGGGACTAAGTGAGACACCAAGTCTCGGATTATAGGGTCTGGGGAGATAGCTCTGTCAGTGTTTACAATGGAAACATGAAGATCTTAGTTTAGTGCCCAGAATTCATGCGAAGATATTGGTGCTGTGGCCACACTTGTAGTCCCAGCACAGAGGAGGTGGAGACAGGTAGGTACCCAGGACCCTCTGGCCAGGTCCCCTAGCTATGGAGATTCTGTCTCAAAAACAAAGAAAAGATACTTTAAGCTGTCCTCTGGTCTCCACAGGAGTGCACATACACATGTACCTACATCTGCGCGCGCGTGCACACACACACAGACACACAGACACACACACACACACACACACACACACACACACACACACACACATACAAAGTCCTCTGATTCCAGAAGGCAAGTACTTGAAAATTCCCAGCCATTAGAACTTTAGCTGGGTGTGGTAGCTCATATTTGTTAATATAGCCCTTGGGAGGGTGAGGAAGGAGGATGCCATGAGATCAGTGTGGGCTACATAGTAAATTCTAGGCTAGCCCAGAATGAGGCCCAAGTGTCTAAAACATAAAATCCCACCCAGTCAACAACAAACACAAAAAACCACAACACTAAGACCATACCTTTGGAATTCTAGACTCAGAACTATTCTAGGAGTAACAGGCATACAGATATCTTGGAAATATGACCCAATAGAAAGCCATGGTACCCAGTGGCACTTAGAGGATGGGTGTGGCCAGGATCCTTGATGCAAGAGGCAAGAGGCCTGTCAGGAAGCAGGTGGCCAGGCCCCTCCCAGTTCCTGGCTCAGCTCCAAGAACAGGTTCTCAGAGGGACCAGAGAGCACTGAGAGGCACTGTGGATAGGGTGCACCACCACCTGAGGGGAAATACATTCAGGAGTCTGTCAGAGCCCTGAAGAGGCCATTTTTACTCCAAAGACCTTGCAGAGCTCTCACTGCTGAGCTGTCATTCAAGTACTTATGTCTCTTCACCCTTGGCCTTCCTTCACCCACCCGTTAGATACATTAGCTAGTCCCACTCATGATCAGACAAGCTTATATTATGTACCGCAATCCACCCTGTGGACCAGGCCAGCCAACCTTACTGCAAGCAGTATGACTGGCCCTGGAAGCCTCGAGGAGGATCAATTCCTCCCACATCAGTATTTATTGCCCGAAAGCTGCCAGAAGCAGATCACCATGTTCTCAGCCTTCAATCTTTTCTTAAGAACCTTTCAGTTCCTCTTCTCCCAGAACCCCAGGAGCTGGCAGAGTAGTTGCAAACAGCCAGACAGGCACAAAATCAAGATCAGCACTGCAAGGCTTCACGGCACATAGTTCTCAAAAGCCAACTTGACTCCAGGAACCACAGCAGCCAGGACAGCACATTCTCAGAACCCGAGGTAATTGGGTAGTGCTCGAGGAATCTGACCTCTGCACCTTATACACCCAGCGAACATGGGGGAGTGACTTGCTGCAAAGGTACATGGCTGACCTGTTACCCGGTCCAGCAGACCGCCACCCACTCCTATTGTTTTCTGTCTAAATATAGAGCTCAACTCAGAGTATCTGTCACCAGTCACACAGCCTCTTGTCCTCCAAAGTGACACTCCTATTTCCAAGGACTCTTCTCCAAGTTCTGGGAATTTGAATTTTGGCCTGAGCTAGGCAGAACTGAGATTCCAAACCCTCCCCCTGCCTCTGAGCCAGCACAGCCTCTGTCAGCTCAGTCATTCGTTGTCTCTGGGAACCACCACTGCAGAATAAGTACCACTTCTGGGCAGGTCCCATCCCAGGGCAGTAGAGCCTGTGCCTGTCCCATTCCCTGCCCACCGGTGCTCTGCTATCTGCTCCCAGCATGGCCATCATGGCCTCAGTGGCCTCTCTACACCCTCTTCCTGGCCTCCAGTACTCACGCACCCAGCACCTGATAAATCAGCTGAAGAAGTCCTTGCTTCTTGTCCCTCCACAGATATCTTTGGGTCTTGAAGCCAGCAAAGGTTTATGATTCTGGCCTCTGATGGCTGAGCCAACCTGAGCTGTCCTTGGCCCTGGAGCGAGGTGGTCAGCAAAGTTCAGTAGAGCAGATGGGCCTGGGCCTTAGACAGACTTGAACTCATAGCCTGATACATTGACCCTCAATTTTTAAAAAATGATGAAAAAGAATTGGCCTTTTCAGGTCTACTGCCTAGGTCAAACTTTCTTGTCCTAAGAAGAGAAGGAGGCCTTCTTCCATACAGCAATAAACATACTCAGAAGCACCAGGCCACCACAGGAAGTAGAATTCTCTTCACTGCAGAACATTTAACAGGATTTTTATGAATTGTTCTTTTGCAATTAGGATTGCTTAGCAACAAACACCTGACTTAGCCTATAAGTTTGAGGTTTTAGCAACCACCTCACATACTTGGGAAAAGAGAAAACACAATGCCTAAAGCTTCAGAATGTAGTCAAGTTTGTATGTACCAAAACTATTAATGAAATTGAAATTATGTTGCCAAAAGAAACTTGTAAGCCTGTTTCCAGGACCAGACATACATAGCTTTGTAGTAGAGTTCCTGCCCTGCATGTTCAAGGTCTGAGAGGTTCAGACCCAAGTAATAAAAAAGGGGGTGGGGATTTTGGTTTGTGTGCGTGTATGTGTGTCATATTTTTTTTCATTTGGCATCAATGTATTGTCTTTTAGGCCTCATATTTTTGTGAATTCCTGGAAAATTTGGAGTCTTTGGTTTAGAATCATCTATTCTGCCCTGTGGCTCACGGTCCCTGCCTCTTCTTAGCTGTGTGACTTGGGTGAAACCTCCCACCAGCCTGGCCCAGAGTGCTAATTGCTGTCTGTCACAATGCACTGTCACTGCACCTGATGGGCGGAGGTCACACCTGCTGTGGAGAGCGCTATGCTGAGGCTATTTGTGCCCAGCATCCCTCTGCTCTCCTCTCTGTACTTGCTGGTGTCCTCATGTCCAGCTCAGGTCCCTGCTCCCTCAGGAACTCTTCCTAGAACCAAGTCCCATAACCTCTACTTCTTAGCATCTTCCAGCAGGGTTGGAACTTCTAAAATCTCTAAGTGACCAGTGCTGAAGGAGGTGAACCCTGGCAAGCCCGTGTTCTCACCCCAGGACTCCTGATTTGCTCATTGAACCTTCAGGCAGACCGCTACATTCTACCTCTGCCCCCACATCTCTGGAATCATGAAAGGAGCCATGATGGTCACTGTGTGTGCCTACTGGGAGTAGGCAGTGGAGCTTGCTCAGAAACGATGAAGCCCCTGTTGGGAAGGGTTCTGGAGTCTGAGTTGGGGCCGGTACATGGTGGGCACTCACCTTGCTGTCAATCAAGGCCACACCTGTCAAGGCCTTCCGCCTCAAGTGAAGCTCATGTTTCTCTTTGGGCATCTCCCTGGGGAAGAAGAAGTAGGGGCTGGCAGCCAGTACCACCAGTCCTCCAGAGATGAGGAAGCCCAGCCACCAGGCACCCACCCATCGGGGGTCTTTTGAGGTCAAGCTGATCCCTCCTGGAAGAGAAAATGAAGATGACATTAGTGTCACAGTTGGCTGTCATTTCTACCTCTGAGAACCTTCAACTAGGCCAATGGAGAGCTGGGAAATCCCTGCAATCCAGTGATAACTTACAGCCGTGGGGCAGCTACTTAATCTCCGTGGCTCTGTTACTTCCACTGTGAGATATTAAAAGCATTGGAAGATAAAGGTTTGTATGTCATAGGGTTGTTGGGAGAATTACAGAAACTAATATATGTATACAAAGCTAAAACAGGTAAATGTAATTAAAAATTTTAAAATATAAGCTGAGCACTTGGGAAATGGAAGCAGTAGGATCAAAAATTCAAGGTCACCGGTGGCTAAGCATTGAGTTTGAAGCCAGTCTGGGCTACGTAAGACCCTGTCTCAGAAAGCAAATAAAATCTATGAAGGACAGCTATGAAAAGCATTTCAAGGGATGTATATTTTACGGTCCTGTGTTCCTCCTTTCTTGTTTCTTGTCCTGTTGCAATTTTTACTATTAGACAAAGTATTATTTACTGAATCAAAGGTGGGATTGCTGCTGCCTTCAGACCATGTTTAAAATAACTGAGACTGTTTAACAGAAGCATTTGGCGCTATTAAAGACCACGGGGTTGGGGGGAAGGTGGCTAACGGATGTGTTCTAGTAACAAGTCCTGTCCCCACAGTTTTGGTCCCTTACCTGTTTAAGTAAGAACGTGATGCACTAGTGAGTGTAAAACTCCTAAAGCTAAAGGCTGAGGTGGGGACACTTTCTCTTAGTCTCCCCGAGTTGGTCATCTATTTTCTCTGAACTGAGAGGAGAGGAGGATCATAAGACTCAGGAGGCGGAGAAACTTACAAGATCCACAGCTCCCCTCTCTAAGGTTATGAAGGCAGTAAGCAATTCCCCTGCGGGAGACCCTCTCTGGTGGGATCATCTGCAGCTTGGGGGCCTGGAGCTCTTGGGATGCAGTAACCTGCACTGCAGGGGGCCCCTCAGTGATGCCCATGAGTCCCCCATGCTCCAGTAAGTAACTCCAAGGAACTCAACTCACCAGAGCTCACCTAAGGTGGAGCTGTTGTTTCTTTGGTCTGTCATTGTTGCCCTATCTGGGGTGAAAAGGCGTTTGTTCACTTCTCTCCAGGAAAAGTCACGCAACACCTCGGCATCACAGGTACTTTATAAAAATACAAGTCCCCAGTAGCACCAGCCAGCAGCTCACACAGCCTGCTCTCCAGGTGCAGGATCCTGAGCTTCTCTGGGCAGGGACTATGGAGCACAGTTGGTGCTTAGCAGACACATCTCTACAGCCCAGCTAGGTGTGGCTTCTCCACTGATGGTCCTCAATGCCTGCCTTGGTCCCATGCCAGACTAGAGAGAGCCTAGCTGCTCTTCATGCAACCTGCTAGTCTGTGCCTGCAGCAGACAGGAACCACCCACCCCTCAAATCCCTCATGAAGAAGGAAGGACCTGGGAGGTGGCTCGGAGGCAGCATCCACCCTGTGTGCCAAGATGATATCAACAGTGACAGAAAACACATGCTTCCTCCCAAATGGAGGTGAATGGGAAAACTTAGGCCACTCCAACTCTCAGGGCCTTTCCCCCAGGGTATCAAGGGGCCGGCACCAGAGCTCAGGTCTGGTGTTGGGGCCCAGTGTTCTAGAAGGAAGAGAGAGGGGCAGAACAGTCACTGGTGACGGTTGTCCAGACTTCTCCCGGCTTGGGGAACCCGTGAGAAAAAGCTAGAGGATGACCACCCAGTCACACGTGTTGCTGGTGGCTTCTAAGATCTGCTGTAAAATCTCCAAGTGAGGGATGGGACGTCTGAGCAGTAGGAGGCCTAGCACTCACACACTAGGCAGCTAAGCCTGTGACAAGCAGGCAGCTAAGAAGCCACAGTAACCTGCTTTCACAGAGCATCACCTACCCCCCACCCTCCCACCGGGTACACATCCAGGGATCCAGGGCTCTTGGGCTCCTACACACCTTCCTGGTCACCTTTAGACCAAGCTCTAGCCCAGACCCCTTGGCCCACTCTGACCTCTAGTTGATTCTGAGATTACAGTTTTCCAAATGACACTTCCAGAAGTTTTTCAGGCTATGAGGTACTCCCTTGGCTAAAAGGGTCCTTCAGGTCCCTCAGGCCATGTCTCAGCCAGGAGAGGCTGAAAGGAACATGTGAGCCACTGAGGTTTACTCTAAATTCTCAACATGCTATGACCCTGGTCTTAGGAAACTTTTCCCACTGAAGATGGTGCTCTGTACAAGCTAGGAGCATACTTTATTATCTGCCAACAGTATGCTTGTGCCTGGGGGAGGGAGGGTATGCAACTAGGTAGGGTGGTGGCAGAGGGCTCCTCAAAAGATGGCACTTTACAGTTGATCCCTAACACTTGACTAGGTTCTGGTGACAGTCATGGGAGACAGGAGAATAGAGATTATCTCAAGCATGAGGAACCTGAGGCCCAGAGAGTAGAAGAAAAAGGCTTGTCAGTGGTCAGTGTTGCTGCTGGGGCTCCTATATAGGTTCCTGGCTTTGTGACTCCTGTAAGGCCAGAGATCAGTTACAGTGTGTGTGTGTGTGTGTGTGTGTCCCTGAGGATGAATGAACACTCCACAGGCTCACCTTCTGGCATCCGGTCAATGTCCACATAAAGGCGCAGCATGAGGCTACCAAGCCCATAGGCCATGCCAGGCCCCATGGTGGTTACTGCAAACAGGATTCCTGCAATAGAAAGCCTTGGTGAGACTATTGTGGAACCACCTGTCCCCAGCACCTCTCTGCCTATCATCAGTAGGTCCCTGCATACCTTAGTGGGTCCCTGCCTATCCTTAGTGGGTCCCTACCTACTCTCAGTGGGTCTGTGAGCACCCTCAGTGGGTATCTCTGCCTGGCCTGAGTGGGTCTCTGCCTATCCAGTCTTCCAAGGAAGGAGCATTCGGGTCTCCTGGTGAGAGCTTGGAAACTCGATAGGGATTCTCCAGATTTTTCTTGGCCCATCCTCCCTGTGGACCTTTCTTCCTCCTTCCTGGGCCCAACCCCACACTCACAGCTAAAGGGGAGAGACCATCCTTACCGAGGTAGAGGGGTGAGTTACTGTGGTGAGCAAAGTCGTCAATGTAGGAGATACCAAAAGGCTGTATGGGCACACCACCTATGCCAAGCAGGGTCTGTGCTATGAACATGATTCCCACCATGGTCAGATGCTTGGCTTCTGTGTGGCTGGAACAGCTATCATTGGAGAGGGCAGAGGCTGGAGCCATAGTCGTGGGCAGGCAGAGGGATGCTTCAGAGTCCTGTGACCTATCTTCTGAGAGAAGATGATAAGAAATGACCCTATATAGCGATAATGAACAGTACTCACCAAATGTAAGAAACTGTTCTGAGTGTTTGGGTATAAGTCATTTGATCCCCCCGCCCCCTAAAACCTAGGGTTCATAGACCAGAAACATGTCAACCAGCTGGGCCCTGCAGTTTGGCTTCACAGTTCCGGCTCTTAACTTGTTACAGCTCAGCTTTCCGAGCAGGGCATTTGAAAGGGCCATGACAGTGGTGGCTCTTGGGTGGAGTGGCAGGGGTGACCAAAAAAACAAAAAAAAAACAAAAAGGTAGAATTTGAACTGGGTGGAGAATGACAAATATTATTTTTCCAGAAAGAAGGGGAGGGAAGGACATTCCTGGGAGAGTTCACAGTAGGGCAAACTCAGGGCCTCCAAAGGGCACAGTGTTGGTGGAATGAGATGCTCCAAACAGCAAGTCACAGTAGGTAGGGTCAGGCCAGGGCTACAGGCAAGGCTGGGAAGAACAGGAATGCCCCAGACCAGGAGGGCTCTGATGTCCTTGGCATTCATTTGGGGGAAGGAGCTGTGTCACTTTAGGACACGGTACAGGAAAGGACCTTTTCTTAATTTAGTACCAGACACTTATTCCTAGACCAATATTTGGTGAACAAACTCGAGGAGACCCTCATTCTATTATTATCCCCACTGTGGTGAAGTGGCCTTCTCAGTGCACCCTTCTCTTTCGACAACAGGGACTCAGAGGTGTCAGGCTAACCTAGAGAGCCACACACTGGTACTGGAAAGAATCATGCAACCAAAGACATTGGTGGCTGGCCTACTGTCATCACTAGCTGTCCCTCTGTGTGACCCTTGCCTCTCTGGTCCTCACCCCTCAACTGTGTCTCTCAGAGCTGATGTTCTGTAGACATCAGAAGTTCAAATGTAGAACAGTTCTGGGTGGGGTCTAGGTATGATTCTAGCTGTGGGCCTGGGCTTGCATCTCCCTCTTTGGCCTCAGGGCCCTGAGGCAATAGTAGCAACTTCTACCCCATGGAACCATTGACAGAGTGGTGAACAGTGCCCCTGTGTAGTTCCTAGCAGACATTAAATACAATAGTCACTCCAGAGGTCACATTCCCCTTTACCATCCCTATGGTCTCCAGGGTCTTGCAAATGGCCTGGCCTGTCACACAGTTTTATCGCAGGAAGGATAAACTGAGGAAAGAGTGGTATATGTCAGAGCAGGGGGAGGGTTTGTAGCTTAGAGACACAGCAACCTTGAGCTGATCTTGTCAACAGTGAGGCTCAGATAGGAAAAGACCCAGCAGGGAGGACAAAGTGTGACCTTGCAACAGAAAAATCTCTGTTAAAGTGGAAGTTCTGGGCAAAGAAACATGAGAAAGTATTGTTTTTCCACAGCCTAAGATGCCCTGTTGACAACTGTTCTCTCAGCTCTAGATACCCGCTCAGCATTTTTTTTTTTTAATATGACACAAGAGTTCACCGTGTAGCTTGAGCAGCCTGAAACTTACTATGTACCCCAGGGTAACCTCAAACTTGTGGCAATCTACCTGCCTCTGTCTTCTGAGTGTAGGTATGAGACACCAAACTTGGATCTCTGCCTTCTTTATGTTCTCTGATGAGGTGATGTTAGGCATTTTAAATGTTAATTAACCTGCTCCAGAAGCCTGCTTGCTGTACATCAAGTAATGCTGTGGTACCTTCCTTTCTAACCATTGTCTCTGATTGGCTTTAACAAAATGCAAAGGCCTGTGATTGAGCAGAGAGAAAGGTAGGCAGGGCAAAGGTTCACAGACTTGGTGGGGAACAGAGACAATCTTAAGGAGAAGCCAGGAGCAGGAAGGAGACACATGATGGGGTAGATGAAAAAAGATCATGCCACGTGGCCTGGAACATCGGCATAGTGTGGAGAATAACAGCCCAGGGGACATATGTATACATGGGGTCATATTTGGAGAATAGAATTAAGAGCTAGCTTAGATGGACTAAGATTGCACAATCCAGGCTAAGGCATGTTAAAATCCATCAGGTTCTGTGTGTGCTCATTTATAATGGTGGGTTAAGGATTAACACCGATGTCCCATTAACTATAATATAAATACTGGTTAATAATTTAATTATTTACTTCTACAGTTCTCTATACTTTTTCACTTTGGAGGACCTTGTCTATGCTCCCCTCCACCTCCTGCAGTGTTCACCTTTTTCTCCCATGCCACTTCCTCTAGCCCTGGTTAGTTCCTTCTAGCTATCCGAGCTCTTCTTCTACCCAGGGCCTCGTGCAGTCAGGCTATGCAGAATTGCCATACTCACTCCACCCCATAATTTCCAGGATATGTCTGCTTCATGGTCCCAACTCCAGGTCTTAGCACTTCAGATATGAAAATGGTATGCTAAGTTTTCTGTCTGTTTGTATCTTCTCCAAGGCTGGGAGCCTGTTGGAGAGAAGGCTGAATGCCAAGGGGTTGGATACAGAGTAGGCAGTACTATAGATTTGTTTCATGAACCATTGGATGGATGGATGGATGGATGGATGGATGGATGGATGGATGGATGGATGTGAGAAGAGAGTGAATACTCAGGTTGCTTGCTGTAAGGGATATCTTTCTCTTTCAAGTGGGCTCTCAACAAAATCCTGTTATATTTTAATTTTTTTACTGTATTCACCTAGTCATTCAAACATTGATTCTTTTTTCCCCCCTTCTTGGTGAGACAGGGTCTCATGTATCCCAGACTGGCCCCTGGCTCAGCCCAAGGATGGCCTAGAACTCCATATTTTCCTGTTTCTACCTCCTAAGTGCTCGCGTGTTCCCCCAAGCCTGGCTCCTCTCACTTGAATGTTTGTGAGAATTAAGTACACAAATACAAACAAATGCTTCAAACTATGTGTGGCTTCCAGGAAGCACTGCAAGATGCCATTATTTTATTCTATAGACTTCTCCTCAGGAGCTTCTGTGTGCCAGGCCCTAAAGCAGGCTGTATTATAAATTCACTCCCAATCCCAAAATCCACAGAGACATATGAGCAGGTCCTTCCCCAGAGAAGACTAGAAGATTTCACCTCTGCCCTAATACTGCCCTTTCTAACATGAACTGGGGTCAGACAGATCGAGATGAGGGAGGAAGGACTGTCAGGTACACTGGACAATGATACCCATCCTGGATACAGGCTTGGGGGATGGGCCCCATGCTCAGGATTGAAGTTTCTCAGTCATCTCTTACCAGGGCTGCTGTGGTCATAGCGGTATGGCTCTGCGATGAAGTGTGGGAGTGCCATGAGCAGGCCTGCCAGGGCCACCAGGATAGCCCCACAGCCAATCATACGGGGCCTGTGTACTCGGCTGCCAAAGTAGCTCACGAACAAGATCAAGGATACGTTCCCTACCTGCAAAGGGATGGAATGACAAAGAATGTCAGAGTCCAAGAAGGAGGGCCTATACCATTCTTTCTGTGGCTACCTTTAGTGTTCCCATCTGTACATGGGTCTGGCTGGCTTGAATAAGAACCATCTGAATATGTTTTGAATGGAGATTCTGAGCCAATGCTCCAGAGAATAAGTGAGGCAGGGGGATAGCTGGGAATTCAAGGCCAGCCTGGGCTGAAAAGTGAGACTCTATCTCAACAAAAAACACAACACAAAACTGACAACAATGTGTAGATTTTGAGTCTTCTTAGGAAACGGAAGGGTCTTATTGCCTTTTTAGAGGAAAAAAAATGAGGACAAAGCTGGGTGGTCAAGTTCACTTTGGAGGAGAGTGACTAAGGGAGGGATTCATAGGGGAAGGAATCAGAGCTTCTGTGGCCTCAAGGATGAGAGGTACAAATAAAGTCTGAAACCAAGGGGTTAAGGCTTGGAATTTGGACTCTTAGACTCATGATCTCAGGGAGCTAGGGGTGGGGTCGGTGAGCTCCCTCCAGGGTCTCAAAGGGAGTGGACTGTATCAACAGGGGTTTGTGGGGTACTGAGTGTGGGGTAGAGGGTCATTTTCTATTTAGCAAATGGACCAACTTTCCCTTCCCCCACTGTGAGATCTGACAGTAGCATCATGCTGAGACCCATCTGGGAATGGGATGTTGTACAGCTGGGGGACCAGGCCTTGGGTCTAGAGGAATGTGACTTATCCAGGGAAGAGAATTCCACAGACGTCTTATGGGGCTTGGGAGAGACAACATCTGGTGGGACATGGCTGAGGCCCAGCAGAACTGGTTTCCAGTGAATCAGAATGGAGTGGCTCAGCTTCTGCCTGCCTGGCTGAGGGCCACAGGCAGGGATGTGGATGTGGATCCCGGGCATCCTGGGGCCAGACCTCCACTGTAGTATCACCTCTCCCTCCTGTCACTCCAAAGTCAGTTAGAGGATGTCCTAGAGGTAACTCAAGCCTCCCTCTGGGACAGCAGAAATGACTTTCTGTGATTCCTTCATGGTATAGTCAATAGCTACAGGACCCAAGACACAAAGGAGCCACAAGGAGGGTGGGAGTTTGCCCAACTCTGGCAAACTAGAAAATATCTCATGTCCCTTGGCAAAGGGCTCCTAAGGGCATGATGGCTGAGTCCTTTTTCTTACTAGGATGATCGAGGGCAGGAGTAGGCTTTTCTGGACTTCAGTTTGGGCCAGGATGCTATGAGAGGAGAGCTATGACAGTTTGGGGAGCAGGCAGTGTTGGGAGCTGCATTTGGGCATGAGGAGGAAATGGTTATGGGTGTGAGAAAGGAGGCTAGCAGAGGTGGGAGTATAGGGTTCCCTCAGCATGCACTCCTGATGGGAGCTAGGGACAGTACCTCGTTGAAGGCAGCCAGCAGCCCTGAGGTCTGGCTGGACAGCCCAAAGCGCTTTTCCACTGTGGAGATGGAGCTCTTGAGGTAGCCAGAGATCATGAGCTGCGCCAACTGCAGTATGCTGTGACACAGAACAAAGAACTGTCGGAGAAGCAGTGATGGTGGTGTGGGAATGGACACCATCAGAAATCAGGGAGAAGGAGGCACAGTTTGGGCCAGAGGGAGAGTGAGGCCAAAAGGGGAGCAAAGAGAAGAAGATGGGTAAACAAAGTCAGGGGAGGCAGATATATGAGAGAAGGAAAAAAGGTAGGGAAGTGAAGAGATGAGAAAGAGAGGGAGGGAGGAAGGGAGGGAGAGAGAGAGAGTCAGTTAATTGGAGTAACTCATAGTCTCATTCAGGTTGACAAGCTAAGGTAGAACTTAGGGACATGGGTGCTACCAGAGACACACTTGACTAAATATAGGAACATCAGAGCTCTTCCGACCCTCTCATCTCCCCAGGGGTTGGGCGGGACCTTCCTCTCTGTTCTGCAACACCACCCATGTCTCTAGAAGGCTCTCCCAGGTTCTCACAGCTCCATTTACATCCCACTCCCACTTGTTGCTCCGGGGACATTCCCTCTTCTGACTTCCCCAAGCTGTTCCACCCCACCTCACCCCAAAAAACCCAGCCTGCCTGGAAAAAGCTGGTGGAATTCCTAGAGGAAGAAAAGCCTGCTTCAAAGAACCAAAATCCAGGAGCATTTTAGTCCAGAGCTAAACACATTTACTCAACACTTTGGAGCCTCGATCTCTTTATTAGTACAAGGGCGAGGGCCCCACCTCCTAGAGTTACTGAGGGATTTCAGATCCTGAGAGCCCCACTGAGGGTGGGGTTCAGTGGTAGAACCCTCACCTAGCAATTACAAG
This sequence comes from Lophiomys imhausi, assembly GCA_907164525.1. NCBI lineage: Eukaryota > Metazoa > Chordata > Mammalia > Rodentia > Muridae > Lophiomys > Lophiomys imhausi. The sequence goes on along the minus strand of CAJQZJ010001826.1, from coordinate 22,250,872 downwards.
GTCTAGACTTCCACCCTTGCCACTGAAACAGTAATAGTTTTGGGTGTGTAGCACCCAGTAAAGGGTCTGACACCTACTGGGTGAGTCTTTAGGGCCCTTGTCATGGACCCAGAACTCTGGTATTAACACAAGTTTAGGACTGCCAGGCATGTCTCCATTTCTCCAAGGGAATAAGAGGCAAAGGGGGTCATCTTCCCATCATCTACAGACTAACATGAATCAGCGTCTTCAAGGAGAAACTAGTCACCTTCTTTGTGCCCAGAACCAAGCTAAGAACTTCCCTGAGCCATCCCAGGAACCCATCCTTAAGGTGAGGAAGTGAAAAGGCAGACACTTGCTCTATGTTACATTGGTGGGCTTGGTGCCCCTTCCCTGCCTTGCCCGACAGTGCATACCTTGATGTTGTAGAACAGCCCTTGGGGCTGTGCATCCTCACATGAGTCCTGAGGCTCCATGCTGACTTTGCCTTCATGCATGTCTTCTGTGCCCATTGTGGTCTTGGTATTCCTGTCGGGCATCTGGGGCCCCTCACCTGTGGGCCCAGTGGGACATCCAACCAGGTGATGAGATAAAATCCCAGATAATAGTCAACCTTTACCCTTGTTGACTTCAGAAGTAAACTGTTTCTAGGAAATGTGACCTCAGTGGTTGGAAGGATCTGAGAGTCTGTCGCATCAGGTCTCTGAGAGCCCTGGGAGGGACTATTTTGAGAGGCCATGGGTCCTATGTGTTCCTTCTAGCGAACTCCACTCCCAGACACACACCTCCTAAAAAGAAGTGGTTCCCTCTCCCCCACAGCAAACTCTGGAACAACCAGTCTCACATTAAGTATGAGCTGTGTAGTCTTTCAGTAGGCATTAAAATAGGGGTGGGGTCAAGGTTGAGTCCGGAGCCAAAAGATGAAGGCTTTCCCTTTATGAGACAGATACTCCTTGCCCTCATAGGACACCGTCATGTATGTAGCCACAGAGCCAAGCGGTCATTTCTGCAAGTCATACATCAAAGCACACAGCTATTCAGAATGTATGCCATGGAACCATTTCCTGGACAAATAGACCCAGGAGGCAGAGCTGTTTGGGACCCCTGATCTCATTGCCATGGTGGCTTTCTCACATAGTAACTATGGCAACATGTCTGTTACTATCTCCTGGGATCTCCTGCTTCTGGCTCTCAGTGGAAACCAGAAGTACAGTCTGCAGTACTTTACAGCATCCTTTCAGCTGGAGACCAGAGCTTCTCCCCAACCCCCCTTAATTTCCTCTTCTATTGTTCTATGTCCCCCTCACCACAGGCCACAGTTTCCCTTCATTTCACATGGCCTCTAATACCACAGATTCCATCTCTATTCCCACAAGAAAACTCAAAAAGGGCTACTGATACCCTGAACCTCCACAGGCCAAGGTTTTGTGTTCCTCTCACACAGTGACTTGGAGCCCAAAGACTACTTTTTTAAAGATTTATTTATTTATGTATTTTATGTATATGGGTACTTTGTCTGAATGTACATCTGCACACCAGAAGACTGCATCAAACAGGTCTGAGCTGCTGTGTGGGTGCCGGGAGTTGAACTCAGGACCTTCATAAGGACAGTGAGTGCTCTTAATCATTGAGCCATCTCTCCAGCCAGCCCCCCTACCCCAAGACTAATTTTAAAATGTGTGGGTAGGTATGTGCGTGTATGTCCATAGAGGTCAGAGGCGCTGGATTCCCTGGACCTGGAGTTCCAAACATTTGTGAGCCACCTGATGCGGGGGTGGTAGGAATGGAACTCACATCTTCTACAAGAGCAGTACACTCCCTTAAGTGTAGATTACATTTTGTTTTGTACATACATCAGCTGAAAAACTTTTGGGAGATTTGGGGTATTGCAAAGTCATTGCAGCGTTTCATGAATGCATGTTAAGTTAAGTTCTCTTGGGCATATGTCTGGGAGTGGAACTGCTGTGTCTTGTGACAGGTCCATATTTGACTATTTGAGAAGCCACTGGACTGTTAGCTGCAGCCCTCCAGGCTTAGCTACACCCCTGTTGCCTGGTTGAGCTGGACCTTGGGCATGCTGGCACTGCTGTGGGGGTGACTTGGTTGGGTTTGAATGGTCCCAAACTGAGAAGGGCATCGTGTTTCCTCCACTTGTCAGACCTGTTCAATGAGCATGGGGAAATGCACCATTTTACAAGCCGACCAGCAACATTCCAGTCTCTCTACATCTTTTCTGATATGTTGTGGTCCGTCTTTTCAGTGATGGCCACCCAGGCACGTGTGCCCTGGTGTCTATCATTTGATTATGATGTTGGGCATCTTTTTATGTTCACATTTACCATTTGTATCACTCTCCAGAGAAATGCCTAGACAGTAACTGAAAGAATTTGAGGAAACGGAAGTGCGTATGTCTGGGAGGAGTTCCTTTTGGGGGCACAAACATCCAGAGGAAGCAAAGGAAAGCTACACCTGGTAGGAGGAGATGGGGGAGGGGATGCTGTTGGGAAGGGGAAAGAGGAGGAGAATGATGAGATCACCTAAAGAAGGGGGGTAGATAAGGCCTGAAAAGCCCGTGTCCCCGGAGACACTGCAAGGACCACTTCTGAACCACAGCTCCTCTCTCCACCAGAGGCCTGTCACCTGCTGCCATCTAGGTCTTGATGCGCATTCACAGCACATGACTGCTCTTCAGAGCTTTCTGTGTCCTATGTCCTTTGTATCTCCAAGCCTCTGAGAAGGACTCCCAGAAGCTCAGTCCAGATGTTAAACTTAACAGCCCTCCACGCTCCTTGAACAGGTCTGAACAGGGAGAGGAAGCACAAATGTCTGTCTCTGTCTTGGCCCACTGTCACCTAGCCAGGTCATCTTGGCAGCAGTGCCAGCATGCCCCAAAGCCTGGTCAACCAGATAGCAGGTCTGGTTCGGCAGCTGGAAGGTCTGAAGTCACTAACTTGAAGCCTCAGCTCAGAAAGAAATGCAAGGAATGGATGCAGGGATGAAGGAAGTTCAGTGGGCCTGCTTAGGACATGCATACTCCCATCCCAAGGCTAGACACTGGACTCTCAGCCTGGGCTCCTGAGCACACTAGGGAAAGTCCTCCCCATATGCCAGTCACATGGCCCTTCCTCTCTGCCCTCTCACCTGATCATTCCCAGAGCTTCGCTCACCTGCCTTAGGTGAGCTCCTACTTGTAGCCTCACCCCTGGTCCTCCTGAGACTTCCAGCTCAGCCTCCTCTGGCAAGGCTCAAAGTCTTCCTGGCTTTTTCTATCCATTAATGAAATGTTTGTTTCTGGTGCACAAAGTCTGTAGCTCTAGCTCTCTGGGTGGGGGAAGAAGTCCAGCAATATGCTCTGGGCTCTGAGAGCAGTCATCTCCCTGAAAATATGTCAGCCAAAACTTCTGCTTCCTAGGAGCTGGTCAGTGCAAGTCTTTGGTGTGAGGCTGCTTCTCATGAATAGGAACCTGTGCTCAGTCTAGCTGCAGCCACACGGGAAGTAGCAATACTTCAGAGACCAGCCTGGCCATTCCCTCTCCTCTCTTTCTTTCCTGGGAAGGCTCAGTACCATGTTCCAACCTCTAGTACCTCCCAGGGTCAGATTGCAACAGGCAACCCCTGGGAAAATGTAAAGCTGAGGACAGGCTTCCTAGAGCTTGACTTGGACTCCCAGCTCCCTGAAAGCCTTCAGTGTGTAGCACCCCTCCAAAGCCTCTGGATCAGCTCCTCCTCCAGGTTCTTGCCCTGTTTGAGTTCCTGTCCTGACTTCTTTTGATGATGAACAGTGATGTGGAAGTGTAAGATAAATAAACCCTTTCTTTCCCAACATGCTTTGAGATTATGGTGTTTTGTCTCAGCAATAGTAAGCCTGACTAACTAGGACAGAGCACAGGCTGCAGTTCGGTAACATAGCCTTAGATTCAGGTTCCTTTGGCTTCTCACATCCAGTGCAGGGACAAGAAAAGTCCTGTGCAGAAGGCACCCACGAGAGCCCACCTGCCTACTTGTCCAGTGTGCCTACTTGCACATTGGACTTGCACACTGGAGCCTCTGGAAGCCTGTCCCCACTGACATGACACGGCTATTCTATGGTCTTCATAAGCATTTTGTTCCTCTTCCTAGTCTGTCCAGTCCAAGCAAATGGTTAAACTGTTTATGATGGGACTTCATTAATCTGATCTATTTTTCAACGGGAGCCATCAACAGAATACTGGCCCTCAGGTCCTTCCTTCCATCCTGCCCTCCACTCCAATACCCCCTCTCTTCTTCCCTCTCTCCCTCATGTTCTCTTCTGTATTCTCTCTCCTTCCTCTCATTTCCCTTCCCCTCTATTCCTCTCTCTTCCCTCCTCTTCCCTTTACTTTCCTATCAACAGGATCTCACTATATAGTCCAAGATGACCTCAAATTTGCACACCTCCTGCCTCAGCCTCCCGAGTGCTGGAATTTCCTGCATTCGTTGTCATGCCTAGTTTTTTCAGAGTCTTTGATCCCTCCTGCCCCAAGTCCACACCTTTCTACAGTTTCCACCAATCCTGAACTGCCACACTATCTCATCTTCCTCAGGGCCTTGGCCACCCTTCCCCCACTGTACTGAAAGGTTTTGAGACAAATTTCCAGTTGTTCAGCCCGGCTGGGATACAGACAAAGCACAGAGTGCCCTGCAGTGTTTTAGCTGTGGCTCACAATAAATTCATCTCACTCGGAAGTCACGTTGGTCTGTGTTGACACAATCTATGGTGTGTGCTCACTAAATGACATTCTTTTTCCTGGCAGGGAGTCCATCCTGCTATCAGCTCTCTGTCCTGCCAGGAAACACCACTTGTTCCTACTGATGTCTGCTTTCATGAAGCAACAAGTTTCTGTCACATAAAGAACCAGAGAGCTAGGCTGAAGCTCACCACTGTGGACAGTGATGGTCATTGAAAGACTCACTAGGAATAGTGTTCTCTGGATGTTTACTTGTTTGCTTGCTTGATCTTTCCTTCCTTCCTTCCTTCCTTCCTTCCTTCCTTCCTTCCTTCCTTCCTTCCTTCCTTTCTACAGGGTCTCACTATGTAGACCAGGTTGGTCTCAAACTCTCAGTGATCTGTTTGCTGCCTCTGCTTCCTGAGCGATGGGATTAATGAAAAGTATCACATGCCCAGCTAGTATGTTTCATCTTGGTCTGAGGGGAAGCAGGGGTTACTGCAGACTGAGCATCACCAAATGCAGGACTGTGTTGGGTATGCATGTATCCTCACGTCCTCAGAGCATGCTACCAGGGATTGGGATGCTGTGAGCAAACAGGCTTGGAGAAAAAGTGGCACCAGGATCCCAGAGCTGGTGAATGGTGATTTGGATGTGAACCCAGATCTGCCTGACTCCTGGGCTCCTGATATCAGGTATTGGATCTGCACTGCTGGCCTTGGAACAAGTGTAATGACAGTTCTTGGGTGGTCACTTCTTATTCTGGCCCAGCTTCCCTTCTGTGAGTTATCAAAGGTGGCTGCATTGCCATCTGCCACTTTACCAGCTCATTCTGTAGCTCACTGGTCAGTCAAGTGTTTCTTTCTGTGGCCTGAAAAGGCTACGGAAGGATAAGTAGGGAGAAAGTTGAGAGGACATCAGTCCAGGGAACCACAATATGATGGGTTCTGGGACCACAACCAAAGCCTGGATTTCTTGGTAACTGTTTGCCAAGAAATGCCAAGGCAGAATCTGAGAGAGCCAAGGCATGATCCTCTCTGTAGAATGTTCTAGCCAGTATCTTACAGAAAGCAAGACCTAAGACCATGGAGGTCTCGGTACTTCATGGCTGGCGACTAGACAGCTCCTCCTGGCATCAGTAAGATAAGAACATTGAGCCTTGCTTCCCGCCCACTGGGAGGCTGTGTGGGATAAGATGTTTGGTCAACTTCAAAAATATTCACTTAGTCTTGACTTTAAACTCAGCAACTAGTTTGTTTGCAAGTCTGGCCACCAGGCCTCAGAATAACTTATTTCCTTCCTACGGAAGGCTCAGCTTAGTTACTTGCATCTGATCCAGGAAGCAGTGCAGACCCCACTGGAAGCACTCTCCCCACCCCCCTCTACCCCCCCCCCCCCGCCCCCGCAGCTTTTTTGTCTGTCTCCACCTTTCCAGTTTCCACATGGCCTCTACCCCAAGTTCCTGTGTTATTCAGCTGCATTCCAGGATTTGTTTGTTTTGCTTTTTCTAACTTTGATGTACAACAAGAAACACCACAACCCCCCTTACCCCCTACACACACACACACACACACACACACACACACACACACACTATGCCAGATCATCAAAGGGACCTGCACATAACACATAGAAGGCAGAGGTTGTGACAGGGAAACCCTGGACCAAGGCCCTTGGACTTGTCCTGACTGGAGGCGCTTCTGGCCCTGGGACTTGTTTTGAAGCCTACAAAATGCTGGCTTGCTGAATGTTTTTAAATTAGTTGCCAGCATTTATAAAAAAAAATCAGGAAATTTCACATCAAACTGAAGATTTTTGTTTTTGTCTTGAAAGATCAGCAAATCTGGCACGTAGAGCCTTTGAGAGGACTCAGCTGGCCATGGTGTGGCTCCAGCTCAGAGCTATTCACCCTGCTGGAGCCTCAGCAGGGGGTGACCATTGCTCATTTCTTGGGGCCCTTTCATCTGCCTGTTGCCCTTCCTTGCCCGCCCTGGAACACTGGGTTTGGGAGCCACCTGGACAGGATTCCTGGGTTAGGTAAATCACTTTGAAAGTGGGAAAATAGGCCAAAGGAGCCCAGAATCAATCCAGAATCACCAAGGCAGGCACAGAGGTGTTGCTCTGCCGGTTCTAGAAGGGAGAGTAAAGATTGATTCCAGGGCCGGTGAGAAGGCTCCGTGGGAAAAGCGCTTGCCTTCCTATCCCCAGAATCCACTTGTTGGAAGGAGAAAACAGGCTCCTGCGAATTGTCATCTGACCTCCAGGAGTGCACTGTCAAGTATACGTGGTGTGCACACATGAATACACACACACACACACACACACACACACACACACACACACACACAGCTCAAACTCAGACTCAGGCCCAGTGTTATTGAAAGCAAGTCTGACAAGGATTAGAAACAGCAGAGAAGTCCTAGCCTGGCATGGAAGATGCTGGAAGGCTTCTCTGAAGAAGAAACAGAAAAAGGCAGTGGTGTGAAAGTATAAAGGTTGACAGGGAATGAGTGTGGCAAGGCTGGGGCTCAGAAGAGATGTGGAGCTGGAGAGGTTGGAGGGACCCAGCAATGGCACAGGAGAAGTGGGAGAAGCTTGGATTCCTATCTGGGTGTACTGTTGTGGTGAGCTTGCTTACTGTGAGCTGGGAGGACAGAATGACAGGGCCCTCACCATTGGACATAGCCACATGGGGAGGGGGTTTCCCTAGGAGATCACACCTCCAGGTAAAGCGCATGAACTGAAGACACACACCCAGGGATTTGAGTGGCGTGTGAGGCTGATGGCAACAAGCTGGTGTCTGAATCTGTCCTACCTGGTGCCCCAAATGAGAGCAGAGGGGGGGGACTTCCACCACAGACCCACCCATGGTAAGAGTTTTGTTCATTTTAGGTCTAGAGAGATGACTCAGTCGTTAAGGGCTAGGTTCACAACCAAAAATATTAAAAAACAGTTATGAGAATGTTTTTGTTTAGTCCCAGTTATGAGGTTGCTTTAGTTAAGACCACAGGTGTGAGCTTGGTCAGCGGAGCAAGTTTAACTCTGAGGACTTGAGAGAGGGATGAAAAGCCAGAGCCAGAGGAAAAGGGGGCACTACAAAGATGAAAGAGGTTGCTGCTCTCCCTGCTGCTGGTTCTTCCTATGCTATTTCCTGGTTTGCTGGACTTCTGGATATTGTGACTACTGAGACTGGTATTACCCCCCAAAGAACCCAAGGACCCTAATCAGCAGGAAGTAGCTTAAAGAGAACTCTGTCCTTTTCACCTTTAACCTTCTTTCTCTACCACCTAGTGTAGGGGGTTGGAAGGAACAAGGGTTGGAAGGGAGACAGAGGAATTAAGTATAGTAAAAGAATTAGAGTAAATCAAACAAACAAGTCACCATGTTACACCCACCTTTCAGGATGGTGGATTAGTGTCACTGGAAATCCACTAGCTCCCAGCCCTAGAGGTACAGCGTCTGAGCCTGGGAAGGGTGGCATCTAGGTAGTGAGTGGATAGTGGTTGAACCTTCCCATCCCTCAAGATGGTGGCAGACCCATTTTCAGAGGAGTGAGCTGGGAGAAGTAGAACTCAAGGCAGCTAAGCCCCTCCTGAGCTCCACCTCCTAAGTCACCCTGGCCTCCTCCAGACTGCAGCCCAGCTCTCAGGGCCAGAATGGTCGCTCCCTGCAGGGGCCAGTTCCTTCACCAGGCAGTTCCCATAGCCCTTTCTCCAGCTGCAATCAGTTGGCCGGCCACTCTCTTGGTACTCATGGCCCTTGCTTGTTATCAGCCTGGTTAGCTGAACTCCAGAGCGGTGCTGTGGTGTGGGGCCTGTTGAGGTAGACCAGGTTGTACCTCTGCTGAACTGCTCCAGACAACAGACTTTGGATTCAAAAACTGGATTGTGCAGCACTGTACCAGTGTGACCTTAAGTGACTTTTTTTTTAAATTTTAAGCCTATGCCTCAGTTTCCTTCTCTGCTAGTCTCATAGGAAAAGTACCCTGGACCTGGTGGTACTCTTCAGACCTCAGTGGTGAACGCCCTCTCTTCTCTGCACACTCCTCTGCACCATGGGTCTAGACTCCCAGTCTCAAGTTCAAGGTCCCTGAGAGCCTCAGGCTTCGTCTACTGGCCTCCTGTAGAACATATTCCTCTGGCCCTAGTAGACTCCCGCCATCCCCGAAATTACTCATGCTCTGCCTTTCAGCCTTTATACAAGCCAAACTGACTGGCTTCCCCCCCTCCCCCCCAGCCCATCATGTCTTATGGCTCAGCCCTGGCTCTGCTGAAAAGCAAAGCTTGTTGAGCTGAACTCACCTACATGAGATAGCTGATAAGACCAGAGTCTGGGCTATAGGTGGGGGTAGCCATGGTGACATAAGGCGACGGCGGGGCCTGAAGCTCTAGTTCCTAGTGTGACCTAGCCCAGCCTGTGAAGGAAAAAGAGTCAAAGACAGAAAGTGGGGAGGGGATCTCCAGACAAGAATTGGGCTTGGCTGTCATTTTTGGGAAATTCCTTCTGGAAGGACCCTTGGGTGGTCTGCCAGCAGGAAAAGGATCTAGCTTTTGCTTTCTGAGGGAGCTCTGTCAGGATGGGGGGTGAGGCACTCTGGTGGTTTCCGAGTTGGGTCGGGGACCCAGTGCTGGGACTTTCTGTTCCCAGTTCTGGCCCTGACTAGCCACCTAAACCCAAGATGACCTTAAAAACAGAGACTAGAGCTTGAAGAGGCAGGGGGCCCTGGGGGGAACCTCCCATGGGGAAGCAGGACAGTTTCCTTAGATCTAAACAAGAAGCCATTGGCCCAAGGCCGTGCTGCCTTCCCCTGCACTGGGCCAGAGCTACTCATTGGTCACTGTCAGCGCTTGAAATGATGTCACGAGTCATCCATTCACTTATTCTTGCATCACAGCATGAGCTTGGGGGTCTCGGTAAGGCTCAGCTGCCCACACAAGGTCATCCCAATGAGCACCAGACAGGAGCTGGACACCTGGGAGCCTTCAGCGTAATTCTGAAGAAAGAAGATAGAGGGAAGCCACTGAGAGCCCAGACTCCCCAGGGGACTTGGGTGTCACCAGATCTGCCTCTGACCAGACATGTGGCCTGAGGACAAAGGTCTTCAGCTCCTGGCTTCTTTTCCTCATTTGTAAATAGGAGAGAAGTCTGACTTGGACTCACAAAACTGTGATTTATGAATAAGGTTCTGATGAGTATCCCCAGAACACAGATCATTGAAGCACACCACTAGTCTCCTTACATCCTTCTATAGTCCCAGTGGCCTCTAAGCTAGTCCATGTGTCCAACTCTCAAACAAGCTCTTTGTGTCAAAGCCCTGCTGGCTTTTCTTAATTTTGTGAGAAATCTCCCAGCGATCTCCTCCTTAAATCTGATTGCTCACTGAGCCCACAAACATGCCTAGTCCTTTTGCCCTTCTAGAATGTACACTCTGTTCAGGCCTTGCTGGTACTCCCTCCCCTACAATCCTGCCCTCCAACCCCTGTGGGCATAGACCACCCTTCCCAGCTGCTGTCCAACTGTTTTCTTTTTTAAACTTGTTTCAAACTGTGGCTTTTTCTTCTTCTTCATTATTTTTTTTAAAACAAAAATCACTTTACAAATAAAAACACACAGTTAGATTAAGACAGCCACTCAAATACTTGCCCAATCCCAAACTGCGTCTCAGTGACCTTCTGTGTAGTTTGAAGTTGGCTGTTCTGAAGCCACAGAGCTCACCTAGGGTGCCACGCTTTCACTATTACTTACATTTTTAATGCTCTTATCCACCACAAAAAAGGAAAAGAAAAACTTGACAGCTTTAATTAGAAAAACAGGGATGGAGAGATGGCTCAGCAGTTAAGAGCACTGGCTGCTCTTCCAGAGGACCTGGGTTCAATTCCCACCACCCACATGGCAGCTCACAACTGTCTGTGACTCCTGCTCCAGTGGATCTGACACCCTCACACAGACAGCCATACATGCAGTCAAAGCACCAATGTACATAAAATAAAAATAAATTATAAAAGCAATTAGCTAGCCTTATCTCCTCTTCTATGAGGATATATATCAGTTTGCTCCCCCCGCCACCCCATCTGTCTCTGGTGTTCTTTTTTCATCTTTTCTGTGATCCTTCCCATTGAACTTAGGGCCTTGAGCATGTTAGGCATGAACTGTACCACTGAGTTCACCAGGATGAACTTTCTATCCTCCTGACCCAGCCTCCCAGGAGGCTGTGATAACAAGCCTATACCACAGGCTTCCAAAGCTTCGGCATTTTTACTCATGTGGCTTGTGTTTCTGACTCCACAGATGGACATCGAAGTGCTGGGACCCGTACACAGCTGTTTAGTCACTGAACAATCCTATCACCATCCGAGCTGTGTCCAGTTCTGGCTGGGTCCAAGGCCTCAGGAATGGATGGAATCAAGCCTTGTCCCCCCAGCCTTTAGCCCACTGAGGTGGGCTCCTTCCAGCACATTCCAGAGCCACTTGCCAGGCCTTGGTTGCAGCCTATGAGGGTGCAACACCATTTTCACAGCCCCCGTATGCTTGAGTCCCCCACACTGATGTAAAGGCCCGGTCATTCCCCACGGAGAAGCCTCTGCTCTGCTGCCCACTCCACAGACCAAGTTTATAAACACAGCCAGGGACCAAGGGACTATCCCTGGCATCTACTGTGAAAATGCAGAAACTGAGTCCCTGAAAGGGATAGGGGCAGGCAGACTGGGCACTGTATGGCTACATGACCCTATGCTAAGGTCAAGGCTAGCTCACCATCTGGCACTTCCTAGACCAGTCATGGGGGATGCAACACACACACTCTACGTCTGTTCCCCAGTCAGTGACACCCAGAAAATAATTTGCTTTGTGGGGAGCCAGTGGAGAAGCATACAGGTTAGGCCAGAGGTCACCAGTATGGAGTGAGAAAGAAAGAGAAAGCCCCAGGCAATTGACAGAGAGGAGAAAAGCCTTAATATTTAGGGAGATCAGCCGTGTTGGGTAGGTGCTGGGTGATCTTGGATTGGACTAGTCACTTGCCCTCTTTGCGAATCTGCTTCCTCACCTATTAAAAAAGAGGGACGATTTCATTGAGTTCTCATACAGTCCATGGGGCAGAACTGGGATTTGAACATGAAGCCAAACCTAGAGTAAGGAAGGATGAACTGGGGTGTGTGTGTGTCCATTGTGCTTGGTGGCTAACAGGAGCTTCCTTTAGCTTGGAGGAAGCCCCCAGATAGATAGGCTTCATTTGGAAGTGTCAAATTTCCCAAGAAAAGGCCCTGGGCAGGATTCCCTGAGTGTGGGAGCAGAGGCCAGAGACTGGCTTCCCTGGATCCCATTATGGGGACAGTGTGGGGATATTGCTTCTTCCCTACATTGACAGAACTCTGCTGCCTAAGGGCACAAGTTGGCAGGATAGCTCTGTGGGAGACACATCTGGCCCCCAGTTCCCTTTGGTGTCTGTTCCTAGTGGAACAGCTGACCCTGGACTCACCGAAGAGTGAGAGTCATCCTTCTATCCACTGTACCGAGCCTGACCATAGCCCAGAGGGATGCTGAGATAGCACAGCTGGAGGTGGCTTCTGGTGACTCCGTTTGAGAACTTGGGTCAGCCTACTGTTATAATGTGTCAGGGATCTGCTGGAGAAGGCTTTATAGGGGAGCAGAGGTGGGTGCAGACCCGTGGGTGCTAATTTCTCCCATAGCATGGGGTTTCCAAACCTCCAATTCATACTGAAAAGATGACCCATAAACCTATCGAAAATCATCCTTCAATGCCAGGCTCAGTGGTGCCCACCTGTGGTCCTTGCACTTTGGAGGCACAGGCCAGAGAATGGCAAGTTGGAGATGCAAAATCCTGTGTTATCAAACCCAAAATAGTGCCTTCCCCAAACCTGACCTCACCTGTCTCTCCTCTATGAGTCCTCCTGAGTGGAAGCATCCATTCCCAGCCTTCCTGGTATGCTAGAGTCCCTAAGCTATGTAGTCACAGTGCTGAGTCTGTTTGGCCTGAAGCCTCACTGTGGCCACCACGGAGCAAGCCTGGCCTTGCCTGGGTGTGAGTGAAGCCAACACTGCAGCACACAGCTAGCTGCAGGAGGCTCAGGGTTACTGCAGGGCATCCAGCCCAGCCATCCTGTGTAAAGACCTTTGTTCCATCATTGTCACAGATGGATCTGTCACTCTGTCCTGGCCACTTGGTGCTTTCCTTATGCCATTCCAACCTTTAGGAAGGTTCCCTCTAGCCTACTCATACCCCACCACCATCTATCTACCCCAGGTAAGTAGCGACTTCAGACCTCTCTCTAGATTCCCTCTCTGTGTGGACCCTGAGGATTGTGTCTGAAACCTGGTGTTTGTTCCTGTGGGTTGGTGGTTCTCTGCCTTTCTGACTCACACTCACACTCTCCTTCTTGAGCCCTCCAGGTCTTTGCTGTGAGGGCCATCACAGTCATCCTCCCAGTCCTGGCCCTCTGTCCTGCTGACACCTGTTGGTCTCTGTGTCTCTTTGCCCATGCTCTCTCCCCACTCTGCTCTCTTTCTTTCTCTTTCTTCCCTAGTTCTCTGCTTTCTCCATTCATCTCCATTGTCTCCCTCATACTGTGGGGAATCAGCTTGACAGTGACTGGGCAGACCTGCCTTTCTAAGGTCTTTAGTCTCAAGCTCACCAGGGTGGTTTGGCTGGGCTCCCTGCCTCCAGCTGAGTAAACGGCTTCCTTTCTTTCCTTCCTTCCTTTCCTCTCATTCACTCATGTACCCTCCCTGTGCTCAACTGAGCCTTTGACCCTTAGTCTCTGTCTCTCCATCACCATATATGAGGCACGATATATAGTCTCACCCTTGACTGATGAAGCCCCCAAGTTCTCTCCCGATTCCCTCCCTTCCTTCACCTGGACTTACCTATTCTGGGTCCCATGACTGGGGGAACGCAGACAACTAGCCGATAGTTCAACCTGGAGCTTAGCAGAGAGGAAGTGAGCTTGTCAGGGAACTCCTGGAGCAGGCTTCTGAGAGAGCAGCTGCAGGGAAAATGCAGGTCTCTGTCCCTCACTGGGCTATGTTTCTTTGGCCACACTGGACAGCAGCTGCCCTCAAGGCAGAGGTGGTAAGGATCCTCCCCAAACTGACCCCTCCTTGAGAGCTTGTCTCTCTAAGAACTTGCTCCTTTGTCTGGCTTTAGGCCTCAGACCCTTGCCATGTCTGTTTCTTTGGCTCCGTTAATTCCTCTGATCTCTGGCTGGAACAGCCCAGGACCAGAGTTGTAAAGGAGGCGGGTTTGTTTAGGTCCAGCCCCCATGCTGTGAGGAGGCTTACACGGGTTATTTCCTAGCTCTTGCCCTTTGGATAGTTTCCTTGTGTTAGCAGCAGAAGCTAGACTGAGAAGCTGTTGATGGTTCTTCTTAAATTTAGGGCCATTCAAGAGACAAATATTCCAGAATGTCCAGTCTCTTTGCTGCATCTGGGCCCCTTTTCTTATGAGACTGCTGTCTCCCTGGCCCTCTACCAGCTCTGAAGCAAGTCCTTACTTCCCACTGATCCTTGAACCTCCTTTACTGCATTTCTGTCCTGTCCCCCTCATCTCTCACTAGTAGTTGCCCCTTCCCATCTGCCCCAAGTATTTAGATTAACAAACAACTCTCCCCACAAGGCATCATGGCCAGCCCACATGGCGGATTCCTGTTAGAAGCTCCATCAGGCACAGCCACCTAGATGGAGGAGTGAAGGAAGGGATGGGGAAAGGAAGCAAGACAAAAGGGTAAACATGAAATTCTTAGAGCTTTCTGGCTCTCTTAGAGCAAGAGGCCTTGCTGACAGCTGCAAGAATGATCCCATCCCGGTGCTGGCCCTGGCAAGGGACAGGAGTCACAGGGGAGTCCCTGCACCTCTCTGGGTGTCAGTAACCCCATCTGCAGAAGGCAGAGATTCTCCTTTGCAGGGCGGATGTGAAGAGTGAGGCAATAAAGAAAGAAGCCACGCCTGGAGGACAGAGGCCTTGCTGGAGGGAGGGACAGGAGGCAGGGCCTTTGCCAGACTGCGGAGAAAACAGCAGGTTCTCATAGCAGAGCCTGAAAGTGCGACTCCCTAGGACTTGTTCATCCAGCAGCCTGGGAGCCCCCCCATTTCACAGATAAGTCACCTCATTTCAATCACTTGCTACAGAGCACCCCGCTAGTTGGGGGCAGCATGTCTTGTCTCCCCCCCCTCCCATGTTAGAACCAGGCTTTTCCCTTCAACCCGGGCTTGTCTTCTCAGAGGAAGAGTCTTTGTTTGCTCCGATTTAAGACACAGCAATGAGCCCAAACCCATCTCCAGGAGAGGGCCTTTGCATAGAATGGGGATGCAGGTTTAGAGCCTAGCTTCCTCTGGAATGTTGGGACCTCCCTTTAGCCCACTTGGCCATGGAAAGCAGGGGCACCTGAAATACAGATCTTCTGAATGTCCAACACTTTTTGAATGAAGGTGTCACTGAAGGACATCTGAGCACATGATAGTGGAGGAAGGTCAGCAGTTGTGGTGGACAGACACACAGACTCTAGTCCTAGATCTAATCTGGCTTCCCAGCCCCTCCGTCCAAAGTCAGCACTGAGTGAGTCTTCCTAGAGACTGGAAGAGGAGGGAACCTTCCAGATTTCAAGTCACAGTTGTACACATACAAGAAGAAAGATTGCGTTAGACTTCTAGAAACTCTCTTATCTCTGTCTTAGCCTCGGGCTGAGGCTGTTTGTAAGGAACCAGAATATTTTTTTTGCTCCAGTGTTTAGCTGGAGCAAAGGTCGGGGGCTGACATGAACTTATGGAACTTGAGCTAACAGGTCCTCAGACCAGCTCCTGAACTAATAGTTCAGTAGGGTCCCATTTACAGGAGCCCTAAGCTTTGTGATACTGCCTCGCTTCCTGGCTTAGAATACTTGGGAGCGCTGGTGTTTGCTGCAACCTGTGCACTTTGTGCAGCCCCATGGGTGTGTGGATCCCAACACCATCTGCAAATTCCCATTGTTTGCAAAACTTGATGCCTTTTTTAGCGTCTCCTGCTGTTGGCATGGTTTGCAAAACTCTGCCACTCTCAGTATCCTTGCTGTTCTCACAGCCCCATGGTTCATGCCAAGCCTTACGCTGTTGTAAACCCCCCCCCCCCCCCCCCCGAGCTGTTGGCAGAACCTGAGCCCTTCTCTCTGTGTAACCCACGCAGAGCTGGGCCTTTCTGTAAATCAGACACAACAGGAGACTTCAGCTGTGGAGCCATCTGCTTCGAGGTACGAGAGAAGGATGTGGGGAATTAGATCTCTGAGCTCCATTCTGGTCCCAGCTCTGTCACAACCGTGCTGCAGGACACTGGGAAAACCCTTTCCTCCTTAGGACTCAGTCTTACCATCTGTTAGGTGATTGTGGCGTCAAACCACCAACCTGCAGGAAGGGCCTGATGGTCACTGTGACCTTGCTCAGAAGATAAAGAAGGAGAGGAGTCAGAGATGACTTCCCCCAAAACACTCCAAACTGTACCCTCAGCACCTTCATTTTCACTTCCCTCTGGCTTGTCAGTCAGGGAGCGGATATCTATAAATGATTGCTTTGTCCAGGGAAGGCAATGCCATGCTTTCTCCTGTGAGGACACCGGCACTCAGAGAGGTGACTTGTTCAGATCCCCCCACCCCACTCCTCTGCACGCTTGCATGCGCGTGCACACACACACACACACACACACACACACACACACACACACACACACTAGTTCCTCTACAGCAGGAGGTGGATTGTAAGTTAAGAACATCAAAGGAAGATATATTGTTGTTGTACTGAGGTCAGTGTGGGAAGGAATGTGGAGCTCATTCAATTCAATGTCCCTTCTTCAGACTGGGAGACTGCGGAAGAGCAGGGGAGTGACTGTTTACCTCTCCTTGGGTTTCTTTCCCTGGCCAGCAGAGCAGAAACAGCCTTCACCCTGCTAAGAGTCAGGGTTTCCCCTTTGCTGGCCCTTTCTATCCTGATGAGGTGCAAGCTCATTTCCATGCACATTATGGTCTGCAGGCCAGCTGGATGAAGTGGGTCTAGACTTGAACTCCCCCCACTTCCCAGACTATGAAGGTGTCATTCACTACAGGCTCTATTGTCTCAACAGTCTTCCTCTGGGTCCCACTGCCTCCATGCTGGGCTAGAAACTGCATCCTCCTCTGGAAATGACAGGCCTCTCTCCCCTGAGAGCAGTTTAGTCACCTGATACTTTTTAGGCATTAAATGCTTCCATACTGACCCAGCAAGAATTCTCTGAGGCTCAGCATCCTCCTCTGCAGTAAAAAATAGATAGGGAACCTCCTGGCAGGACCACACAGTGCATCACCGTCTTGTCCCATCTCCTAAAGAGCGGGACCACACAGAGCATCATTGTCTTGTCCCGTCTCCTAGAGAATGGATAGTTTCTCTCCAAGGAGACTGAATTCTCTCTCTGGAGAGGCCTTTCTGGGTAACTTGGAGCCAATTGATTGCCCTCTGTGATCATCCGGTGCCCTTGTCTGTGAAATGTCTCTCGAGAGCTGTCAAGGCTGGGATGAGCTGATGGATGGATTAGTACTAAGTTCTGAGAGCGGAGCAGACACAGGCCCATTATTAATATGGCAGCCATGCTGATGGTGATGACTTGTGATTCTGGAAGCAGAGGAAGTGGAGGAAGTCAATCACAGCAGGTGCGCATCAGGTCAGCCCGACCTGACTGCCAGCTCCAAAGAAGTAAATCACCAGGAAGACCCCCCCAACCCCCAAGGGAGCTCAAGGGCGAATTGGGAGCTCAGCAGACTGGCTGGGTAGTCAGTGTTAGGAACTGACACTGTGTGGGTGCTTTCCCTAAAGTCTCTTATGGGACTCCAGCTGGACACTGGCTAGCCTGGGAACCCCAAGTTTTCACTTTGCCATCTCTATGCTGGCATTGGTCAGGCTCTGCATCTGCCTGGTTGTTAATTTCCTTATTGTAAAGTGGGGAGATGGCTGGCAGGGGTGCTGTTCTTCTCTGACTTTGGAAGGATCTCATAAGCTGATGTGTTAAAAAAAAAAAAGTCAAGTTTGAGGTCACGGTTATTAATAATTTGTGTCCTTGGGGATATGACACTGACGGGTACAGCGAACCTGGAGGGGACTCAAGGTGGGAATGAGAGTGGAAACAGAGCCAGGAGAGAGTGGGAATCAGAGTAAGCCAGGAAGGAAGAGTTTGGAATGAAAGCCTGACTTCCCCAATGATTTTTGCAACATTGCCCCCTGGAGGCAGAAAGGAGGTCTGCACCTTGTTCTTTGCTCCTGGATTCCAGTAAGGGTTGAAGGGACTTTTGGAAGGACCAGTGCTAAACAAGGATGCTTTATTTGTGTGAGTCCTGGCTTCTCCACTTGTCAGCTGTTTTACTTCATTTTAATAGTGGAAGTATGCACAAGTCCTGCCATTGCATTTTTTTTTAAAAAAAGTTTAAAATTTTTATCGTTATGAGACATTCTCATTTTGTAATCCTGGCTAGCCTAGAACTCACAACCAATGTCCTGTCTCAGCCTCCTGAGTGATGGAATTAAAAGTGTGAACTACTACACCCAGCTTACCGTGCTTCCCCCAGCCCACCTTTTTGTTGTCAGTATTATTTACTTCGAAGCCAGAGCTCCTGTAGCCCAGGCTGCCCTTGGACTCACTATGTAGCTAAGAATGAATTCTTGATCCTCCTGTCTCCCAGATGTTGGGATTACAGCTGTGTGCCATCATGCTTGCCTCATCTTGCCCATTTTTAGGTGGATAAGTGGGTGGCACTGACTACATGTGCTGTGTGTGGAACTGTCAAAGGGGTAATAGGTGTTCATCCAGTACCACACCGCCTTGCTCCCTAGAAGCAATCAGTGATCTCTAGAAACCCATGGCCATGATGCTACGCACTCATTGCCAAGCTCACAGAGGTATGGCAGCTGCAGGGAAGCTTACCACCAGCTTTGCCCAGGAAGATGAATCACTTCCTCCTGGTGGGTTGTGAGCCTGTGAGTCTGAGGGTGGAAGACAGGAATACCAATGACCCACAGCTGCAGATGGGATGCTCTGGGATGCTCACTCAGGGGACCTTGGCCACATGGCACTTCTAGAAGGACTGGCCTAGCATTGGGGCCAAGGCTAGACTAGGCAGGGTACTTGTTTGCTGCTGCCAACATCACGGAGAGAGGGGAGACAGGACCTGGACCGTGTCCTTGTACCCATCACTGCTGTTTATCCAGAGTTTTGTCAGCTTGCATCCGGAGCTTGCCCTGCTCTCATCCACCCCAGCACATGCATACCAGGTCTCTTTAGTTCTAGAACAGATGTCTATAGTGTTCTGGGTAATGCTGGACTTGTGCAAATGCTATCCTCTCTTCACTATTTAGGGGGAGCATACAAGGTGACCCTAGCAAGTGAAGAGACCAGGCCTCAGGTCTTTCAAATGGAGTGGCTTCCCCAAAACAAGGGCAGGGGATGGATTCCCCCAGAAAACAGGACTGATAGCAATGCTAAAATGAGAGCTTGGCCCAGAGCTGGGCCCAGGATGTAGTGGGCCTCAGAATCCTGCCTTTGGATGGGGGACTCGTGTGTGTGTGTGTGTGTGTGTGTGTGTGTGTGTGTGTGTGAGAAAGAGAGAGAGAGAGAGAGAGAGAGAGAAAGAGTATGAGTGTGTGAGTGTATTTGTGTGTGAGAGTGTATGTGTGTGTGTGTGAGAGTGTTTGTGTGTGTGTGTGTGTGTGTGTGTGTGTGTGTGTGTTTGTGTGTGTGTTAGGGGCTGGGTACACAGCCTGGGCTGTTAGTTCTTACCTTCCTCCCTGTCTCTTGATCACTGCAGCATGTGCTGGGCTAGCTGGCCTGGGAGCTTCTTGGGATCTCCTGTTTCTGCCTCTCATGTCACCACAGAAGTTCGGGGACTACAAATGTGCCCACTGGGCCAAACTTCACACATACTCTGGGACTCCAAATCAAGGTCCTCATGCTTGCCTCTCAAGTGTCTTACCCACTGAGCCGTCTCCCTCTTGAATCTTAGAACTGGGCAGCAAAGGGAGGCAGTTTTACAAAGCCAACCTAGTCTTTGGAGCAACTTAGGCCTGAGCTCAGCCAAAAACCAGCTGTGAGGCACTGGGCAATTAATCTTTCTAAGCTTCCTTCTCCTTGACTATAAAATGAATGTGTTGCCAGGCATTGTCCTGTGCATCTGCAATCCCAGCTCTTGGGGGATTGAGACAAGAGTCTCACTCTAAGTTTGAGGCCAGTCTGGGTTACATAACAAGTTTGAGGCAAGCTTGGGCTACATTGTGAGACTCTGCCTCAAAAATCACCCAAATGAGCAAAATAATAAAATGGGTACATTAATAATGATCTGAATTGATTGAATGTCAGGCGCTATTCTTAGTACATGCACTGCTCCCAACAACCTATTAGCATCTCCAATTTCTAGATGAGGAAACTGAGGCACAGAGAGGCTAAAGCATTTGTCCCAGAGCTTGGCAAGGGACAGGTCAGGATCAGAGCCCAGGCAGTGTGGTCAAACTGTGTCATCCTGTGTCAGAGGCTGGTCATGAACTTGGTCCTCAGCCACTGGTCCCCAGGTCTTAGGTTGGGTTCTGAGCTGAGGACTGAGTTAAAGCTGTTGACTTCAAGGTTCCTGCTCCAGTTCAGACCCTCCTGAACTGTTCATCTCCTTTTGGAGACCTTAGCTACAGAAGGCTTACCTGGAAACTAATCTTTCACAACTCTAGCCTAAAGTCTATTCAGTACCAGGCCTATCTCCCACCATTGTCTCTCCCCTCAGCCTATGTGGCAATATCCTTCACCTTCCTGTCTGCTCCCACCCACCTCTTACCCAGAACCCACTCTGCTTTCTTCCTGGACCCTTGTTTTGCTGTCTCTCTTCTCTGTAATTCCATTGTCTGACCCCAGTCCATCCTCCACACCCTGCCACAGATCCTTCCAAGCTCCAATTTCCTGTGCCCAGCCTTCTCCATGGAGTGAATGCTGTTCTTTAATCCAGCACCCGATGCTATCATATCCAAAGCAAAACCTCCCTCCCAGACTCACCAAAGCTCCATGCACCCCCAGTCTCCTAGCCTCATTGAAGCTCCATGAACATCAGTCTCCACGCGTGAGCCTGAGAAGTTTCTCTGATCCAACACCCTTCCAAAATCCTTGATGGGCCACCCAAGCTCCCAGATGATTAATGAATGTTTCTTGAGCTTCTGGAAGACACAAGGGTGCAGTGAGGCTCATGTACTGTTCCCGGGCCCTTGTCTGAAGAGTACTTAGTGGTCTGGCCCTATCTCAGAGCCTCCTGAGTCGTGCCAGTTCCTCTGCTCTCAGTCTGGGTCTTCCAGTGAAGACCAAGTGTTCTGTTGTCTCTTACTTATCTAAGACCTTAGGCTAAGGACAGAGGTGACTTATCACAGGAGAGTATAATCCTAAAGAAAAACAAGTGGGGAACCTCAGCCTCTCCAAAACAAAGCCTCAGAGGGAGGGGTGTGTGCATGTGCACGTACATGTGCCTTTGCATGTGTGTGCATGGGTGTCTGTGCATTTCCTCTCTGTGTAGTGGTATGAGGGCTGCACAGAGGGCTACACGGTTATTCATTCACATGAAGCATCTCACTACATTTTGACTTAAGCCAATATGACTGTCTGATCACCCTCAACTACAAAAGGCAAACCAGGGCAGAAATGCAGCCACTTGCCCAGGATGCACAGCTCCTTCATGGTGTTCAGATCCCAACCTAGGTGCATTGAGCCCTGGAGACAAAGGACTTCTGCTGTGGTCACATTACCTCTTGATGGAAGTGAGGATGACAAGGACA
This sequence comes from Lophiomys imhausi, assembly GCA_907164525.1. Lineage (NCBI taxonomy): Eukaryota > Metazoa > Chordata > Mammalia > Rodentia > Muridae > Lophiomys > Lophiomys imhausi. Next base: position 22,229,411 of record CAJQZJ010001826.1, on the reverse strand, counting down.
GCCACACTGGAGGCCCTGACATGAGGCGATGGGTTTTATATCTCCATAGAGTGATGTGGACCTCCTGCCCATGGTTGGGAAGGAACCCAGGCTCTCCTGAGAAGTATTTTTAATTCCCTGTCTTCCTTGACACTTTCCTTTTCCAGCCTGTCATGTCTGTCAGAGCCTCACACCTCTAAGTGCTGGAGGTGATGGTGAGGAACAGTTGGAGCCAGACAGAGAGAGACTGCACGTCACCATTCTCAGCTCTTCCAGGGTAGAGTGGTGTCTGGGCAAACTGGCCAACTGGCTTCTGTTTGGGATCAGGGCTTCCTTCCTTCCTTCCTTCCTTCCTTCCTTCCTTCCTTCCTTCCTTCCTTCCTCCCTCCCTCCCTCCCTTCCTTCCTCCCTTCCTTCCTTCCTCCTTTCCTTCCTTCCTTTCTCTTCTTCATTTTAGTGTGTGTCTGTGTGTGTGTCTGTGCGTTTGTGCGCACATGTGCACACACACACACATGCACAAGTATGTGCACATGTAAAAAACAAGGAAAACCCATGGGACTTGGTTCTTTTCCTTCATCAGGCTCAGCAGCAGGTTCCTTTGTAGTCTGAATCATCTCTCTGCATAACCCCCAAGCTATTTTCTGATATGAGTGTGTACATGCTCCTGAGAAGTGTGGACTCCTCTTGGAGACATTTCAGGACCTGGACAGGGAGCATGAGGACCGCCTATGGTCCTGGAGGAGAGGGACACGGATTGTGCGACATGGTTGAGATGACTTTGTGGTGTCTGCTTGCACCTTTCACCTCTTTTTAACCTCCATTATATCAGCACAGTGATAACACTTAAGAAATCCTCACCGATGAACAGTCCTTTGTTTCATAGTAAAGAAAACGGATTATAAGATAGATGTTCAAGACTCGGGTCTAATCAGCCCAGAAGTCTGAGCCTGGTCCACTCTGCTCTCCCCAGGCTCACTGAGTGGTGATCAAATGTGGCTACAGCCTCTGATCCCATCCAGGTCTTAAATGAGCCTTGCCCCCAATCCATGCCCCAGCCTGCATGGTGCCCTTCAGTTCTCTGCTTTTGCCTGTCTCGGCTACACTTAGAGCTTGGAGCCCAGGTCTTGGTTCAGAGCTCCTATGCTCTGCTCACCATCTCTTCTTCCCTGCAGTGGTTAATATTGCTGACTTGACAGAATCTATCAAAGGAGTCATCTAGTAGACAAGGCTCTGGGCACATCACGAGGAAGTTTCTAGACTGAGCTAACACACGTGGGAAGATCCAAACTAAATGCAGGTGATACCGCTCCATGGGCTGAGGCCTCAGACTGATTGAAAAAGAGAAAGTGAGCTAAGCAACAGTATCCTTTGCTCTCTGCTTCCTGACAGTGGATGCAGAGTGACCAGCCACCATGCCTTCCCCACCATGAAGGACTGCAACCACAAGCTGAGAGCCCAGATAAACCCTTTCTTCCTTAACTTATTATGTTATTTATTTCATCACAGCAACAAGAAAAACAACTGACACCCCTCCCTAGTCCCCCACCACATCACTCTCTACTCACGGTTCCCCACCAACAAACAGCAGAAAAGGGGATTCATTAGAATGGCTTACAGGCTGTGGTCCAACTAATCCAATGAAGGCTGTCTACCAACAGAAGGTCCATGAATCCAGTAGTTGTTCAGTCCACAAGGCTGAATGTCTTTTCTGGTCTTCAGTGTATACCAAATCACCGGGCTCTAGTACCAGTGAAGGAGTGGACTTGCTATTGAGAGTGAGGGCAAGCAGACAGAGTGCTTCCTTCTTCCATGTCCTTTATGAAGGCTGTCAGTTTAAGGTGTGGCCCAGATTAAAGGTGAATCTTCCCACCTCAAAAGATATGGATTAAAGGAATATCTTCCCACTTCAGAGATACAAATTAGAAATGGGTCTTCCCCACTTCAAAGGATTTAATGAAGAAAATAATACCTCCCAGGTATGCCCAGCCATTTGGGCTTTAGGTAATTCCAGATGTGGTCAAGTTGACAGACAGTAATAACTATCACACCAACCTTCAGCCCTATAGTATTCCCCACAAAGTCAGACACTGAAACTCAGCCTGTGGGATGGGAGGCTGTAGGCACATTGGATCACCACTTGGTGGGCCTGGGGACAGTAGAGAAGACCAGGCTCAGATCTCAGTGCTGAGCTGATTTAGACCCAAGCCTTGAACATCAGTTGATAATCAGTTTCCTTTACTGTAAAACAAAGGACTGTTCATCAAATGAGGATTTCTTAAGTGTTATCTGTGTGCTGATTGGTATAGTGAAGGTTAAAAAGAGGTGAAGTGGGAAGTAGGTCATAAGAGCAGAGCCCTCCCAGGTGGGATTAGTGGCCTTACAAAAGATGCCAAGGAAGAGCTTGTCTGGTCCTCATCATGCAAAGACTGAGAGGCCATTTACGAAGCAGAGATTGAGTCCTCAGAAACTGAGGAACCCAATTGGCTCCTTGACCTTGAATTTCCCAGATCTGTTATCTATTAGTCACCCAGGCTGAAGTCTTTTGATATAGCAACTGGAGTGTACTAAGATACTTCCGATCCCAGCCAGGTTATTATCTTCCCAGTCAGACATCTGGAAGGTGTTACATACTCTCTCTCCATTTGATCAACCTTCACAGCTTCTGTTCTACTGTACCCACTCATGCTAAGGTCACCAGGGGCCTCTCTGCTAAATCTCACAGGCACATTCAGATCTCATCTTTCTGGTCCCAGCAGTAGTAAGTAGTGTTTTGTTTATTGATTGGTTAGTGGTTAAGGGTCTTGATATTTAGTTCAACCTTGAACTTGATTTGTAGCCAGACTGGCTTTGAGCTCTAAATCCTCTTGAGTCAGTCTCCTGGATACAGGGATTACAAGCTTGTGCCACCGTGGTTGGCTCTATCAGTATTGTGCAATGCTGTTGGCAGAGCTGTCCACTGGCACTCAACTTGGTTAGCACCTTTTCCTCCACTTACAACACCCTCTCCTGTGTATCTGTCATCCTCTCTGGCCAGTGTTTTTCTGTCATAATAATATACTGCTATATTGTATTGTTATAAACAGTATATTGTTTATAACAATAAACAGTTGTTTACAGACATTTCTTGCCTTGTCTATCTCAGCCTCAAGCTGGCCTCCCCAGGGTTCTGACCTTCCCAGTTTCTATCTGAATCTCAGTGGTCTTTCCTGAGTTCCAGATATCCAGAGCCTCCTTGTGAATATTCCTCAGGCTCTTCAAATGCTATGTGTCCCAAGCTTAACTCTTCATCTTTTTCGTTTATGTGTGTGTGTGTGTGTGTGTGTGTGTGTGTGTGTGTGTGTGTGTATGCTCTATCTGCATGTACACCTGCATGAAAGAAGACAGTATCAGACCCCATTATAGATGGTTGTGAGCATGTAGTTGCTGGGAATTGAACTAGGACCTCTGGAAAAGCAGCCAGTGCTCTTAACCACTGAGCAATCTCTCCAGTCCTCATCATCTTTTTCTAAAACCTCCATCTCACCTCAGCTGCCTGCTACCCACTACCATGTTCTCTGTCTCACTCAGTGTCAGCATTGTCTTTCTTTCTATCCAGGCCCAAACACATCATATTGAAGTCTTCCATGACCAGCTCTCCCATTTCTTAATGCTATCCCTAATCCGTGATGGTTAAAGGGATCAATGGTTCTCAACCTGTGGGTTGTGACCCTTTGGGTGGCGGTCACATATCAGATAATCTGCATATCAGATATTTACATTATGATTTATAACGGTAGCAAAATTACAGTTATGAAGTAGCAACAAAATAATTTTATGGTCAGGGGACACCACAACATGAGGAACTGTGTTAAAGGGTGGCAGCATTAGAAAGGCTGAGAACCACTGACTTAGACTTTCTTGATGGTTGAGTTCTAACAACAACATACTATCAGCCCACCAGAAGGACCAGGCTTGGCTACTTCACCTCTCTGACCTCCTCATCAATGAAACAAGGTGTCTTAATCAACTTTCCTTCACCATAATACAATACCCCCAAAAAAAGAACTTAAAGAGGGAAAGATTTATTTTGGCTCATGGCTTCAGGGACCATGAGGCTTCAGAGGTTCATGACCATTTGGCTCATCACCGTGGGCCTATGGCAAAGCAGAGCACCATGGGAGGAAGGATGTGGCAGAGCAAAACTCACTTCACTGTATCCAGGAGAGAGGAGGAGGGGAGATCTGGGGTTAAGATCTTCCCATCAAAGGCATCTAACTGCCCTTGCCCCAGTGGCCTTCTTCCTCCAACTGAATACTACCTCCTGAAAGTCTATCCAGCCACAAGAGTGCCAATGGATTAATCTGTTGATGAGGTTGGCACCCTCGTGATCCACTGACTCCCTAAAAGTGCCACCAGCAGAGGTATAAACCTGCCACACATGAGCCCCTTTGTGGAACATGGCACACAAAAACTATAACATTCTTTCTTACTGTGTACATGTGTTCATGTGAGTGTGTATATGTGTGTGTGAGAATATGGATATTCACACACAAGGTACATATGCAAGCATATGTGTCTGTGTATGTATGTGTATGTAGAGGTCAGAGGTTGAAGTTGGGTGATTTTTTTGGTCACTCTCTACTTTATTTTTTTCAGATGTGATCTTTTACTGAACCTGGAGCACTGAATTTGGCCAATGTAAGTACTGTCTGAGGCTAGCCATGTTCTGGTCCCATTTGTTACCACGACTGTCAGTCTTCCTGCTTGGAGCTGCTCCTGCTCTAACCACTCTCCTTGCCACAGAGGCCATGAGCTTTTGATACCTGTAGCTGGCTGTGTTAATTTTGCTAAGGATGGGACTGGCTCCCAACATCTCCACATTGAGTTCTCATCCCGAGCTTGGAATCAGAGACCCTTCTCTCTTCGGCTGTTAGCTGCTTTAGCTTCATCTTTTCAGATTCTGCCCTAGCCCTCAACTGCACCATGTTAGCCAGGTGTGCTTGTTCAGGCTTCTAACCTCAGCACTGGGAAGGTGGACGCAGGAGGATCTGGAAACTGAGGCCAGACTTGGGATAGTAGTGAGTACCAGACAAGCTTGAGCTATTTAGGGACACCCCCCTCAAGAAAAAAAGAAGGAGAGAGAGAGACAGAGAGAGAGAGAGAGAGAGAGAGAGAGGGAGAGAGACAGAGGGTGAGAGGGACAGAGGGAGAAAGAAAGAAAGGAAGGAAGAAAAGAAAGAGAGGGACAAAGGAACAGAGGGAGAGAGGAATGGAGAGATAAAGGAAGGAAGGGAGGAAACACATGCCTATAACCCCAGCACTTGGAAGGTGGAGGCAGGAAGATCAGGAATTCAAAGACATCTTCAGCTGCATGGTCAGTTTGAGGTCAGTCTGGACTACATGAGATCATGTGTGGTAATAAAAGACACATACATTGCATTCCAAACTTTGCCTATCTCTCTAACACACCTCCTGAACTTTCCACCCTGTGTGGCCTTGTGGGCCTGGCCAAGCTCTCATCTGCTTATATATTATAATTTGGAAATATGTCTTCCAGGAGGCAACCCTGCTTTATTCTCTTCTCTGCCCCTCTCCCCCTGTGCACAGATCACAATATCTAGGATGCCAGGTTTGACACTGACTACTCCACTCCAATGCCAGTTCACCATGATCAAGCCAGCTTCACTCAGGATGCTGTGATTGATGAACTGGAGTTCTCTATAATTTAAAGCAATAGCATTCACAGCTAGAAGGGGAAGATGAAGCCATGGAGATGGCTCCCTGGCAGAGGCTAAACTTAGACTACTTATAAGATAACTGAGAAAGAGCAGGGGTGAATGAGAGAGAACACACAAGTGTTTGGAAGAAACTGAAGCCTGGGAGCAGAATGGCTCTCTACTGTCACAATTGTCTTCAGAACATTCAAGGGTCCTCATGGGCCAAGGGTGCAGGTCCTTTACACTCCCAGAAGGAATTATCACATCTTTGTTCATTGCACCACTGTGTGGCATGGAAGCTACACAGAGGATTAGTGAACATGGAACTTCAGATCTACAGTCTGAATGGTACCAACTTCGCTCCATGGATCAGTGAGCCCCAGAGGACACAAAGCTGTGTCCCTGTGAGGATGATTAATCTTGTTGTTCTACTTCTCACAAAGCCCAGGAGTATCAGCTAACAAGCCACCCGAGAATGCCCCCAAAACGCAAGTCAGAGCCCCAGGGAAAGAGGTCTTTGCAGGCCATGATCCCAAAAGCTACTAAGGGGTAAAGCTTAAGGACTAATGGTGTAGGACTCCTCTCCAAGCTGGCCATTAGTAATAAGGTGGCACTGGATGGAAGAGAAAGGATCAGCTACAGCATCCTCGCTTGGGGGTGGCCTGGGAGAAGCTACAGAGCTCCCAGACAGGAAAGCTAACACTAAAGTATTCTGGGGCTGAAGAGATGCCTCAGGACTTGCTGCTCTTGCAGAGGATTCAGGTTCAGTTGCACAGCATCTATGTGATGGTGTACAACCATCCATAACCCCACTTCCAGGGAATCTGATAACTTCTTCTAGTCTCCCTGGGACAAGGTATCCATATGGTATACATACATATGTGCAGGCAAGAGACATACACATAAAATAAAATAACATGTTCAGGGCTGTATATAGCCCAAGGAGGGACCCCACTCTGGGTGAACATCTGGGGAGGCAGACAGTGAGGGGTCTGGGGGCTCTCATACGAGGAGGTGGCTACTCTCTCCTGCTCTGATTTATTTTGGGTGCCTTGCTCTGTTCTGAAGTTGCCCACCAAGTGTTTTACCTCATAGCCCTTTCCAGGCTTCCCTACCCCTTGGCAACAATAAGGGAACTGGACCGGGGGCTCTCTACAGAGTTTAGTGGCCACCAGCTCTGCAGCAGAGCCATCCTCACAGCCCTAAAATCACCAAGGCAGTGCTGCCTAATCTCTGCCTGTGGGAAGTTGCATCATTGGCAGGCAGGCTTTATAGGAGAGTGGTCCAGGACCTCCAAGGATGGTGAGAGAAACTGGTGCAAAGCAATCCTCAGATATGTGGGTTTCAGTGTCTCTTCCACAGTGGGCCCCAGGGAGGCTTCTGGCTCATCTGCCACCAACTCCCTGTGTGACCTCAACAAAGTCACTCCCTTTTCTTTTTTTTTT
>CAJQZJ010001826.1:22192425-22215342 GCA_907164525.1 Lophiomys imhausi | reverse complement strand
TGTGTGTGTGTGTGTGTGTGTGTGTGTGTGTGTGTGTGTTTAAACTGGCTTAATTATTGTAGTCCAACAGTGGCTATCTCACATCACTATGTGACTGCATTTAGTCCATGTCAGACATTCCATCTCTGTGATAAATGCCTGATGGAGGGAAGATCTACCTGAACTCACAATTTCAGACATTCATGATCAGCTAGCTGCTCATTGTAAATGAGACTATGGCGAGATAGAACATCTTGATGACAGGCAGACATGCTACAGCAAAGCTGCTCACCCTATGGAAGCCAGGAAGCAGAGGGTGGCCAGGACTGACAGGTATGCCCTTTAAACCATGCCCTCTGAACCATAGCCTCCAGCCAGTTCCCACCTCCTAGTTTCCATGACATCTTAGTAATGCTGCTGAAACTGTTAGCCAAGAATATACTTTTCCTCTTGTAAGTTGATTTGCTCCAGTATTTTGCCACAGTAACAAAAATCTGGTTAATACACTCATGCAATCATTTTGAAGTCATGAGGCTATGACTAGATTACAAGAATGATGTTTATAGTGGTACCATTTCTTCAGTATATGTTCTTGGCAGCAAATGAAAATAATATCAAATTCTTATTTTGTGTCTTCTCTTTTTATTTCAAATAGTATGATTCACTTTAATTTTCATTCTCTTCTTTGTTTTCTCCAAAATACACCCCTGGATTTGTATCCACTAAAATCTTGCTTGTCCTTTGAAAACTCCATTACTTTTTTTGGGGGGGGGGTGTTGAGACAAGGTTTCTCTGTGTAGTCTTGGCTCTCCTGAAACTCACTTGTAGATCAGGCTGGCCTTGAACTCACAGAGATTCACCTGCCTCTGCCTCCCAAGTGCTGGGATTAAAAGCATGCACCACCATTACCCAGCAAAAACTTCACTACTTCAAACACTCTTTTTGGTTTTGAGAACATATGCTTTAAATAACTTGTTCACTGTTTCTGAGGGTTTTATTATTTATTTAATATTTACTTACTTACTTATTTTTTGAGATGAGGACTCTCTGGTTGCCCTTGAACTCATGATACTCCTGGTTCAGCTCATAAGTGCCATTAGGCTTGAATGTTATCTTTAAAATAATGAAAGCTCAGTCATTAGATGCTGCATCCACAATGGACAACACTGTCCTAAACAACAGTGGATCAAAGAAGAAATCACAAAGAAAATTAGAGAATATTTTTTCCAACATTTATTTATTTCTTCAAGTTACATCTCAATCATTGCCCCTCCTACCCTCTTCCCCCTCTCCCCCATTCTCATTCTCTCTCTCTCTCTCTCTCTCTCTCTCTCTCTCTCTCTCTCTTAAGAGGAATGAAAATGAGAACAGTGCCAAAACTTATGGGATACAGAGAAAGACATGCTTACATTAAAAGGGGGAAAACCCACAAATTACTTAACTTTTAACTATAAGAAATCAAAAGGATTGCCGGGCGGTGGTGGTGCACGCCTTTAATCCCAGCACTTGGGAGGCAGAGGCAGGTGGATCTTTGTAAGTTCGAGGCCAGCCTGGTCTACAAAGCGAGTCCAGGACAGCCAGAGATATTCAGAGAAACCCTGTCTCGAAAAACCAAAAAAAAAAAAAAAAAAGAAATCAAAAGGACAAAGCAAACTAAACTCAAATATACAATAATCAAAACACCATAAAACTAGAGAAGGAATACACAGGGCAGGTAATTAAAATAAAACAGAAAACAAAGCCTAGAATGGTTACTTGGATACATCAACATTTAATTAGGCTAACCAAAAAGAAAAAAAAAGAAGACTCTGTTACAATAAACAGTGAGACAAAGGGATGTTACTGTTGAGAATACAGAAATAAATAAGAAATATGTACATTGTTCAATGTTTGAAATAAGGCTGGATTTGTCACTGTTGGTGATGGTTAGTCTTTTTTTTTTTTTTGGTTTTTCGAGACAAGGTTTCTCTGTGTAGCCCTGGCTGTCCTGGACTCACTTTATAAACCAGGCTAGCCTCGAACTCACAAAGATCCGCCTGCCTCTGTCTCCCAAGTGCTGGGATTAAAGGCGTGCGCCACCACCGCCCGGCAAGTGATGGTTAGTCTTAAGTGCAACTTGCTACAATCTAGACGCTCCCAGGAAGAGTATCTCAGTGAGAGATCTTAGAGCTCAGTTTGGCCTGTGGGTGTATCTGGAGGGGATCGTCTTCATTACACTAACTGATGTAGGAATACCCAGCCCACTATGGGTGGCACCATTCCCTGCGTTTGGGTCCTGGACTCTGTAAGGGTAGAGAAGGTGCGCTGAGTAAGTAGTGTGGATGCATGCACTTATGTTCTCTCTGCTATTGAGTGGACATGAAGAGGTGCTTCAAGTTTCTGAGGCTTTGACTTCCTCAAAACAATGGACTGAAAACCCAGACCTATGAGCTAAAACAAACCCTTTCTCCTCCATGTTGCTTTTTGTCAGGGTGTTTTATCACAGCATCAGGAAGTACATAATGGACAGTAGCTTACACATGGGATGCTGTGCTGTATAATGAACTGACAGATGCCATGAATCAAATGGACCTAACTGATATCTACAGAACATTTCACTCCAAAACAAAAGAATACACTTTCTTCTCAACACCTCATGGACCTTCTCCAAAATTGACCATAAGTAAGTCGACTATAAGTAAGGCCACAAAGTAAGCCTTAACAGATTCAGGAAAATTGAAATTACCCCTTGTAATTTATCAGACCATCATGGAATAAAGCTAGACTTCAACAATAACAAAAACAACAGAAAGTCTGCAAACTCATGGAAACTGAACAACTTTCTACTGAATGATGCCTGGGTCAGGGAAGAAATACAAAAGAGATTAAAGTCTTCTTAGAATTCAATGAAAATGAAGGCACAACATACTCAAACTTATAGGACACATTGAGAACAGTGTTAAGAGGAAAGTTTATAGCACTAAGGGCCTTCAAAAAGAAACTGGAGAGTTCCCATAATAGTGATCTAAAAGCACACCTGAAAGATCTAGAACAAAAAGAAGCAAACACTCCCAAGAGGAGCAGACAACACGAAATTATCAAACTCAGGGACAGAAATCAACAACTTAGAAACAAAAAGAACAATACAAAGAATCAACAAAACCAAGAGTTGGTTCTTTGAGAAAAATCAACAAATTAGACAAACTCTTAGCCAAACTAACTAAAAAGCAGAGGAAAAATACCCAAATCAACAACATCAGAAATGAAAAGGGGGAAATAACAACAGACACTGAGGAAATCCAAAGAATCATTAGGTCCTACTTCAAAAACTTGTACTCAAGAAAACCTAAATGAAATGGACAATTTTCTTGATAGATTCCACCTACCAACATTAAATCAAGATCAGGTTAACAAGTTAAACAGTCCTATAACCCTTAAGAAAATAGAAGAAGTCATTAGAAGTCTTCCAACCAAAAAAAAAGCCCAGGGCCAGATTGTTTCAGCACAGAATTCTACCAGACATTCAAAGAGCTAACACCAATATTCTTCAAATTCTTTCACAACAAAGAAACAGAAGGAACAGTGCCAAACTCATTCTTTGAGGCTATAGTCATCTTGATACCTAAACCACGCAAAGACCCAATGGAGAAAGAAAATTTCAGATCAATTTCCCTTATGAACATGGATGCAAAAATAAAATACTTGCAAACCAGATCCAAAAACACATCAAAAGTATCATACACCATAAACAAGTAGGCTTCATCCCAAGGATGCAAGGCTGGTTCAACATATGAAAATCCACACATAATGTAATCAACCACATAAACAAGCTAAAAGAAAAAAGAAAACAAATGATCATCTCATTGGATGTTGAAAAAGCATTTGACAAAATCCAGCACCCCTTCATGTTAAAAGCACCTCTTGGAGAGATCAGGCATACAAAGACCATACTTAAACATAATAAAGGCAATTTACAAGAAGCCAATAGCCTGTTGTAAATTGTTGTCAAACTAAATGGAAAAAAGCTTAAAGCATTTCCTCTAAAATCAGGGATAAGTCTGCCCATTCTCTCTTCAACATAGTACTTGAAGATTTAGTTTAGAGCAATAAGACAACTAAAGGAGATCAAAGGGATACAAATTGGAAAGAAAGAAGTCAAAATATCCCTATTCACAGAAGATATCACAGTATATGTAAGTAACCCCCAAAATTCCACCAGAGAACTCCTATAGCTGATAAACTCCTTATGCAAGGTGGCTGGATGCAAAATTAATTTAAAAAATCAGTGGCCCTTCTCTACACAAAAGATAAATGGGCTGAGAAAGAAATTAGGGAATCAACACCCTTCACAATAGCCAAAAATAATATAAAATAGCTGGAGGAAATTCTAACCAAGCAAGTAAAAGACCTGTATGACAAGAACTTCAAGTCCCTGAAGAAAAAAATTGAGGAAGATATCAGACAGAAGAAGGAAAGATCTCCCTTGCTCATGGATAGGTAGGATTAACATAAAAAAGGCCATCTTACCAAAAGCAATATACAGATTCAATGCAATTCCTATCAAAATACCAACACAATTCTTTACAGAACTTGAAAGAATAATTCTCAACTTCATATGGAAAAACAAAAAACCCAGAATACCTAAATCAATCATGTACAATAATAACAAAGCCTCTGGAGATATCACCATCCCTGATTTCAGGCTGTACTACAGAGCAATGGTAATAAAAACAGCATGGTACTGGCATAGAAACAGACCAGTTGATCTTCCTCAATAGCTGTTTCCTCAAAACTCTACAACCAGAACAACTCAAAATGGCTAACTAAGATGGCTCTTCCCCACAGACCACAGACTGTTCCAGCCAGGACTTCAGTAAAATCCTGAAGTTCAGCCTCTGACTACAAACTTCTCAGGACATTTAAATAGCTGAGCACCAACGGACTGAACATCAAATGCTGCTATTAACTTGCTTAACCATTTTTCCATTCTTATTTGGGCCCCAAAGAGGTTTCCTATGTTCCAAATCAGTAGGAAGTAATTTTAAGAGAGCAACGTCCCGCTCCAAGAAGGTGGGGTGGGTGATTTCCCGCCCTCTGCTTTGGTCATTTGATTGGTTATAGATGTTTGTTATTATTTAGGGAGATTGGTTACATATTGCTAAATGGTCTTGTTAAATAGGTTTTGGACGTTAGACCCAGGGATTTCTTTTTCTTTTTTTCATTCTCTCTTATGTAGGAGGGAAAAGACTTTTAAAAATGGGATATAGATATAATATAGGAATGATAAAGAAAAAGGGACAGATTATTGAATATTCTCTTATATCTTTGTATATTGATACAAAATTAAGATTATATTTGGCTACATCAGTATTGATCTTTGTATATTGATACAAAATTAAGGTTATCCCTTTTTAAGGTATTGTACCAAGGTAACATTTAAAAATGTAATGTGAAGTTTTGGCCTTTTGATAGCAATTGTCACAAACTGTTTAGGATAATTAAGAGATGCAAACTAATAGTCATCCAAACATGTCATTTTGTTAGGTACTAGCATAGTTTATCACAGAGGTTTTCTAAGTTAACCAGAAATCAACCTAAGAGACAAGAAACATTTGCTTATCCAAATATATGGAGATAGATAGGTGGTCTTCCAAAGTCTCAAGAGATCTGTAGAATTGGGCATTCAAAGAAGGTTTCTTAACTTAAGATTTTTTGATATTGAGACAGGTTCCTCCTGACAGCACATCCTATTCTACTCCAAGTAAAGGATGAGTATTGGATCTGCCTTCCAGATTCTCTTCCTCTGGAGTCAAAGGCATGTGTTTTCCAATTGTTAACATTAAAGGTATGCACCACCAACCATGGATCTAAGTTTTTCTCTGGCCTTGAGCTCAGAGATTTGCATGTTTCTGTCTCCAATGTGTTGGGATTAAAGGTCTATGCCTCTTAAGTGATGAGATTAAAAGTATCCCACCACTGAGGGTGGGACCAGGAAGGGTGGAGGGAGGGGACTGTGAGAGAGATGTAACTTAAAGTAATAAATAAACATAATTTTTAAAATTTCAACACTGTTGTTGAGAAGTATGAACCACCCTGTTCATTTGGAGATGGTTGCATTGTGGCAAGCCTGTTGCTGGGCAAGAAAAATCCCTTGCTTCAACTGTAGACAGGATGCTGTCCAAAAAAGGACAAATTGGAAGCAGGTAAGTCAACAGCTTTACTCTGCCAAGACAGGGTAGTTAAGTCCTTCATAATTCCTGCTTTAAAATTAATGTCTGTCAGAGATACTGGGCCAAGAGGCTGAAGATAGATGCCCTAATGTATGGAGAGAAATTGGGGACTATCCAGGTAGCCAGTTTTCTGTCATTTCTTAGTTTTGGAAGCTGCTGGTTCACACTTCCTGTATAATCAGATATACTTATCCTTCTCAGGTCTCTGATGTGTTTGAAGACTAGATAGTTATAGTCTCACAGTTAAATTTTAAGTTGTTTAGGAATTAAAAGGATGTTATAGGTCTAAGAACTTGTTTTTAAGTTGGTAATGGAAGTTAGGATGAAAATTGAGTTAGGTATAGAACATTAAACTCATAGAGATAGATAGATAATAGAATATTAATATCAGTTGCCAAATATGTATGGACTGGACATTGGGAATGTATGTTATAACTTAAAATTTTCATAATTGTGGCCTAATTATTTAAAAAATAATTATGAGTTCTGGGAGAAGGGGGAGAAGGTGGGAGGATTGGGCTGGGAGGAGTAAGGAGAGGACTGTGATGGAGATGTAACTTTAAGTAATAAATAAACATTTAAAAAATAGATGTGACTTGAATAAATAAATAAATGTTAAAAATAAAAGAAAACAAATATTCCAATCAAAAAATGGGGTACAGAGCTAAACTAATTCACAAAAGAGGAATTTCTAATGGCCAAGAGACACCTGAAGAAATGCTCAGCATCCTTAATCATCAGAGAAATGCAACTCAAGACGACTCTGAGGTTCCATCTCACACCTGTCAGAATGGCTAAGATCAAAAACTCAAATGATAGCACATGCTGGAAAGTGTGGAGAAAGGGAACATTCCTCCATTGCTGGTGGGAGTACAAGCTTGTACAATCACTATGGAAATCAGTCTGGCAATATCTTAGAAAACTTGGAAACTCTACCTCAAGACCCAGCCATACCACTCCTGGGTATACATCCAGAAGATTCCTCACCAACCAAACCACAAGGACATCTCATCTATGCTCATAGCAGCTTTATTTGTAATAGCTAGAAACTGGAAATAACCCAGATGTCCTTCAACTGAAGAATGGATTTTAAAAAACTGTGGTACATTTACATAATGGAATATTCAGTTATCAGAAACAAGGAAATCATGCAATTTGCAACCAAATGGATGGAACTAGAAAAGCTCATCCTGAGTGAGCTAACCCAGACCCAGAAAGATACACATGGCATATATTCACTTATAACTGTATTTTAGCCATATAGTACAGGATAACTACCCTACAACCAACAGACTGAAAGGAACAGGAACATGGACTTTGTTACCTGTTAGTGGCACACTTTTCCCTAGTGGAGCTTCCATGAAGGCCCCCAGTGCAAGAGGAAGCTCTTAGCCCTCATATGACTGCTGAAGTGAAAGGGGCTAGTATGCTGAGGAACCTCACACTGGAGAAGTAGGATAGGTTGAAAAGGAGTTAGAGGGTGGGAGGGTGGGACCAGGAAGGGTGGAGGGAGAGGACTGTGAGAGAGATGTAACTTAATAAATAAACATAATTTTTAAAAATCTCAACACTGTTGTTGATAAATGCAGACTAGGAGATTGGATTTAAAAGAAAGACCTGTTTATTGGCCAGAAGAAACACACCTCACTAGCAAAGACACACAGACAGAAAGGGAAAGGATAGATGCCAAATGACAAAGAAAGAAAACTATCAGATTTTCTATAAGAGGGCCAGAAACCAGAAAGACGCATTGAAGAAAAGAATCCTGTTCAAAAAATCATAGTGGGAAAACTTGGTGTTCACATATAAACAAATGAAATGAGACCTCTCACTTTATACAAAACTCAGTTCAAAAGGAATCAAAAAATTTCAATGGAAGACTTGAGATCCTGAAACTGCTAAAGAAAAACACAGGATAAAGTTTCAAGGTCCAGGAATAAGCAAAGACTTTCTGAAAAAGTGGCACCTAGAAGGAATAGCAAGAATTGACAAGTGAGACTGCATGAAGTAACAGAAGAGAAAACTTAATGGAGTCAAGAGGTTACAGAATGGGAGATGTTTCTGCCAGCCATACATGTCAGTAGTCAATAGCTACCAGCTATAAAGGATTAAAAAATCAAATATCCCCAACCAAATAACCCAATCAAAAAGTAGACAAGTGTATTGAACAGATTGTTCTCAAAAGTGGAAACACAGATGAAAATATGTTCAACATCTTTAGCCATCAGGCAAATGCAAATCAAAATGGCACTGGGAGCCCATCTCATCTGTCAGAATGATTATTATCAAGAAGCCAACAAGATGGCTCATCCTGTAAAAGTGCTTGCCATACAAGTCCAACCACCCAAGTTCAATCCTTGAATTCCATGGGAGGAGGAAAGAAACAACACCAGCATACATGCCATGGCACATGTACATGAATACATGCACACATACACAGCAAGTTAAAATGAGAAGAACTTAAACAACAAAAAGTGCTGGTAAGATTAAGGCATTCCAGCCAGGAGAAGGTAGAAGGAGGACACACACCATGGGTTAGATTAAAGAATATCATTCCACGTGGCCTGGAACATTAGCTTAGCATGGAGAATAGCAGTCCAAGGGGATGTATGTATATATGGAGTCATATTTGGGAAATAGAGTTATGAGCTATCTTAGATGGACTAGGATTGCACAATCCAGGCCTAGGCTTGTTAAAATCCATCCAGTGTCTGTGTGCTCATTTATAATGGCTGCTTAAAGATTAACAACTGCTTACAACCAATTAACTATAATGTAAATACTGTTAAATAATTTAATTAATTAATTCTACATATGGTCCCCAACTACAGCAATTAGAAGCCATGCTTATAGCCTGAGAAGGCCCGGGGAAATGCTAGTTTCCTAATCAAAGAGCAGGGAGCCGAACCCAAATGCATTTCAAAGGTGCGGCTACCTTAACAAAAGCTGTTGCCTTGCAGAAAAGGCGGAGAGCTAAAGCTTAGCTCTCCTTATGTACTAAAAACTCAGCAGCCTTCTAAACAGAGCTTGAGAATGGAATTAACCGCCTAGATTGAGTTTGTTCCTCTTAGCATGCAAATGATTTTTCCCTGACAAACGTGGTTCTGTGTATCTTTTTTTTTTTTTTTTTTGAGAAAGTTCAGACTAGGAAACTGAAAGAATTTGCAGATGGAATGCTAAATTGCCAACAATGATAATGAAGGACAGAGGGAGGCCCTTTCTGATAGATAATACAAAATTGATGGCAGCTGGAGCTAAGAGCTCCTTGACTATGAGGTGCTTGACAGGGATTTCTGGGAAGGGTCCACCAATGAAATACAGTTGCAACTAGATTCCAAGGAATAATGAACATAACTTTAATTGCAGCATGGGATGGCATGGTTAGACATGCCAAGGCTTTTGGAATGTTGTTTCTTTGCTTGATTTTTGTTTAGATGTCTTTGATTTTCCTATATCAGGAGGTAGAAAGGATATTTTTTTCTGGTTTAGCATTGCTAAGACATAAGAGATTTTTGAAGATTTTGGGCAGATTTTGAATTGTCACTACAGTTCAAAGTTGCTCTCTGGGTTACAGAGATACTAATCTTGGATTTAAGTGAAATATTTGAGCAGGATGATACTGGCACATACCCTTAATCCCTTAATCCCATCACACTAGAGGAAGAAAAAGGCAGATCTCTGGATTCTAGACCAGCCTGGTCTAAACAATGAAGGCAAGGCAGAAGGAACCCTGCTGAAAGATAAGGCTGTTTGCTAAAGACAGTCTAAAATTCAAAAATGACACATTTTTTCCCTTGATGTTAAATTTAATAATGTCCTTACTGATCTAATGGATAAATACACATAGTCTTAAATTTACGTAAAGAGAAAGGGGTAACAAGACAGCCTTCTTAGGTGTGGGGCTCCCACTGGAGAACTGGTTTCAAGAGGTATTTTGCCCATAAAAGAGATATGTTAGTTGCTGGGTGTGGTGGTACATGCCTTTAATCCCAGCACTTAGGAGGCAGTGGCAGGTTGATCTCTTTGAGTTTAAGGCTAGCCTAGTCTACAAAGTGAGTCCAGGACAAGGATACACAGAGAAATCATGTCTTGGAAAACAAACAAACAAACAAACAAACAAACAAACAAACTGGATGCCTCCCACAGCCAACAGTTAAGAAAAGCTAACACAAAATAGCTGATCATGCTATTCTACACCGATCTCTTTAAGAATGGAGCTTCTGTAGGAGAATTGGAACTCAAACTAATACAAAATGGTTTAATTAATGTTATTGTTTAATAAGAGTAATTCAATTATTTAAATTCATACCTTTGATCCCAAAATGTGGGAGACAAAGATAGAGACAGAAAGGTTCCCTTTGAGTTTGAGGCCAACCTAATCTACAAAAAGCCAGAGCAACAAAAAATAAACCTGTTTTAATCAATTAATAAATTTATGTCAACTGTAGAGGAGAAAATTTAAAATCCATACAGTTTTATGCTGTATTTTCAATTTAAAACAGATTAATATATAGCACATATCACATATATGTAATACTATTACATCTTTTTATGGCGTGAATGGAGACTTACAAATGTCTTTCTTCTGTTCAAAGAACAGAAAATATTCCTTAATTGATTTGTGCATCCTGCACATCCAAGGCTTTCTGGTAATTGCAGAACTATATGTTATTTGTGAGAAATTATATATTTTCAGAATAACAGGACCAGAGTCCAAAGAAGACAAGACAAGTAACCCAAATGATCCAGCCTCATAGACTGACTCAATAGCTATTTCCTCAAAAATATGCATCCAAAACAACTTGAAACAGCTTGTTGAGATGGCCCAGCCTCAAAGAGTGTTCCAGACAGGACTTCAATAAAGCCCTGAACTTTCCTACCCAAAGTCCAGCTTTAGACTACAAACTGCTCAGGACATTCAAATTGCTGAGCACATAGAGACTGGACAACAAATGTTACAATTAATTTGCTTAACCATTTTTCCATTTTTGGGACCCCCCAAACAGGTTTTCTGCATCCCAATTCATCAGGAAGCAGTTTTAAGAGAATGGTGCCCCATTCCCAAAAAGTGGGGTGGATGATTCTTCGGTCATTTGATGTGTTATAAATGTTGTTTAGGGGTAATGGTTACAAATTGTTATATGGTCTTGTTAAACAAGGTATAGAAAGTTCAACTTGGGGATCTCTTTTTCTTTTCTCTATCCTTTTTTCTCTCTTATATAGGGGTAAAAGACTTGAAAAGAAAAAGAGGGGAACATATGTATATAATATAGAAATGATAAGATATTAGGATAGATTATTGAATCTGCTCTGAAACTCAAAACTATTGTTATTCTCAAATAAGGTTATCTTTTGATACATTGGCATAGAATTTTGTATATTGATACAAAAATAAAGCTAAATTTTGATTCATTGGTATAGAATTTTATATTTAGACACATATTATGTATATTTCAACTTATATAAGGTATTGTGCCTATACAAATCATTTAAAAGTACAGGCTTACTTCTGATCTTTTTATGGGTTGCTATTGCAATCTATTTAGGAATCCAGGTAATACATGTTGATTGCTGGCCAGTCAAGGTCTTGGTCATGTCAAATACTAGGTTAAACAGATAATAAATGGATAAAAACATACAGTTTGCTTGTTCAAACATAGATAGATGACAGACAGATTTATAAATAAAATAAAGAGAATAGCAGTCCAAAGGGATGTATGTATACATGGGGTCATATTTGGGAAATAGAATTATGAGCTAGCTTATATGGTCTAGGATTGCACAATCCAGGTCCAGGCTTGTTAAAATCCAAAAAAAAAAAAAAAAAGAAAAGTGCTGGTAAGAACACAGGGAAAGGAACTCCTGAACAATGTTGGCAGAACTGAAAATTAGTGCAGCTAATGTGGTAATTAGTAAGGAGGTTCCTAAAACCCTCAGAGGCATACAGAAAATGGAATTTAAAGATGTTTTTATTATTTTAAGAATTGTTTGACTTAAGACAGTCAGCTCCTGACAACTTCCATTTGACTTGGAAGAAAACAATGAGCATCAAAAAGAAATCTCCCATCAGGAGATAATTCCTATTGGGCAAAAATGCCCCTGTTCTCTCAACAGACTATACACAGTCCAAAGATGGACCAGAGCTTAAATGTAGGTAAGTCGATGTCCTGATTCTGCAGAGACAGAATGGGAAAACCCTTCTTATTTCCTGCTGCACAATTTAGTCTGTGAAAAATCCTTGGCCAGAAGGCTGAAGATGATGCTCCAACAATATCAAGAGATATTTGGGCCTATATAGGCAACAAACTGTCATATTTCTTTTTGGAAGATGCTCTCCTATGCTTCATACTCACTCAAATAATGACTTTATCCCTTCTTATGTCTTTGATTGGGTTGAAGGCATAATAGTTATAAAATTTCAATTGAAAGCTGGGCGGTGGTGGCACACGCCTTTAATCCCAGCAGTTGGGAGGCAGAGGCAGGTGGATCACTGTGAGTTCCAGGCCAGCCTGGTCTACAAAGCGAGCCCAGGACAGCCAGGGCTGTTGTTACATGTTACACAGAGAAACCCTGTCTCGAAAAACCAAAAAAAAAAAAAAAATCTGCTTTTAGAAAAAAAAATTTTCAATTGAACGTGAGTTGTTTAGGATTTAAAAGGATATTTTCAAGTCTAAATAAAATCTTTAGGTTTATAAATATAGGATATGAAAGAAATTATTTAGGTTCAGAAGACATACCAAGATAGATAGATGATTTTTTTCTTCTTCAAGATTGCTTGATACAAATAGGCTAAACATTATGTGTATACCTTTTGTATATGGTTTTCTTGATTGTTTCATATTTGTTCTTATTATTTTTACTATGTGAGTTAAAAAATTTAGCCTTTTTATTAGACAAAAGGAGGAAATTGAAGGGGTCGTGTTAAGCATTCTAAATGTTAATTAATTGGTCCTGCTTGCTGTCTGTTATTGGTTAAATAAAATGCTGAGGCCTGAGATTGGGCAAAGAGAGAGAAAGGTGGGACTTCCTGAGATTATAACAGGTAGCCTGCACTTTACACAGAGGTTTAAGGCATTCCAGCCAGGAGCAGGAGGAAGGAGGATACACACCATGGGTGAGACTGAAGAATATCATTCCATATGGCCTGGAACGTTAGCTTAGTGTGGAGAATGGCAGTCCAAGGGAATGTATGTATATATGGGGTCATATTTGGTAAATAGAATTATGAGCTAGTTTATATGGGCTAGGATTGCACAATCCAGGCCTAGGCTTGTTAAAATCCAAAAAAAGAAAAGTGCTGGTAAGAACACAGGGAAAGGAACCACTGAACAATGCTGGCAGAACTGAAAATTAGTGCAGCTAATGTAGTAATTAGTAAGGAGGTTCCTTAAAAAACCAAACAAATAAACAAACAAAAAACTAAAAGTAGACTCACCATATAGTCTACTTCTGGTGTATACTCAAAGTAATCTAAATCCACATACCATGGAGACAACTGTGTGCTCATGCTTGCTGAAGCACTATTCACAATAGCCAAAATACAGAATTAAGATGCCCATGAGCAGGTGAGAAATGTGGCATGCATACACACTGAAGTTTTATTTGACAATAAATAATGAATGAAAGCACACAATTTAAAGGAAAATAAATGAAGCTTGCATGGTGGTGCATGCCTTTAATATCAGCTCTTGGGAGGCAGAGATAGGTGGAATTCTGTGAGTTCAAGACCAGCCTGGTCTACAGAGTGAGTTCCAGGACAGCCAGGACCATGTAGAGAGACCCTGTCTCAAAAAACAAAAACAAAAGTATGCATTAAAAAAACAGGACCACCACAAAAAGGAATACGGATGAAAATGGGGTTTGTCAGGTTAAGCAAAATAAGCTAGACTCAGATAAGTATATTTTCTCTCATATTAAAAAATTAAAATTTAAATATATATGCATCTGTAAATGATGCGTAAGTAAAAAGATGACTGGTTGGGTAAAGGAAGAAGACTAAGTGGGAAGAGTAACTGGGAACAAAATAAAGAACTAGCTCACGTTTTTACATTTTTACATTTTATCTTACATGTAGAATCAGATTTAACCACATACATATCTATCATGAAAGCAGAGAAGGGACAATTTGAAGGATGGACAGTTAGAGGGGCCACAACGGAGGGTAACGGGTGACTATGAGCAAAGAATAATGACATACATGTGTGAAATTTCATAATGGAACTCTTTATTTTGTATAATAACTAAAAAAATAAAAACTTAGAAAATGTGCTAAAAAAGTTTCCAAGCCTTACTCCTAGCCACAATATATCCAAATTGATGTAATTTTCAATAAAAAGACAACATACACAAAAATGCTTAGAAAAGTCTGGAAGAAACATAAGTCAGAAAGTGATTACCTCTTGGAGGAAGGACAGGGAAGGAACTATGAAAAGAGGGAGCTTTCATTTAACAAAGCCCACAGTGATTATTCTACAATGGGGGCTGGGCTGTAAGGATGGCCCAGCAGCTAAGAGCACTGGATGCCCTTCCAGAGGACCTGGGTTCTTCTATTCCTAAGCCTTACATCGAGGCTCACAATTATATATCACTCCAGTTCCAGGAGATCCAGTGTGAAACATCATGAAATTGTTGAATTGAAGACTCAATGAGACTCAGGTCTCAGCCAATAGAAGACATACTGCTGAATTGCTGGCCCAGAATCGGAGCCTTGGTCCAAATCCTGGCTTTGGTGTTCTATACTCGTGCATGCCTTATTCCACATCTGTAGTTCTGCTGTCCATTTTAGGGAAATGAGCCATGAAACATCAATTCTCAACTCCTTCCTTTGGCCTCAAATCTGAAAGAGTGAGACAGACAGTCTTGATATCTTCCCTGGTGGTTGTGAAATAGAGAAGGGAAATTAAGAACATAACTTTCAGGTGATGGATTCCAAAACCCACGAGGCTTGTTAATGACGCCATTTTCATTATCAGCAAACCCCAGAGCCAGGACTTCTACTCTACTCCATGAAGTTGTTGTCTGGCTGCCAGCTTCATGATCCCATAGGAGAGCCTGCTTGAAGGAAGAGTCCCTGCAGACCTGATTCCAGGGAGGGGATGAGGGTTTAATGAGCCATGTCTCAGCCCTTCTCTGGCTCTTTCCACCAAGTCGAGGTGCGATGAATCCACAGATTACTAGGTAGACCAGATTTGGCAGATGAGTTGACTGGGGATAGAGGATGCAGAAGTAGACAAAGGGTAGAGGATAAGGTCAAGGGCACTGGGGACTTGTAGGGCCATAGTGCGGTCTGGGGACACGGACTTAATGTGTGGATATCCCAGTTCCAGGCAGCACATCAGCTGAGAACTTGGCCTGCATGACCCTGGATCAGATACTATGGCAAGCCATTCAGAGACATGCAATTATCTGTAGGCATCTAAAGGTCTGGGAGAAGGGACTTGCTAAGAGGCAAAGGCCATGACAGTAGAGACTAGGAGGCACTTAATGGAAGCACCTTTCAGCATTCAGAGTTCTAGTGTGGGAACTTCAGGTCAGAGAGGGGAAGGGGAAGGTGGTAGGGCCAGGGTGGAAACCAGGTCTAAGCCTGAAGTGAATAGACGTACATTCTGTGCTTCATACACACCTACCCCTTCTGTGGGAACAGTGCAATCAGAGCCTTGTGAGAGCATGTGTGGAGTTTCAGGCTACAGTGAAGCGCAATGTCCCAGGGACTGAAGAATCAAGCTTGCATCTGGGGCTTAAAAACAGGATGGCCCTTTGAAATGGCTCTGTCAGTAAAGTGCTCGCAGTACAAGCATGAGGACCTGAGTTTGGATCCCCAGCAGCCACATAGAAACAGGGCACAGTAGCACTCAGCTATAACCCCAGTGCTAGGGAAAGGGCAGGACAGAGGCAAGCGGATCCCCAGAGCTCTGTGGGAGGGCAGTGCAGCTCACTATAGGTGAGCTCCAGATTCAGGGAGAGATCCTGAGAAAATGGAGGAGAGTGACAGAAGATAGCACTCAGCATCAGCCTCTGGCCTCCACAAGTGCATGCATACACTGCACACACACACACACACACCACACATATGCACACACACACCGCACACACGCACACACCACACATGCACACACACACATGCACACGCATGCATGCACACACATGCATGCACACACACACATACTAACTTGGGGGAATTCTTGGTGCATATCTTTAAAGGCTTGAGCCATGAGATAGGCAACTCTAACCCCCCCTTTTTATTCAGACGCACAGAGCAACTAAAAAATGTTTATTGAATTGGAAGATATGGTCTTTTCTAAACCCTCATTTTACAGACGCGCAGACTGAGCTCAGAGGCCCAAAAACAGCAGTCAAGGCAGAAGCCAGGACTCTTGTTTGTCAGGTGGGTTCAGATCTTCATGACTGGTGGGCTACAGAAACAATCTCTCCGGCTGTGGCCTTGGATGAGGGCCTGGCCTCTTCTGACCCCTGGTTTCTTTATTTGCTGAGAAAGCATAACCACCCCCTGGCAGAACTGTGTGCGGTAAGGATGCTGTCTGCAAAGTGTGGCATTAGCCTGGACATTTGGATGACTGCTTCCTCTCTACCTCTCTCTGGCTCCCTTGTGAACTATTAGAACAGGGAAAACCCAGACTGGCCCCTTCACACCCATAGTAGCCAGAAGTACCCAACATACCTTCGGAATTGTAATTCAGAATAAAACCACTTACTCTGTGTTACAGAATAAAGATATCTAATAAATAATAATAAAAAATAAAGGGATCTAGTGCTATAACCCTAGGCTAATGCTTTCTAAAATATAGTATCGAAAACAAATTCTTTCAGAAGCATTTTCGTGGTCCTCTTTGACTAAAACTCCCAGACCTTGCCATCACTCCAGCATACTCCACTGGAACAGAAGCTTAGGGGAGCAAATACTTCCAGTGCTTTTGGGGTGAGCACAAAAGCTTCACTTGTTAGGCTGCGCAGTGCTCCAGGTCTGTAGGGCAGCCTACAGATTTATCCCTGTATAAATAGGACAGCTCATTGCAGACTTATCCCTGGCTCTGGGGTGGGGGGGTGACCACTGAGACCTGCTGATAGCCTGTTTCTGATACCCAGAGTCCATTTTCCCTGTGACCTTGGGGCAATCACAGCCCATTTCCAAGCTTCAGTGTCCCTTTCCAAATAATGAAGGGTGGGTTAAACCAATTTCACCACTAACAGCCCCTTCCTCGCTGCTTTGTGATCACAGCAAAGTGAGGCAAGCTGAAGGAGCCACATGGTGGTGGCTCCCTCGTGCAGTGACAGCTCCTGGGGCGGGCTGGGTGCCTTGGTCAGTAGAAGCACTCAGATTCCATTGCCACCCTGAAAGTGCTCCTGACTGGCACAGCCAGAGCCACATTAGTAATTTGATGGTGACAGAGGGAAGCACAGAGACCTTGTGAGTCCCTGAGCCAGGCAGAGCTGGGGGAAGCTTCTCGGGGGAGGTGACATCTGAGATAGTATCAAAGAAGTACAGGGCAAGAGGAAGGACTTGTGGGTGGCCAAGAGAGTGAGCTGGGACATTTGGGGTTCAAGACCTGCCTCTGCAAAGAGTTTGCCGGCTTCTCTATTTCTGGCCTTGAGCCTCGACTCCAAACTCTCTCAATGTTAGATGAAGCAGAGGAGGGGAAAAGAATACAATTGGACTAGATGGCTTTGAACTTCTGTCCTTTGAGACCCAAGTCTTGATCCAAGTCCATGATGTTCAATACAGAGTGATCTCTTTGACCTTTCATGCCATTCAGGGAAATGCAGTTGGCATGTCTTCAGCATTAGGTAACCAGGGGGCAGCCATAGGCAGGTTTGCTCATTGTGGGTTAATTCTCTATAGTTATGCTTTTCTGCTAAGAAGCTGGGGGTGACTCCCACACACGCTTTCAAGTGGACTTGTATAGTAAAGAGTCAGAAAAGCACGTCACCAGCCTTCATTGTTAGTGGAGATGCACATCTTCACTTCGTACCTAAAGACATTGACAATGTCTTCTGAACCGCCAATGAAGTGGCACCATTAGCCACAGGAATAGAGAAAGTAAGGGAACTTACCCCATCCCTCTTCTCCTGACACCTGCACTTCCAGACTCCCCAAGGAAAGTAAGACAAAACATAGGGTTGGTGGGGAGAGCCCTAGGCTCAGTCCTAGCTCTGTGGCTGAATGTCAGTGTCAATTTGAATCAGGCCTTGCCCTGTTCATCAAGTTCTTAATTTCAAATATTGGATACTTTAGTTCTGGGATATGTTAATAGATTCCAATTTTCTTTTGAGATTCTCTAGTTCTTTTCACCAACGTTTTCCTGTATAAAATATGAGCATTCATACTAATGTCCTTGTTTATTCATTTAGGGATCTACACTTTCTAAATTAACTGTTTTGTTTTACTTCATTTTATTTTTCAATAGTGGGAATTAAATTCAGGGCCTTATACAGGCTAAGTGAATGCTCTACCATGGGGCTACACCCCCAGTTTTAG
Organism: Lophiomys imhausi; assembly: GCA_907164525.1. Taxonomy (NCBI): domain Eukaryota; kingdom Metazoa; phylum Chordata; class Mammalia; order Rodentia; family Muridae; genus Lophiomys; species Lophiomys imhausi. The sequence goes on along the minus strand of CAJQZJ010001826.1, from coordinate 22,196,661 downwards.
ATAATTTGTATATCACTTATAGTATATTTTCCCCTTGGGTCATAGTCTCCTGACTTTGCATCTCTAATGATTTTTATTGTGGGCTGAACATTATTAATAATAGATGCATTGGACACTTTGAATAATATACATGTCTCACCAGAAACACTCTGATTTCTCTCTGAGGCAAGTAGAGTCAGTTGCTCAACACTAATTGGTACTACTTGAATTATGTTTTTGGTTGCTTCAACCCCAGTAAGAATTTAACCTTTTCTGGGTTATGGTTCTGTCTTCTCAGTGCTGAAAATGTGAGACTTGCTTCATTTTGGAGGGTACAGTATGATCCTTAGCTGTCCTGTCCACGGGCCTCTACACCCTATTTTACTCCCCCTCCCCACACACAGCTTCAAGTCTTCGGCAAATGTTAAGAACAGAGCAGTGTCAATGTAAGCCAAGTGGCTTCTGGGAGATGTTAGTCAAGATAGACCTCCAGCCTCCTTTGCACAGCCCCAAAATTCAGATGACTTATGGGAAAGACTAGTTACACATTCAGAGTGCTTGTCTAACCCACCATGCAAGTCTGTATTGATTGACAAAAGCTTGCTGGATTCTCTCATACCCAAGTTCTCTTGCCTAGTTCAAGCCAGCCCCACGACAGTCAGCAAATCAAATACTCTCTGAGGGAAAAACAAACAAAAAGCCAGTGATTATATATTCACTCTAGAAGATCCCCCAGCCTGTGGAAGTCCAATTCATTCCATCCTTATTACATCTGTTCTTCTTCTGTTTAGTTCTTAGAATGTGGTGGGGTAAGCCTGTAATCTCAGCTCTTGGTAGGAGGAGGATCAGGAGTCCAAGATCAGCCTCAGCTGCATAGTGAATGCAAAGCCAGGCTAGGCTACATGAGACTCTATCTCAACAAAATGATGATTTATGTCATTTATCCAGGTTTTCCTAGTTGTTACAGTGGGGCACTGGTCTGCCATGGCCTACTGTACCTTACTAGGGAGAAAAGGCTCAGATACCCAGCTAGTATGCAGTCAAAAGAGTCCCAGGTCGAGAAGCACAAGTGAGGAGGAGGAAGCCTGATGAATTGTGAACTGCAGTGTGCTACCGAGAACCTTTGACAAAGCTGTCCCTCCAGAGCCGTGTGCTGGAACTTTGAGTGAGTACAAAAGTAGGGCATGGGTTGAAGAACTTGGGGTCAGAGATTTAACAACCAAAATCACGTAGTGTGTATTCTGAGATAAGCCCCAGAGGGAGTCTTTCCACAGCATTTTTTGTGATAGTGATCCAACGACCAACTGTTTACCTCTGATATTCCTACAGGAAAGTCTGGGAATTGGGCCTGTCTTCTTCACTTGCCTTGTCACCTAACTTTTGTTTGGTAGACTGTTAATTAATATTTGGCAGAGTTGGAACTCAGATGGTAGAAACCAACCTTACAACCTACCATCAGTCCTCTGGAGTTGTTTATAAATAACTGTGTTCAGCTTAATTAAGAATGAACATTATGGAATTATTATGACAGAATGTCTCTGTCTGTCTGGTTTTCAGATGTTCCAGTCACCCATGACCCCAACCTACAGTTCTATTCACTATGGAGGCTACAATCTGCAATGAATCAGTGGATGGCTTTACTGTCTTCTACCTGGTGGGCATCCCTTCTCTGCCAGAGCCCTTCTATCTTCCTGTGTTCTTTCTTTTCCTTCTGTTCTACCTGCTTATCCTCATGGGGAACACCCTGATCCTGGTGGCTGTAGTGGCAGAGCCCAGCCTCCACAAGCCCATGTACTTCTTCCTAATCAACCTCTCGGCTCTAGACATCCTTTTCACCACAACCACTGTCCCTAAGATGCTGGCCCTGTTCCTGTTGGGAGATCATTTCCTCAGCTTCCCTTCCTGCTTGCTGCAGATGTACCTCTTTCAAAGTTTTACATGCTCGGAAGCCTTCATTCTGGTGGTCATGGCCTATGACCGCTATGTGGCTATCTGCCGCCCTCTGCACTACCCCGTCCACATGACCCCACAGACAAACACTGCCCTGGCAGCCAGCGCCTGGATCACCGCCCTCCTCCTGCCCATCCCAGCAGTGGTGAAGACCTCTCAGATGGTATATAATAGCATCGCCTACATCTACCACTGCTTCTGTGACCACCTGGCCCTAGTCCAGTCCTCCTGCTCAGACACCAGTCCCCAGACCCTCATGGGCTTCTGCATCGCCATGGTGGTGTCCTTCCTCCCCCTCCTCCTGGTGCTTCTCTCCTATGCCCGCATCCTGGCCTCAGTGCTTCGTATCAACTCCAGGGAAGGGCGTTCCAAAGCCTTCTCCACCTGCAGCTCCCACCTCCTGGTGGTGGGCACCTACTACTCATCCATTGCTGTAGCCTATGTGGCCTACAGGGCTGACCTGCCCCTGGACTTCCACATCATGGGCAATGTAGCCTATGCTATTCTCACACCAATCCTCAACCCTCTCATCTACACTTTGAGGAACAAGGATGTCAAAGCAGCCATTACCAAAATTGTTTATCTCAGAAGTGTGACGTGAATGTCTGAACCCTTAATGCAGCCAACTCTGCCCCCAGGACTCCAACCAGCAATGTTTAGCTCAGAGAAGAAGACTTGGAATGGTCCAGTGCTCCAAGTAGAAATGCAGTAAATACTGCAGGATGGCCAAATTAATGGATGTAATGTTGTACAATAAAAATAACTCAAGCGAACAGCCCTCGCTTCAATCTTCATAACTTGGTTCATGGCTTTTTCCTTTGTGCAGTGAGATAATGTTAACCTTTATTTTGACAAGAATCCAAGGTTGTCTAAAAATGTTACCATTGGATAATTAAAAAAAACATTTACTAAAGTTAAAAAAAAACCTGAAAGCCAGGAAAAAAAAATCTGTATAAGCAAAGTATATTTTAAAAATTGGAGGCTAGAAAGATGGCTCAGTATGTAAATCACTTGCCCTTCAGTCATGTCATAAGGATCTGAGCTCAGGTCCTCAGAATCCACATAAGTCCAGAAATGGGTCCACCCATCTGCAACCTCAGTGTTCCTACCACAGGATGGAAAGTGGAGACGGCAGAATCCCTTGGCCCATCTAGCCTGGAGCAGACCACACACAGCGAACAAGAGCTCCCAACTCAAGGTGGAAGGTGAGGACTGACATGTGACATTGTCCTCTGACCTCTACACATGTACCATGATACGCCTATGCCTGCAATCAAATCATACATAGAAACACAAAAATGTACATAGATGACATACACACAAAGATTTTAAAAATCTGCGTGGCAAAAGGCATCCTACCAGAAAAATAAAAAAGAAAAGACATATCACTGGGGATGCAGCCCAGCAGAAGGGCAAGAATCACCCATTAAGCTTAGCTTCTGACACATAATGGTTTCCCTAGCACACGTCTCCAAACTGTACAAATTCCTCCCAGCAGCCTATTCCAAAGGCTTAAAAACCACATGGTCATACTTAGGCAGAGCAAAAGCTCTACATTTGTATTAGTCACTTTTCTAATAACTGTGATCAAAATACCCAAGAGAACAGCATAAAGGGCAGATTTCTCTTTCTCATGATTTCAAAGGCTCACTCCATAGTTACTTGGTTCCATGCATTTCTGTCACACACAAGCTGTGGGACACAGTTCAAAATCAAATCTAATAGGCCTTCAGCTATCACCCATTATTTTGTTATTAATCTGAACACATAAAATATAAAATGGGACCTGAAAAAAAGCAGCACATGACCAAGTAGGATAAGTGTCATATTAGGCTCCAAAAGACCAAGAACACATAAGTTGCATGAGCAGGCAGTTCAGACTTCATTGATATCCAGTCTCGTGACATTTGTATTTTTCAACCAACTCTAACTATGGCCTCATTGGAAAATCTCTACAATCAGCTACCTTGATGCGTGGTGGACCTCAGGGAAGGAATTACAAATCTTTCTTTAAAATATTCTGAGGCTTGCCAGGCGGTGGTGGTGCACACTTTTAATTCCAGCACTCAGAAGACAGAGGCAAGCAGATGTCTGTGAGTTCAAGGCCAGCCTGGTCTGGTTCTGGGCCAGCCAGAGCTACAGAGAGAAACCCTGTGTCGCGTCCCCCTCGACCAGCAAGGACGACGCAACTCGCAAAAGCTCTTCTCAAGCAGTTTATTCAGGTCCCTTGAAAACAGTCTTCCGAATAATGGGGCAGACTCAACCCACAGGCTAAATACTATATGAACAGCCAGTCAAGTAAAGCCA
>CAJQZJ010001826.1:22135110-22192415 GCA_907164525.1 Lophiomys imhausi | reverse complement strand
GGAAACCGGCGCCATCTTTAGGGCACGGCACGTCGCAGCTCTCTACACCCTGTCTCAAAAAATCAAAAAGAATAAAGAAAATATACAGAGGCTTTTAAAAAGTGAACTAGGACCACATTACAACCCCAAGCAGGAGGATCATGAAGGGGCACAAAGAAATGAATGCCATCAATGGTTAGATTCTACGAGAGGGTCTCTGCCTTTTCATCTAAGTTTAGTCCCCTGAAAAGTGAAATCCAGAAAGATGTGAGCACATGCCAGTCTACCAGCAATGGCTAATGCCTTCAATTAGGATGTTTAGGACACTGGGAAGAACAGAGAGGAAGGACTGACGAGCAACACAAGGTCTAGACAAGGGCTACAGTGGTGACCTCTCAACAGACAGGAATTGTAGCAGAAAACACAGGCATGACCTGGCAGCCAGCCTGCCTGGCTTCTAAACAAGCAGCATGGTGCACCAAGCTCCTGAGTCTTCCCAGAAGTCATAACACTGAGTTCTGAAGTAGTGTGAGCCAAGGAGCTGGCTTGCAGGTGTTCTGCCCGGTTCTCGAGACCCCCAAAGACCACCAAGGAGCCGTCACCAATGCAAAAGCATAAGGTTTGTCTATTCAGTACAACCTTAAGTTCAGACTCACAACTCTCACTGACGCAGCAGCTGAAGTTGGAGTCCCGAGTTCAAGAAGCATAGAGCTTATATAGCAACTCAGACAAAGAAGCAGTCTTTTTACCATATGATTGGATAATGTTTAGGTAACTAGTCATGTCCATTTCTGATTGGCTCATTGTTATTGATCAACCAGCTGTGGTCAGTTTGGGCACCAAAGTTCTGTTTTGACATCCTTTGATAGCTATGGAATTCTTCAATAACCCGAACAACTGAGGGTATGGTCAGTATGACCTGGCCCAAATGGAAACAATTTTTGTTTTGGTTAGGGATTCTTCTAAGAAAATCATAATAATATGCATGAATAACAGATCAGATGCCAGAACGGGGGCTATTTTGACCTAGTTGAAGGTCCTTCTCCTTCATCAACATAACAACAGCTGGGACCATTCCTGGGAACATGGCTTTAAGGCATAAACTTAACTCTTCCCTTACAGTCAGCATGAAGCCTAGGATAATAGCCACATTGGTGAACCTGTTAACATTTAGGACATCACAAATTTCCATTTTGACAAAACTTTTTCAGATTCCACACAGGCAAGTCTGTCCTCCCCATGTCTCCTTTACTTATGAATCTGCCCTCTCTTTCTCCATGTGCTTCTTCCAAGTAGAGACCCTGGTAGTATGTGTAGAGCAAAGGATCTAATCTCACTTCCAAGTTTGAAAACCCACCAATCCCCACCCCGGAAATCCTCACCCTGGAAAATGTCATCGGCCTCCCTCTCAGTCCCCTGCTGCTTCTTGCCTGAGCAGAGGCAGCTGCCCTCTTGTGTCTTTCTCAATAAGTCTCTTGTGTGAGATTTGTTGTGTGGTATAATGGTGGCATTAGATAGCTGCTCCTGATGTGGAACCACATGGTGCTGGAAGAGGAGAAGCCAGCCATGGGCCAGTGACTGGCCTGCACTCATGAGGAAGAGGATGAAGTCAGCCTGCTGTGGAGGCTGCAGGTTCAACTTTGTGGCTACTTGGATGACTCTGAAGGGGAAAATGAAGCAAAAGATGCTTTCAGAAGCTTTTTAGGTGGATAAGGAAATCATTGACATGGTGAGCAGCCAGCTTCCAAAAGAAAACTCTGGAAATATAAACTTCTAAACTGAGCGCTGTGGTAAAAGGCCAGTAATCCCAGCACTTGGGAGGTGGAGACAAGAGATCAGGAATTCCAGACCAATCTGAGCTACCTCACAAGAACCTAGATTTAAAAGAAGAGACAAAAACAAAACAACAAAAGAAACTTTAGAAGAGAGTTGAATTCCAGTGTGCCATGGAGCTGGGAGTGGGAGGCTATCTATATCACCAGAGACTGGTAAATAGCAAATATCATCTGATGAGTGAGAAGAGGTGGGACTGTGAAGTTCATATCCACAGCAACTTCTCTTCCAAGAGACATCTTAAGACCTGCCGGCATGCTAATGCCAAAGCACGGAATACTCTGTGGAGTTCAGAGCTGCAGCTCCACCCATGCGCATGGATGGTGGCAGTAGTCACTGGATTATGTCACAATGCTGCACTGCTCAGAGTTAATGTCAAAACAAATCCTAAAAACCAGGGCTTCTGTTTCAGCAACTTTCCTGCTTTTAAGGCTTATTTTAGTGTTGATGTAGATGAGGTTTTAGGCATGTTGTATGGTGTGACTGTGTGGTATTCCTTGGCTCCAGACTGCTAGAATTCCTTTCCCCTCATAGCTACAACACTTGCAGTATGAGCGCTCACTGTCCAATCTGAGATAATGTGCTAGCCAATCACAGTCATAGGTTTCCACTATGTAAGTAGTTGCTTGCATGCAATAAAGCAGACACTGTTCTCTGAAACCATCTTGGAGTGGTTTATCCACTTTACCGACCCACAGGCATTGCTATCTTGTCAGAGGATACCTCAGTAATGACAGCAAATAGTTGCTAATATATTTATGTCCCATATGACCGCTGTGTTTTTAAACAAAAGTTTCCATATATTTATTAAGATAGCCCCTTTAACTTAAGTACAGCTTGTTCCACAAATCATCATCTATTTGCTGTTACACATCTGGAAAAAATCTGAGAAGACTTATAAGGACAGGCTTCATCTATGGAAGAAATGGATTTCAAATAACCTCTTCAGAAGTCTGAGTACTGCAGCAGTTCATCCACTGGGGCCCCCCCTTTCTCATTCTCCAGGGTGAAACTTCTGTAAGAAAAAGCCATGGCTTTCTTTTTAATGTTTGGAAGCTAGAAAACACTGTACTAAAGGGAACATGAACCATTGGCTGGCCTCTTTCATAGTCAATTCTGAAGTAGGACTAAGGTCAGAGAAGTAACACCTGTATTGGTTGCTATTGGCTTTGGTTTAAGAATCTTGATTACCCTGCTCCTAGAGGGATTGAAGATGTCACATGTGCATCAGTAGGTGGCAGAGAGGAGAGAGGCTATATCTACATTCAGTGTTCTGACCTATGAACATCTGAATGAATAGTAGCCTAACACAAGCTGGATACCAACTCCACTTTGGCACCATGGGGCAACCTGAGATGACTACAAGACCAGATGGGCTTCCAGGACAGGAAACAAACCAGAATCTAGAAGAACTCTGTCTGGCCCTGGATGTGGGAGTTGTGGGTGAGCCAGCCCTGAGGGAGTGAGTTTGGGAGAGCCAGCCTTCCTCTGGTCTCCTATGTGGTGGTATTAGCTAGGGAGAGATGTCCTCCCCTTTTGCCCTCACCACCATTGGCTGACAGGAGATCTGGCCCAGATGGGGTCACAAAAGCAGGAGAGCTGTCCCTGCCCCTCACATGCTGCAGCACTCAGGAGAGCAGGCCCTGCACCTTGCCTGGGTAGCACACTACAGCTGGTACTGGATATGGGGGTTGTGGGTAAGCCAGCCCTAAGGGAGTGAGTGTGGGAGAGCCAGCCCTGCCTTCAATCTGCTATGTGGTAGTATTGGCTAGGGAGAGATGCCCACCTCCCTTTTGGCCTCACTACCATTGGCTGACAGGAGATCAACCCCAGAAGGAGTCACAAGAGCAGGAGAGCTGTCCCTGCTCCTCACATGCTGCAGCACTTGGGAGAGCAGGCTGTGCACATTTCCATAGTAGAACTGGCCATGCAAGTGGGAGTTGCAGGTCCAGAACCAGGGCTTTGAGTTGGCCCACCCCAACATCTACCTCATGGATGAACTAATGGAGTGCAAGAAGAGGTCAGTTCCACAACCCTGGACTGAAAGATCTCCATGACCCAGGACAGTTACAGCATATTTGAGAGGAGTTTCAGTGAGGTTCTAGTACTGATGGAGTATCGGAAACCAGGGGCCTCATATCAGACCAAGAGTCATTATAATGAACATTTGCAAGCAGAATGTGTGGACAAAGGGGAATATTGTGGAACATACTGAGATACACAGCAGCTTCCACAATGAGCTGTTATTTTTTTATGCTGGGACAGATTGCAAGGGTGGAGGGTGGGTCTGGGGGGAGGTGGGAGATGGGAGGGAACAGAGTGCATGTTCACAAAATAATTTTTTTCAATAAAAAAGAAAAGAAATAAAAAGAATCTTGATTCCATGTGTTCACCAATCCACAATTAGAACTAAAAGTCACAGACTCTTTCTCAACTTGCAGTGTTTAAACTATATATATATATATATATATATATATATATATATATATATATATATATATATTGCCTTCATTAACAAGCCCATCAATGGACATCCCAAACAGGTAGGTACAGCAACCCTGCCAATTATCTTCATGCTACCAATCAGTTATTTGGTCTTCTTTGATAACAAGTGAGATTATTTAACAATGCTATTTATGGGTAAAAAAAGGTCCATCTGGGGTGTCTTAGAAGCCCATCACTATTTTCTATTTCAAATATCTTATTAATACAGAGGAATTAACTTTCTAGCCAGCATCTCATGGATACAAAGGACCTTGCTGTGAATACCATAAAGTCACACCACACAACAAACCTCACATAAGAGATTTATTGGGAAAGACACAAGAGGGTAGCTGCCTCTGCTCGGGTGAGAAGCAGTAAAGAAATGAGCATGAGGTAGGCTTTATATCGGGTTTCTTGGGGGTGAAGCTTTTCAGGATGAGGATGTCCTGGGCAGGGATTGGTAGGTGCCTGCTCCACCCCATGTGACTTGTAAAGGATTCCTGTGGTAGGAAAAGGTCACCATAAGCAGGTGTGGGCAGAGTGAAGTAGACAAGAGGACCCTGGCCCTGAAGGGTTAAAGGCTTGATATTTTGCCAACATCTCAGTTTTATACAAGAAATTGATGATACCTGTGTGCATGCAAACAACTCTCATTAAACTCAGCAGGTCACAAAAACAAAACAGAAAACAAAAGAAAAGAGACATGAAAGTAAGAGGGGGACTTGTTGGGAAATAGAAGGGGTGCAGTGCTAGTTGAAGGGGATATAAAAGGATAACAGGAGGTGAAAGTAACCAAAACATATTTTATGAAATATATTATGAAATTGTCAAAGAATAAAGAAATAGAATTTAAAAAAAAAGAGTCATGAATAAAAGGCTCCAGTAGTATGGAGAGAGTCAGAACAAGTGTCTACAAAGGCTGATCTGGCTCACTTTCTGCTTAGAACCCAAAATGCCAACAACAAAGGCCAACACAGCACACAGAACATGAATGACCAGCACTCAAGGAAGCTGGTCAGCTATTGATGATGCTGGAGCTCTTTCCTCCTGAAGGGGCACTGTTTTTACAGAACGGAAACCCATTTTAGGTATGGACTTGGCTGGCTTGGTCACAGTGTATCTACCATTGCACCTGTGCATTTAACAAGTGTCCTCAGTGTTAGTCACTTCCCATAATCATGGCAAAATGACTGCTAAGTCAACCTGAGGGCTGACTTGGCTTGCAGCTTTAGAGGGCTTATGCCATGATTCTTTGCTTCGGTTTCCGTGTGCCTGTGTTGCACACAGTGAAACTCTTCACCTCATGGTGGACATGAACAGAGGTAAGCCAAACCCCAGCAGGACGTGCCTCCAGTGGCTTACTTTCTGAAATTTGCCCCACTTCCTAGTTTACATCACTTCCCAATAGCATCATCAAATTATGAATCCACTGATGAATATGAATTATGAATATTAATCCACCGAGGAGATGAGAGATGTCATGAGCCAATCACTTCCCAAGATCACACTGACTGGCAGCCAAGCCTTTAACACACAAGCCTTCTGGAAATATTTCTTATGCAAACCATAATAACTTACTCACCATAATGATATGTTGTATGACCTTGCTTTTGGGGAAGGCACAAACTCATAGCAAAAGAAGTGAAGCAATAAGGCTCATGCACGTAAGAGTCACAAATCTTACAGTGCGGCAGCCCATCACTCAGGAAGAAGTGGCCTGAGTGAAGGAACCCGATAACAGATTGAAGACTCGACTTGGATGCCGGCCAGTTGACCATAGCTGAAAGGGTATACTGGTACTGCCTGATAATTTAAAACCTATAATCTTAACAAGCAGCCAGTAAACATGACAATTTCCAGTCTGTACAGAGTATAAAGGTCTGGATATGAGCCTCTCTTCCTAGCCCTGAGAACCAAAATATTTCATCCCTTCCTCTCAGATCTAGATTTTGTCTCTAAACACAATAGCTCCTAAGAAGGAACACATCTACCAAGATTAGAATAACAATTTTGCTGGCCTGGAAGTTGAGATTGTCATGTGCAATTGGGGGACCCCTTGCCACTGAATCAATAAGCTAAGAAAAACACAACTAATGTAGCTTACTCTGAAGAGGAAATACAGAGGAAGGGGAACTATTTCTGAAACCAGAAGCTTGTCTGGAAGGCAGATTCCTAGTCCTATGGCCATGATGAAAGTTAAGGAACAGCCAGTACACCAAGGCAGGAGGGAATTCATATTGAACAGCCCCAAGTCATTTGCTCTTGAGCAGTATGCAACCCTGCTACAGCTGGTCAAGGCCCTAGTCATGAAAACTAACTCTGCCTCCGCCCATCACTGTTAAAATGAACAGGTTATCTGTTATCTCATTCCCCAAGTCTCATTGTCCTTTTGAACTTCCTGTTATGTCCTGCTATTACTTCCTGTCTCCTCTGTGGTTGTGAGGATCAGATGAGATAATGAAAACAAAGACTATTCCCAGATCATTAGTGTAAAATTCTGGGCCCTTGAGGGCTGTTAGTGACAATCTTCTCATTATCAACAAAGCCCAGGGACAAATCTTGCCTACCTGGGATGAATGCTGTAGGAGATGCCAGCAACTGGTTTCCTGAGAGTATGGGGTATGGTCCAAGGGAAGAGGCATGTTGAAGAAAAGTACCCGAGAGACCTGGTTGGAAGAAGAGGGCTGAGATTTTAATGAGCCCAAGCTCATCCCAGCCTGCTACTTCTGCCAAGGTCTGGTGTGGAGAACCACAGCAGACATCACTGTAGGGCCAGATCCAACAGGTAAGCCTTGCTAGGGATGGAAAAGTGAAAGATACGCAAAGAGTGGTAAGATAGAGAGACAGGGACCAGGGACTAGAGGCTTAGGCTGGAAAGATTGAGTAGAAAAAGAGAGAAGCTCCCAGGATCCAGGATCAATGGGCACACATAACCTGTGGGATCCTGGGCTAGATTCGCTGCCAGGTGACGGCAAGGGGAGTGCCCACAGGTTAGATCAGATCATCTGAGCCCAGGCCTTCCCACAGGAAGACAAGGCAGATAACAGAAGGAGTCATGGGGGAACTCCAGCAAATTCTGAGCTTTTATGTGGTTTAGTCTCAGTAAGTACTGTCGGCCTAAGAAGCCTCTCCGTAAAAACAAACAAAACAAACAAACAAACAAACGAAAAAAACCCCTCCAAGGTTGCAGGTGAGGAAAACAAGGTTCAGAATGTGAAGTGGCTTGAAGGCCACACACATGGAGGCTCACATGCAGCCAGCCTCCTATATCCCAAGTTCACACACTGGACTCTTTGAAAGAGTCAGTGCTTTGTGAAGGGAGGAGTTGCTCTATCGCGTGGAACACAGGCTATGCGACATCAGTCTCGGCAGCCTCTCTTTTGCCAGACACTTAGGGGACACTCAGTCCTGAGTGTCACAGACCTGAGGGACACTCAGATTGTCAAGCTTATTGAACTCGGAAGCCTTCGGAGATCGTTACCTCAGAGCCATCACTGTGCATGTGAGCAAAACAAGGCTCAGGGCTCCAAGTGTCCACCTGAGACTGGCTGAGCTCCCTAGAGCCTTTGAGGCTGGCTTCAGAAAGACCCTCCACTCTCATTCATCATCATTTGTGGCCTTGGTCTGGTTATTATGTAATTCTCATTTCAGAATTTCTGGCCCTTCTGTTCACAGATGGGTGTGGGAACCTCCTGAGCGAGCATCCAGCTTTAACCCGCCATGGAGAACGTAACCTGTAATGGGTCAGGGGACTCTCAGGTCATCTTCTACCTTACAGGCATCCCCTCTCTGAAAAAATCCCTCTTCCTACCTGTCTTCTTCATCTTTCTCCTCCTCTACCTGCTCATCCTCATGGGGAACACCCTGATCCTGGTGGCTGTGGTGGCAGAGCCCAGCCTCCACAAGCCCATGTACTTCTTCCTAATCAACCTCTCGGCTCTAGACATCCTTTTCACCACAACCACTGTCCCTAAGATGCTGGCCCTGTTCCTGCTAGGGGACAGCTTCCTCAGTTTCCCTGCCTGCTTCCTGCAGATGTATTTGTTCCACAGCTTCTCCTGCTCAGAAGCCTTCATCCTGGTGGTCATGGCCTATGACCGCTATGTGGCTATCTGCCGCCCTCTGCACTACCCCGTCCACATGACCCCACAGACAAACACTGCCCTGGCAGCCAGGGCCTGGATCACTGCCTTCCTCCTGCCCATCCCAGCAGTGGTACAGACCTCCCAGATGGCGTTTGACAACATCGCCTACATCTACCACTGCTTCCGTGACCACCTGGCCGTGGTCCAGGCCTCCTGCTCAGACACCAGTCCCCAGACCCTCATGGGCTTCTGCATCGCCATGGTGGTGTCCTTCCTCCCCCTCCTCCTGGTGCTTCTCTCCTATGCCCGCATCCTGGCCTCAGTGCTTCGTATCAACTCCAGGGAAGGGCGTTCCAAAGCCTTCTCCACCTGCAGCTCCCACCTCCTGGTGGTGGGCACCTGCTACTCATCCATTGCTGTAGCCTATGTGGCCTACAGGGCTGACCTACCTCTGGACTTCCACATCGTGGGCAATGTGGTATATGCTATTCTCACACCTGTTCTCAACCCTCTCATCTACACCCTGAGGAACAAGGATGTCAAGGCAGCCATCAATAAAATCACATATATCAAGACCCAGGCTTTAATAGGGATATTAACCTTTAAATCATGTTAGTTCTACTCCCAGGAAGGGGTGCTCAGCACAGACTAGAAATTCATTAAATATTGTTAAATGTCTAAATTGATGATATTCTCTAAGGTTTGATATGGTGTCATCTCTAGGACATGCTAAATAAGAATGAACTGTAGATGTATTTTCCTAAGTAAAGAGGTAGCTTTCCTAAAATTTCTGGAGAAAAGAAATCCTCCCTTCAACTTATAAAACAAAGAGAAGGAAGGGGTAGTGTACTGTGACAGAAAGCCAGACCAACACTGATGCACATCCTGACAATAGGCACTGATAAAAAGAACGTATCCAGTGGTACCAGATGTCTGCAGTGGGAGGCGGGGGTATGTTTGTGATGGGATTGATTTCGTATAAGAGCTTAATTTTGATGTGAACTTGAAATTGATGTAAACATAAAGTTTGCTGATTTAAGAGTAGTGGTTGTTCTGTCCAATGTTCTTTGATTTGTAATTTTTTCACTGGTGTACGTGCACTATAGACATTGGAGAAGAGGTCTATGTAGGTGATATTTTCATCTTGCCATGGCATATCAAGGTGCCAGTGATACTAATCTGCCTTAGTCACAAAGGGCATGGTGATGCTGATTGTACTGTTGGCATTTGCTTAATGAGAAACTGGGTAACTACATTCAAGAGGGGTTATCTGAGCATGCATTCCCACTAGCAATGAGCGTGCCTGCTGCATTCCCACCAGCTGTCCTACTTGTTGGAGTTCTTTAACTTCAGCCATTCCTACAACTAGGTAATGGTATCTCATTGTGATTGCAACTTTAAGACTACTCTAGCCAGGGGTGGTGGCTCTGGACCTAACAGCATTAACCCTGCTGAGACTCTTACTAAGAGTTACTCTCTTAGTACATGTAGTATTGAATTTAGTTTCTAGACAATTCTTATCATTGAAGTAAGTGTAATTTGCTGGGGGTTATAAAGAAAAAGGAGGAGACTTTGTGGCTTGGTTTTGTGGCTTTTAACCCCAGCACTCACGAGGCAGAAGCAGGCATATCTCTGTGCACTCAAGGCTACTCAGAGGCACATAGTGGAACCCTGCCTCAAGCAAACAAAAAACAATTTCTGAACTCTTAAATGTTATTAAGAGATTGATTTTTTTTCACATGCTCATCCATCCACTTACCATGTTTGGTGAGGTCTCTCCAGAACTTTTGGGTTTCCTGTTTTCATGTTAAATTTTAAGAGTTCACTATAGATACACACATGTACAACTCTTTTTTCAGGCATGTGATTAACAAGTGGGTTTTTCTAGTCGTTGACTGATGTTTGTGCTCTTTGTGTGGTATGTTTGTGTATGTTCATGTTTGTGTCATGTGGGTGCATGTGTGCATGCAGGGCAGTGTGTGTGTGTGTGTGTGTGTCTGTGTATGTGTGTCTGTGTGTTTATGTGTCTATGTGTGTATGTGTCTGTGTGTGTGTGTGTGTGTGTGTATGTGTCTGTGTGTGTGTGTGTCTGTGTCTGTGTGTGTGTGTGTGTGTAGGTCACCGGTTAACATCAATATTGTCCCACAGTCATAAACCACCTTAGATTTTCAGTCAGGGTCTCTCATTAGCCTAGAGCTCTCTAAGTAGGCAAAACAGACTGGCCAGAAAGTCTCAGGGATCCTTCTGCCTATCAAAGTTTAATCTTAGCACTGACAAGGCTGAGGCAGGAAAATTGAGAACCTGAGACCAATTTGGGCCATGTAGCAAATCCAAGCCAGTCTGAACTATATAGTAACACACTTCCTTTAAAGACCATAATAAACTGACAACAGAAAACTCCACAAAGAAGATTTACATTACCTACTTTCAACGTTTACAAAAATTAAGTTTGTGTTGTAGTCATGAGAAAATATAAATCTGTAAAACTGAATAGAGTTCATAACAGATATAAACAATTGATTGACATCAATATTTAGGAAAATGGAGAGAATTTAATAAAGAGTAGGCTTTGAACTATAGAACAATTGGATGTCCATATTCAAAAAATAAATCTCAAACTTCACATTATATCCCAAATAGATTGAAATGGGAAATATAAAACTATAAAATTTCTGGAAACTTACTACTTTCCATAGGGAAGCAACTTGGGTTGGTGATGCATACTTAAATACATCAAACAGTGAGAGAGTTTGTCTCAAAAAACAAGGCGAAATGTAATTAGAGAAAGAAACCTGACATTGACTTCTGGCCTTCAAAACCTGCTCAAAGATGTGCACATAAATACCATACACACACACGCGCACACACACACACACACACACACACACACACACACACACACGCACACATGCACGCACACACGCATGCACGCGCGCGCACACACACACTCACACACACATCACAACTTATTTCTAATTTTCCTTGACATTTCCAAATAGGCCCATGGGTTATTTAGAACTGTTTTATTTAGAACGGTTTTACAATCTCCCCCCACCCATCTCCTGTTTTCTAGCTTAATTCCATTGTGGTTCAAGAATAATACACTTAGTCTTATATCCATTTAATTTTTTCCATTCTTAGAATACATTTATGTTTAATAGCCATAAGTATGGCCCACCTTGGCAGAAGTTTGCATGAACCTGCACATGTGTTTTGTTGCTTTTCTATGGAGTATTCACTTAGATCTTGTCACCTGATAGTGCTGGCTGTGCCTTCTGTACCTCAGCTGATTTCTGTCAGGTTGTGCTAGCAATTACTGAGAGGGTTTTAAATCTCCAGCCCTAATCAGAGATTTGCTCACTTTTCCTTCAGTTCCACAGTTTTTGTCTCCTGTATGTTCAGAGGCTCACTTAGGAGCAGACATATTGAAGATTCTTAGATCTTGTTCCTTGTGACACATTCTTTATGCCCTGTAGTTTCTTTGGTTATAAAAATATTTTTCCCCACAACCTTGCCAGCATGTGCTGTCATTTGAGTTTTTGATCTTAGCCATTCTGACAGGGGTGAGATGGAATCTCAGAGTCGTCTTGAGTTGCACTTCTCTGATGATTAAGGATGTTAAGCATTTCTTCAAGTGTCTCTTGGCCATTAGAGATTCCTCTTTTGTGAATTCTCAGTTTAGCTCTGTACCCCATTTTTTGATAGGATTATTTGGTTTCTTAGTGTTTAATTTCATGAGTTCTTTATAAAATTTTGATATTAGCCCTCTGCATGATGTGAGGTTGGTAAAGATCTTTTCCCAATCTGTAGGTTGCCATTTTGTTCTAATGACAGTGTCCTTTGCCTTACAGAAGCTTTTTAGTTTCATGAGCTCTTTACTCCTCCATTGCTGGAGGGAGTGCAAACTTGTACAACCACTATGGAAATCAGTCCAGCGATACCTTAGAAAACTTGGAATAGCTCTGCCTCAAGACCCAGCCATATCACTCCTGGGCATACATCCAAAAGATTCCTCACCAATCCACAAGGATATCTCCTCAACTGTGTTCATAGTAGCTTTATTTGTAATAGCTAGAAACTGGAAACAACCCAGATGTCCTTCAACTGAAGAATGGATTTTTAAAAATCCTGTGGTACATCTACACAATGGAATTCTACTCAGCTATCAGAAACAACAAAATCATGCAATTTGCAGTCAAATGGATGGAACTAGAAAAGCTCATCCTGAGTGAGCTAACCCAGACTCGGAAGGATGCACATGGCATCTATTCACTTATAATTGGATTTTAGCCATATAGTACAGGATAACTATCCTACAACCAACAGACTGAAAGGAACAGGAACATGGACTTTGTTACCTGTTAATGGAACATTTTGCCCTAGTGGAGCTGCCATATAGACCCTCAGTGCAAGAGGAAGCTCTTAGCCCTCATATGACTTATGAACTGAGGGGGGCTGATATGTAGGGGACCCCACACCCAAGGAGTAGGATAGGTGGGAGAGGGGAGTAGAGGGTGGGACCAAGAGGGGTGGAAGTAGGGGGCTGTGATAGAGATGTAACTTGAATTAATAAATAAACGTAATAAAAAATAAAAAAATAATTTTTTTCTGTCATTCATATGCTTTTGCAGCTTTCTCCTAGTCAGTATTTGCATGATTCTTATTTTCACACCTTTGCAATCCATATAATTAATGAAATCTTAGCCACTGAAGGGATTTTGTTGTAGCTTTTGAGACAGGATCTCACTTTGAAACTTGGCCATCCAAGAGCTTTCTCTGTAGATCAGGCTGGCCTTGAACTCACAGAGATCTGCCTGCTTCTGCCTCCCAAGTGCTGGGATTAAAAAGTGCATGCTAACTTTCCTGGCTGTTAAAAAGATTGCTTAGACAGAGAATGTAGTTGGGTCTTGCTTCTTTATCCAATCTAATGCTCCTTTTTAACTGGAGTGTTAAAGCACTTAACAATCTGATTACTGACCTGATTAGGTTACAGTCCACCATCATTCTAGCTGCTTTTTTCCCCAGTCAATCTGTTATTTATTTCATATTTTCTCTTTTTCTATCTTCCATTATATTACTAGTTTTTAATTATATGCATGTTTTTTTTTAATTTTATGGGTATATTTTACCTGCATGTGTGTCTGTGTACCACATATATGAAAAGGATCCCCTAGGAATAGAGTCACAGAAGATTATGAGTTGTCATGTAGGTGCTGGAAATCAAACCCAGATTCACTGGAAAAGGAGTCAGTATTCTTAACCACTAAGCCATTTCTCTAGTCCTTGGATTTTTTTAAATGTATGACTTTATGCTATCATTTCTTTTGACTATTTTTGATGATTAGCAATAATTGACAAGTTGATAGCTGAGAGGTATATAAGACTCTAGTAAACTCCTGGGTATGTCTGTGAGGGCAGTTCCAGAGAGGATTAACTAAAGGGGTAAATTTTATCATAGATGTGGGTAGCATGTCTCATAGGTTGGGCACCCTGAAGAAATAAAGGGGAAAAGGAGAAAAACAAGTGCTTGTATTCTGTTCCCTGACAGCCATGATGTGAACTCTTTGCTCAGCCAACCCCTCCCCATCATGTTGAAGAAAAAGATCTAAAAGTGGTACTTTGTGTGTTCTTTCTCCCTTCAGTTAACCCTCTGAAGTGTGTCCTCACACCAACAAGAAGTCTAATACAAGGAGATTGGTATCAAAGCAAGTTGTTCTTAAGAACTGGTCCACTGGGGAGAATTGGAAAACATGGAGAAGCACACCATGGAGAGGATCAAATGCAGCAATAGAGCTTAGTGGGAGAATCTGGTGGAAGTTTAGATGATGGCAAAGTTTGTGTTCAAGATGTTGCAAGTTGGTTATCTCTATTGGCAATTAGTCTAGACTCTAGACACTTGTTTTATATTCTGGCAGATTTTCTCTTGTTCGTTCATGTTCTGAAACTTTTTGTGAGGTTAACTTCAGAGATGATGGGTGATTCATCTGGAATAGGAAATTTCAAGGCAGTCTGGGATTCAGGGTGTGATATGGCTATTACCAGCTGGCTTTTGTCAGATTTACAGTGAAATTGGAGTCTAAGCAGAAAGACTTGATAAGCCTGAAGTTTGGTCAGAAATTTTTCTCTAAAATGGGTTAATAGAGGCATGGTTTCTAAAGAATTGAACACCATGAAAGGAAACCTCAACCCTCAGGCAGAGGTGGAGGAGAAGAATGTTAAATTCAAGGCTATCCTGAGCTTTGTGAGAAGTTTCTGGCCAGGCTACACTACATTGAGACCTATCAGAACAATAGGAAAGTGTATGCAATTCATCTTTTAAAATGTGTGAACTCCACCAATTGCAGTTTTGAGGATTTGAAAGAATAAACTCATCTGAAAGGTTTACTATTGAGAAAAGAGTGACTCCAAGGTGCACTGTTTACACGGTTGGCTAGGAAGTTGTTCACTTGGAAGTTCATGATCATTTGACATCACTGGCTTTAGAAATAAAGTTTTGGAGGACAATTTTACATATGGGTAGATACATGTCTTCATTTCTATTGGAAAATAAGTTAGAAGTAGAAGTTCTAAGTCATGCAGTAAATATATGTTTAATCTAAAACCAATGTTGCAATTGTTTCTCAATGTGTCCCACTCCCAGAAATAGTGCGTTACTCCAGTCGTTCCGTATGTCCCCAGTACTTGGGGTCCTCTAAGAACTGTAGACATTTCAGT
This sequence comes from Lophiomys imhausi, assembly GCA_907164525.1. Lineage (NCBI taxonomy): Eukaryota > Metazoa > Chordata > Mammalia > Rodentia > Muridae > Lophiomys > Lophiomys imhausi. The sequence continues at coordinate 22,177,320 of CAJQZJ010001826.1, read as the reverse complement.
GACTGCAGAGTGACAGACAGCTCATAGTAGTTTTGTGTTTGCTTCATTTGGTTTGGCTTTGGTTTTTGAGATGAGGTGGGTAGAGCTTGTGGTTCTCTAGCTTCTGCCTCCTGAGTGCTGGAATTTCAGGTTTGAACCACTGTGCCTGGCTTCATTGTAGACGAGCTTTGGGCTAGGTTCACAATGCCAGGCATAAATTTCCTCCTGGAACAAAAATTAAATTCAGGCTGACGTGGTTACCATAACACCATTGAAACTACTTTTTAAATTATATGTTTGGATTAACTTACAAAATAGTGGGCTTCCACATGGATTTTCATATGGAAAATTTTTCTATAGAAAATCATTTTTTTATATATTCTTGGTTTGGATTAACTCTTCTTCCAGATCCCAGTTTTCCCCCACCCATAAAGTCCCCCATTCAATTTTAATATTACATGTGTTCTAAAACTCCCTTCCTCTGGTTAAAGAATTCCCCCACCATGGGTCTTTTCTAGCTTTCTGACCACTATGGACACTTCAAAGAAAACATACAAATCTAAAGATTCAATGTTGAGATCAGTTAGGACATGTGGGTTTGTCTTTAGGGGCCTGGGCTAGCTCGCTCAGTATGTTTTTAAGTTCCACACATTTTCTTACAAATTTCATTTCTTTTCATAGTTGAATATAGTGTGTATATGTATCACATTGTAGCATGAGTTATTAATATTTAATAATTGGTATGTATACTTATTAGGGCAACAGAGTTATATCTTTACCTGCTATTTATAAATAAACCCACAGGGACCCATTGGAATCCAATATAACTTTAAGCACTGGGTCTAGGAGGACTTAACCCTTTAAGCTACCTTTGTACTTTCCAGACCAAACCCCCATAAATACTTGAGCATATTCCATGTGGGCTGTATCTCTTCATGCTATGCTGATCCTCCATACCATCTGTAGTTCTGATCCACCCAACCCATGGCATCTGTCCTTCTTCCTCTTCTTCCTCTCCTCTCTCTTGTGATCCTCTGCTACCTCCAACCCTGGGAACCTTGGCCCCGCCTACCTCTCTTTTCCCCAGCCCAAGCTGTAAGCCATTTTATTCCATCAATCAGGGAAATAGATAGTAAGCAAGGTTGCAAGCATCATTTGGTGTATGTGACAATGTCCTCATCTGGGGTGTGACCAAACTTTATGAAGAGAAAGTAAATAACATTTATATATTTAATATAGTTATATATATTATTTATATATTTTATAAGTTATATAAAATAACCCCATAAATCTCCTCTTTTTGTCCAATAAAAAGGCTATTTTTAAAAACTACATATAGTAAGAACAATTATGAAACAATAAGGAAAACAATATATAAATGTTGTGTACATAATGTTTAGCCTATCTGTATCTGGCAATCTCGAAGAAATTATCACCTATCTTATCTTTGTGAGTCTAAAGTTCTGAACCTAAATCATCTTCCATCATATCTTGCATGTATACATCTTAAAATATCTTCTAGATATAAAAAAACTTCTTAAATTCTAAACAACTTAAATTTAATTGTAAGACCATAACTATCTAGTCTTCAACCCGGTTAAAGACTTGAGAAGAAATAAAATTATTATCTGAGTAAGCAGGAAGTGCAGAGCAAGGAGCTTCCAAAAAAGAAAACAGTTGACAATTTTCTGCCTGGACAGTCCCAAATATCTCTCGATACTCTCAGAGCATCACCTTCAGTCTTCTGGCCAAGTATATCTGACATACTTACTTGTGAAGCAGGAAATGAGAAGGACTTGCCCACCCTGTCTTGGCAGAGTTAGGCCATCAACTTACCTGCATCCAAGTCTTGTCCATTTTTGGACAGCATATTGTCTGCTAAGAAGGCATTCTTTCCCAGTAGAGTTATCTCCTGATGGAGATTTTTTTTTAATGGTCATAATCTTCTTCCAAGTCAAACAGGTGCTGTCAGGAGCTGACATATCTCAAGTCAAAGAATTCTTAAAATAATAAAACATCTTTAAATACCATTTTCTGTAGGCCTCTGAGGTTTTGATGACATCTATCTGTCTATTTATCCAGGAAGTAAATTTTGGTGATAAACTAGACTGGTATCTGATATGACTTTGAGTTTCACTGGCTATCATAAACCTGTATTATTTAACATCCTAAATAGATTGTAATAGCAGCTTATAAAAGGATTGGAAGTAAACCGCCCCAGTTCAGAAGTCATATGAGGGCCAAGAGCTTCCTCATACACTGGGGGCCTACAAGGCAGCACCACCAGTGAAAGGTGTCTCACTGCCAGTGAGGGAAAACTAAAAAACAAATCAATAAACAAACAAACAAACAAAAACAAAACAAAATAAATAAAAAGTCTATGTTCATGTTCCCTTTGGTGCATTGGTTGTAGTATAGATATCCTGTACTATATAGCTAAAATCCTACTGTAAGTGAATAGATACCATGTGCATCCTTCTGAGTCTGGGTTAGCTCACTCAGGATGAGCTTCTCTAGTTCCATCCATTTGGCTGCAAATTGCATAATTTCATTGTTTCTGATAGTTGAGTAGTATTCCATTGTGTAGATGTACCACAGTTTTTTAATCCATTCTTCAGTTGAGGGACATCTGGGTTGTTTCCAGTTTCTAGCTATTACAAATAAAGATTCTATGAACATAGATGAGGAAACTTCCGTATGATTCCGTGAGGAGACATTTGGGTGTATACCCAGAATTGGTATGGCTGGGTCCTGAGGCAAAGCTATTCCAAGTTTTCTAAGATATCGCCAGACTGACCTCCATAGTAAACCTTATATTTTTAAATGAGTTGCATAGGCACAATACCTTATATAAGAGTTGAAATATACATATATGTGTATAAAATAACCTTAAATCTGTATCAATATATAAAATTCTATTCCAATGTATCAAAAATAACCTTATTTTGATAATAAGAATAGTTCTAGGTTGAAGAGCAGATTCAATAATCTACCCTTATCCTATTATTCCTATATAATACTCTTACATTCCCCCTTTTTTCTCAGCCCTTTATAGCCAACAATAAGCATCCATTAACTAAGAGAACAACCAAAACTTGCCCCCTCTCTACACAAGGGACTGGGACACAGTTCTTCTTTGAGATTGCTTCCTGCTGATTTTGGAGGCATAGGAAACCTATTTGGAACCCAAGTAAAAATGGAAAAGATGGGTAAGCAAGCTAATAGTAACATTTATTGTTCAGTCTTTTAAATGTTGAAAATGCAGGCTTAAATGAAGTTCTGTCTGGAACAGTGAAATGGGTTTTGATGGAACAGGAACTGAAGCAGTCTAAGGTTGGGTCCTGTGGGATGATGGAATGTGTCTCTGTTCCACTGGTGTCTGATTCTTTTGTTCTGAAAATATATAATTTCTCATAAGTAACATAAAGTTCTGTAATCATAAAATGCATGGGATGTGCAAGTTGCACAGATCAATTAAGGCAGATTTTCTTTGCTCTCTTTTTGAGCAGAAGAAAGACGTTTGTCTTTTTAAAGCCAGTTTGGATTACGAAAGACCTTTGTCTTTCTTAAATAAGTCTGGATTGTACATCAAACTGTAACAGCAATTTTTATCTATGCCATTTAGAAGAATGGCATGATAAGTCTTGAGGATTTTGTGGCCTATGATCTATTGGTCATTTATAGGTGAAGTCCTGGCTGGAGACATTTTTATGTCCCATTCAGTCTCAGAGCTGTTCCCATGAGGTGGAATCAGCAATTTATGTTACCTGTCCTTGTTTGATCTTCTTGATTTTCTTTTGTCTGTCCACAGGCAGGATCTTCAGGAGGTCTCCCTCTATCTAATCCAACTTTTATAAACTTGGCTAAAACCCAAAGCCTTTTCTTCTTTCCTGTTGACATAATCAAAAAGCCTCTCTCCTAAAATAACATAGACTTTGTCCAGCAATTTGAAGTCATTACAGATATAAGTTGATTAAATTTAGCAGTCTAATTTTTATTTAGCTCTGCTATATTCTGATTTCCCATAAAGGGAATGAATAACATCACCGTGTAATTAAGTATTACTTACTGGCTCCCCATAAGGTCTGGCCACACCCCAGATGAGGACATTGTCACATACACAAAGTGATGCTTGTAACCTTGCTTGCTATCCATTTTCCTGATTGGTTGAATAAAATGGCCTCTATCACCCCATCATCACATTTTCATTTTCCTTTCATTGGTTGATGAACAAGTGGGCTGATTCCATCCCCAAGCTATCGTGAATAGAGCAGTAATAAACACGGCTATGCAGATATCTCTTTAGGACAACAGAGTCCTTTTGGTATATCAGGATTTGATAACAGTAATTCTGGATTCACAGAATGTATTTGGAAGGGTTCCTTCACTTTCCATTTTGTGGTATAGTTTGAGGAACATTAGTATTAATTTTTTATTAAATGCCTAGTAAAATTTACCAGTGAATACATCTAGTACTACACTATTTTTTGTCAAGAGAATTTAAAAAAATCACTACTTCAATCTCATTGCTTGTTCCAGATATGTTTAGGTTTCTTATATTCTTGGTTCAGTTTTGGTGGATTATATATTTATAAATGTGTCCAATACTTTCAAGTTTTCTAGTTTATTGTATCATAATTACAAAACAATATCTCCTTATGATCACCCAGATTTCTGTAGTATCTGTTGTAATACTTTCCTCTCTACTTGTGAGTTTTTTCTATGTTTTTTTTTTTTTTTTTAGTTAAGGCCAAGGGCTTATCAATTTTATTTACAGTTTGATAGAACAGATTCTTTGTTCCATTGTTCTTTTGTATTGTATTTTTAGTCTCCATTTCAGTTCTTTTCCTTTGTTCTTTATTATTTCTCCCTTTCACTAACTTTGAGTTTTATTTGCTCTTGTTTCATTAAAGGCTGTGAGGTGCATCATTAAGTTATTTATTTGAGATCTCTCTGCTTGTTTGTTTTTAATGTAGATACTCATCACATTTGTTATATCCTACAGATTTTGTTATGCAGTGTTTGAATTTTCATTTGACTCTATGAACACTTTAATTTCTCCAGCAACACACTGTTCATTCAAAGATACACAATTTAGACATCATGTGTTTATATAGTTTCTGCTGTTTCTCTTGCTGTTCACTTCATGCTTGATGCCATTTGGGCCTGGTAAAATGCAGACATTATTTCACTTTTTGTATTTGATAAGACTTATTTTATGGACTAAAACAGGACTCATTTTAGAAAAGTTGCATGTACTCATTAAGATTGTGCATTCTGCCACCTTGAGATGAAATTTTTAGTAGATGGATATTAAATTCATTTGATCTATAATGTAGTTTAACTCCAATGTTTCTTTGTTATGATGAGAATAGGGAATTAAAACTACCTTCTAGTATTATCTTGGAAACCTATTTCTGTCTTACATCCAGTACTATCTGTTTTGTAAAATTGGGTTGTCCTGTATTTAGCATTCATTCTTCTTAGTGGATTGTTCTTTCATCGGTATGTAATGATCTTAATCTCTTCTGATTTTAGCATGAAATCTGTTTCTTTTTCTTTTAGACATGCTACCAACCACATCTTGGCTGTGGAGATAAACTTCCTGCAGGAAGCAAATTGTTAAATCTTGTTTGCTAATTTAATCAGTCTGATCTTTTAATTGGATAATTAAGACCATTGGCATTCAAAGTTGTTATTGAATGAATAGACAAGTTCCTGAAGTCATGTCAGTTTTTATTGGGCTGTTTTGAAGAATCCATGTCCATTTGTTTCTCCATTATTCATCTTAGAGATTTTGAGTTTACTGAAGTAATAGATTGATCCTCTCTTGCTTCTCATTTGATTATCTACTCTTTCAGTGTGAATTTTCAAATCTCTCTGCTTTTATATTTATCTTGCTTCTTCTTCTGAACACAGAAATCCATCATTCTATGCTTTCCTGGCCTTTAGAGGAGCCACTGAGAATTCTGCTGATACTCTGTTACGGTTGCTCTTGTATGTGAGTTGGTGATTCTCTTTTGTACCTTTCAATATTCTTTCCTTCTTTGGTTTGGAAGCTTACCCATAAAGTGTCAATGAAAGAGTATTTTCTGATCATACCTATTAGAGCTCTGATACCTCTACACCTAAGTACCTGTTGCCCCAAGATTTAAGGAAGGCTTTGTGATTATTTCATTGTACAGGTTTTCTGCATGTGTACACACACACATGCCACAACTGACATATTGAATTCAGAAGACAGCTTACAGGAGTCAGTTATGTCCTTCAATCATGGGGGCTCTAGAAGTTGAATTATAGTTCATGCTTTTGAATGCTACTGTAAATAAATTTTAATTTTTAATTGGGATGTAATAATAATAAATACTTTTAATTTACATTTTGAATGTTATCTTATATATAAAAATAAAATATAGTTTGCTAAACTAACATATTAGTTCTAGCAGCTATTTTGTATTACTCTAAAACTTCATTAATGACACTTAATTATTCCTTTCTAATATATATGCCTATTATTATTTTTCTCATATCTTTGCCCTTGTTTAGAGCTCAAACACAATGATAAATAAAAGCAGTGAGACAACATGTCTTCTTCTTGACCTTCAGGTAAAAGACATCCAACATTTCGTACCATCAAACGTGAACTGGCTGTGGGGTTTCTTAGGTGTCTTTCATCAGGTGAGGTTGTTCTTCTCCATGCCAGACTTCTCTGTGCAACCTTGTCATGCACTCTGTTTCTATACACTGCTGTCAGGGAGTCTGGAGATCTAGGTTAGTGTTTCCTCTTAGCATTGCTCAGATGTCCCTCATAGTCTGCCACTCATCACAGCTCCTGTTGGGAAGACTACTGCCAACCCTACTGTTGCCACATTAAAGGGATGTCCCTTACTCTCTCTAACCAGGTGGTCCCTTACACTTGGCTTTTCAGTAGTTGACTGAATACAGTGTAACTCCTTTATATTTTTCTTCTTAATTTTAACATGGAATTTTCTGAGCTCCTTAAATGTGTGAGTTAGTTTGTTGCAGGACATTTAATTATGAGATTGTGAACTGGAAAAACATGTACCCTAGTACATGCCTTTAATCCAAGAGCTCAATAAAGTCAACCTTATGTCAAGAGGTGGAGTAAGCAACCAGTCAACAGAGAGTGAACATAAGTATACAGAAAGGAGGGACATTGAGTTGGAGGGTATTTAAGATAAGGAGAAATTTAGGGAGTTAGATTAATTAAATTAGATTTAGTGAATATCTAGGGGTTTATGATACAGTCTCTTAATTTGGGGCATGAAGATCAACTTGGCTGTGACCAATTAGCTTGTCAGCTTGTGGACTAAAAACAGGAAACAGGAAAGACTTAATGGACTAAAAAACAAGGTTGAAGCCAGGAAAAACAGGAAAGACATAATGGACTAAGAAACAAAGTATTTGGCCTGGCATTGTTTCAGCTGCTAAGTGGGTGGAGCCAAAATTAAGCTGAAACAGGTGGAACAAGGAGAGATCCTATTTAAGGATGGAACCAAAGGGAGCCCCATGCTAGAGAACTCCTCCTGGAGAAAGTGATGGTGGACTGATGGCCGGATCTCCCTGAAGCAGAAAGAAGCTAGCTGGTGAGCAAAGAAAGCCTCAGCAAGACAGCAATAGGCCAAAGACTAAACCCTGTGGCTCAGCTTTTGCCTAGAGGGGTTTGACCTGTCCGAACTGTGGCTGACTTTAAGGACTGAGGCAGACCATAGAGTTGCTGATACTGTTGAACCCTGGGATGGGTTCCCTGAGGTCCTGACACCCAGAGACCACCAGAGTCCCAGATTTGTTTCAATATACAAGAAGTTTATTTAAGCTGACACGCCAGGGTTCGACTGCCTCTGTGGAGGAGTGACCCACCAAAAACAGTTTTCAGGCAGTTTTTAAGCACACAAGCTGCAAACAGGTGGGAGTATAAAGGAGAAACTTTTAGCCCACTAGGTGATAGCTGCAGGTGCGGATAAGGGAACAAGGGGATGTTAGGTGATGATGCAAGTGGAGATTGGGGAGTGAGGATACTGGATCAAAAGGGGAGTGGAAGCAATCCAGTCAGCTATGTAAGTTTAGATAGTCCCAAGGACCGAGTTCTGTGGAATGTCTCCAGGAGTCATGAGGTCAGGGTCTCATGAACAGAGGAGAAGGCCTTCCTAGGGAAGTGGTATTTATTATTTTTTACAGCCTTACAATACGAAGGAAATAATTTGGCCTACAGATGGCTGGGGTCTCCCAGAGAGAAGAAAGCCTCAAGTCTTACTTAAGGTGAGACTGAAATAGCCAATTTACCCCGAAGAAATTTACATCTGAGATATTCCAGAAAAAAGACTGCTAAGTGCATTAAAGGATCTACCACAGAGACTATGTTCCTGACGACTGAGGACCTGCCCCAGAGACTGTATCCTTCTAAAAGGTTAGGAAAATAGTTGTAATAGTTATCAATAGGTTTAGTGGTTAGGTCAAAGGGGTTGAAGGAATTTATAGGGTTAGTAGTAAAGAAGTTGTTGGTATTTGTTATAAGTGAATATTGTTAATAAATAACTATTGAATAATTTTTAAAAATTTGGTTACAGAGAAAGGGCTTTTTCCTTCTGGCATGTCAGTGGAGGAGGAAGGTCAGCTGGGTGCTTTCTCTGCCTCTCTGAGCTAGCAGGTTTTCACCCCAGCATCAGGCTTGTGAGGCTCCATTGGTAAAATTGAATGTTGGGATTTTATTTTTTTTTAAAAAAACAACATCTTGGCACTCCAACTTGTAGCACAACCCCACAGACAGAGAGATCACTTTAGCTTTGGACAAACTGAGAAGCCATCATATTTATCAGGTCATTTGGGAAGTCCTCAAGGAGAGAGTTAGTGATGGGAAATACTATAATAGAAGGCTTTAGGACTCTGTATAGTGCTACATTAGAGGCTTGAAGATAGAAGCAGAAAATGAAAAGCTAATGAGTTAACTGAAATTGGCTCAATACCAATTATGATTGTTATCATTTTGGTATTGTATTTTATATTTTATTCTTAGTAACTATAATGGCTTTCTGTACCCAATCAAAGATATAAGCCTTAGAAGGAAAATTAGAGAGACTTATGAGCAAGAATAAGAAAAGTACTCAGACACAGAAAAAGGAATTTAGATAAGGCTTAGAAAGACCTAAGAAAAAAATTGTCAGACACAGACAGAGGAATTTACACAAATCGTAGAAAAGACCTATAAATGAGAATAAGGAAAATACTCAGACACAGAGAAATTTAGACAAGGGCCTACCATGTCACTGCATAATGAAACTTAAAAGGGATGGCCCAAGGTTGTTAGAAAACCAACTTTAGCCAGGGCATGGTGGTGCACAACTTTAATCCCAGCACTCAGGAAGCAGAGGCAAGTGATTGGATCTCTGTGAGTCCAGGACAGCCAGGACTCTTTTGCAAAGAGAAACCCTGTCTCAAAAAAGCTATAAAACAAACAACAAAAACAAAAAAGGAAGAAAGAAAAAAAAACAAACAGACTTAGTTTATCCAGTTACTATACTATACTGCCAGGAGATGATAAGTACCCTCAAGGTTATAGAGAAGTTAAATGGAATATTATAGACATATTAGATTTGAGAAGATTTAAGGAAGTGATCGTTTCCTATGGTTTGCATTTACCCTATGTGAAGCAGAATTTAAATTCATGGGCAATCAGAACAGAATTATCTCCCAACACTAGAAAGATTTGACACAGCAATATTGGAAGCCAGGCCCCAGTCACGATGGCAAACACAGTGGAAAAAGGAAGCTAGAGCCTCAGAAAAACAAAATCAGGCCAGAGATATTGATATTTCCTATGATCAGTTGCTAGGTGAAGGTCAATATGCCGAGTTACAAAGGCAGATTGAATTTGATGATCACACCTTGTTGCTATGTCATTTAGCATTTTGAAATGCTTGGGATAAGGTTGAAGAATCAGGAAGAGCTCTGAGTCATTTACTACAATTATACAAGGCCCAAGAGAAGCCTTCACTGATTTTTTTTTTTTTTTTGCAAAGATTGACTTCAGTTGTAAATAGAACAATATCAGATTCAGAAGTCAGAAAAATACTGATTGAATCTTTGGCTTTTGAAAATTCTAATTCAGAATGTAAAAGAGTGATTAGACCTTTAAAGGCAGGATTCAATAGAGGAATGGATTAGAGATATGGCTGATAATGGATTTCACATTTATGATGCTAATCTGAAAGGAGAAGTAATTTCTAAAAGTCTTAAGAAAAATCAAAATGGCAGAAGCTTTCATTGTGGTAAGCAAGGTCATTTGACAAGGATTGTAGGCAAAGCGTTCCTAGAAACAATGTTTTTTTTTTTCTAGAAATAATCCAAAAAGAAGGCCTCGGCCTTCTGGAGTATGCATAACATAAGGCAAAGCCCAGCATTGGACTAAAGAATGTAGATCAACAAGGGATAGGCAAGATAACCCTTTGCTGTAGGGAAACACGCTAGGGGACCTCCTACATGCCCTTATATAATTAGATTTACTCATTCCCTGTCAGCATAGAAGAAACTCATCCACAGAGCAATTAAAAGATTAAATCCCTGTTGTTAAAAACAACTTTACTCTGGATGTAATCAAGGACAGAACAGCTTTAGTAGATAAACAAAAAATTTAGGAGAGAGCAGAAAACAAGTATTTTGGCAAACTTCTATAAATGATCAGACCTAAGTTGAAAATACAAAAAAGTGGTATTGAAATTGAAGATTTAGTAGATACAGAAGCAGATGTAACAATAATTTCACCAAAATCTTGACATACAGATTGGACTCTTCAGGAGGTAAATATTTAGCTTGTAGAGATTGGAACTTTATCTTGGATAAAACAAAGTGCAAGATGGTCCAACGTATAGGGCCAGAAGGACAAATAAGAAAATTAAAGCCATCTCTGGCTAATATAGCCATGAATTTATGGGGGTGTTATTTGTTTCAGTAATGGAAAACACAGATTAACATTCCTTCAATCACAGAAATAAACCATAAAATAAAGAATGTTACTTAGAAAAATATTACAATGTGTATTAAGAACAGTCACAGGATGTCCAGGTTGTCCATAAGCAGGGCAAGACAGCTTTTGGTCTAACAAAGGTACCCACTGCCCTACCTATAAAATGGCTAATTGACAAACCTGTATGGGTGGATCAATGGCCTATGACAAAAAATTTACAGGTACTAGAACAGTTGAAAAAAAGATATCATTGGAAAGTCTTACCACAAAAATATTAAACAGCCCTACCTTGTGTCAATATTTTGTACAACAGCCATTAGACATAATTTGTAAGCAGTTTCCTCAATCTAAAATTTATCATTAAATGGATGATTCACATGCAGATACCTTAGAAAAAATGTTTGATGAAATCAAGAAATTTTCCCTTGCTGGGAATTACAAGTTACTCCTGAAAAAATACAAAAAGGAGATTCTATCAATGATCGAGGATATAAAATAAGTTTACAGAAAAATCGACCCCAGAAAGTACAAATCAGGAGAGATCAATTACAAACTCCTAATGATTTTCAAAAATTGCTGGGAGATATTAACTGGCTATGGCTCACAACTGTATTAACTACTCAAGAGCTAAGTAATTTATTTCAAACCTTACAAGGTGATAAGGGTTTAAATAGTGCAAGAAAATTATCAGCTGAGGCTGAGAGAGAATTGGCTCTGGTAGAAAAAAAATTACAGGATGCACATGTGGACTATTGGGATCCAAAGTTGGATTGTATTTTAGTTATTTTGCCCTCTCCTCATTCTCCCACAAGAACTCTCATGCAGAGAGAAGACAATATGTTAGAATGGATATTTTTAGCACACAAATAGAGTAAAAAACTAAAGACCTATGTAGAAAGGTTTCTGAATTGATTCTGAAAGGAAAAATGAGACTTCATCAATTAGCAGGAATAGACCCAGCAGAAATTGTGGTACCTTTTACTAATGCTGAAGTTGCCTCCTTATGAGCAGAAAATGAACATTGGCAAAGAGCTTGCATTAAATTTTTAGGAGAGATTAACAACAAATATCCCAAAAGCGAGAGACCTCATTACATAAAAAGAACTAATTGGATTCTCCCTCATATAATAAAAGGGACACCAATTTTTGGAGCCCCTACATTCTATACTGATGCAATAAATCAGAGAAGGCTGGTTATAAGTCATGAAAAATAAAGTGGCTCAGAGCCCTATGATTCAGTTCAAAAATCAGAGTTGTATGCTATTCTTGTGATATTATGTGACTTTCATGAATCTCTTAATATAGTTACTAACTCTCAATATGCAGAAAGAGCTGCTTTTCATACTGAAACTGCTGAACTTATTCCAGATGATTCAGAATTAACTTCACTATTTATTCAACTAGAACAATTAGAAATATAAATCATCCATTGTATATAACACTTATCAGATTCTATATAGGTCTACCAGGCCCTCTAGCTAAAGGTAATGATGAAATTGATCAACTATTAATAAGAAATGTGCTAGGAGATTTGGAATTTCATAATAAACATCATGTTAACAGCAAAGGTTTAAAAAGGGACTTTTCTAACACTTGGCAACAAGCCAAGAAAATTATAAAGAAATTTCCTATTTGTTCTTTGTATAACCAAACTCCATTATCTGCAAAGAGTAACCCAAAAGGTACCCAAAGAAGTGAAATTTGGCAAATGGATGTGTTTCATTTTGCAGAGTCTAGAAAATTAAAGTATGTATATCATACCATAGATACATATTCAGGATTTCAATGGGCAACTGCTTTAAGCTGTGAAAAGGCTGATTCTGTAATTACACATTTATTACAAGTTATGGCTATTATGGGGATACCTGTACAAATTAAGACTGACAATGCTCCAGCACTTCTCTAGTAAAATGAAACAATTTTTACATATTACAACATATAGCATATTACAGGTATACCACACAATCCTACAGGACTGTGTTACATGAAGATCTAATAAGATATTCCTAATAAACAGAAAGGGGTGATAAGGACTCTCAGAGATAGATTACACAGTGTTTTATTAATTTAATTTTTTAATGCAAATGAGAAAGGAACAACAGCAGGGGAGAGACATTGGATAATAGAAAAAACTGCTGAATTACATCAGCCTGTATATTTTAAATATGTGTTCACCTCAGAATGAAAACCAGGATATGTGTTATGTTGGGGAAGAGATTTTCTTTTTGTTTCCATAAGAGAGAAAGAAAGGTTGTGGATGCCAACAAAATCAATAAAGATTAGATTCAAACAGGAGAGATCAGCTGAATAAGGAGATGAGATAGTTCATCAGACAGCTTGGTCATTCAGTCCAAATTAACTTATAAAGACTAACAAATTCCTTTTATTTGATTGGGCATGAAAAAAATGATATTTTTGAATGAGAACGTTCCAAAAGCAAACTTGTCTTACTGGCATGAAATGAAAAATGGGTTTTCTTAAACCTTGTGTCTTAATTCCATGTTAGAATGTTAGACTGTAGATTGCTATATGCACATGCCATCTTGGACATCAGCTTTTGAATTTTCTTCTTAAATAAAAAGAATATCTTTGTTGTTTGGTATTAAAAACACAGTTAAGAGATGTCAAATGTTGTAAGTAAATTCAAAAGGTTACTACAGTTCAAACTTGTTTTCTAAATCTCTAAGAGTTGGAGTGATTTGGAACTAAGATAAAATATTTGAGCAGGGCAGTGGAAGCCCATGCCTATATTCCAGCAGACACAGGAAGATCTCTGTAGGTTAGTTGTTTTCTAAATTCTAGAGTTACAATGAACAGGGTACTGATGGTTCACACCTTTAATCTCATCACTTGGGAGGTATATGCCTTTGATCCTAACACTTGGGAGGCAGGGCAGTCACATAGGAATTACAGTGACTTAAATTTAAAAGCCACTTGCAAAAGGAAGGCTAAAATTCAAAGTGAATGTTCTTTGTGATCTAAAAGTAAATACACATAAACCTTTAATTTATATATACATATGGGGGAATATAGGTATATTTATCTACACATACTAAAGTATATTTTACTTTCAAATTTTCAAAAGAATTTTTAAATTTCAATTGAAGGATAATACTTTTCCTATTGCAAAACAAAACAAAACAAAACATTTTGCCCTAGGAAAGATATAAACTGTCAAAAAAAGAATCCTCCAGAGTTAGGGGTGGGGCAAGTTTTGTTTTTATCTTTCCAGGAGAATAAAACCATCCAACTAAGGAATCCAGAGATCACTGGACAAATGAAACATCTGAAGAAAAAAGGTGGATCATCAAGAAAAAATGTCCCAAGAAAAGGATTAAATTGGCCAAGTAGTATCACCTACCTCCATCTTGTCTCTCCTGCCCTCTACAGACATAAGTGGCAAATAGTCTTTATGTGGTCCCAATTTAATTAAAAATCAAGGCTGGCTTTGGGGTTGGAGCATGGCTCTCTCCTTCTCTAAACCCATGCATGTTTATTAAAGGGAAATCCAAAATTTCTGTCTCATATCAGCAGAGCCACCTGGTATGGGACAGAGCAAAACAAAAAATAAGGGACTATTCTCTTGCCACTAATTTCATAATCTTTTGGTTTTCATTTAGCTCTCTAAAACTTTTCCTTTTTTTAATAATTTATTTTTTATTTCTTCAAGTTACATCTCAATCACAATCCCCTCCCTACTCCCCCCTCCAGTCCCACCCTTCCACCCTCCTCCCCCTCAACCCCCCATCCTCTTCCTTTCTTTTTTTTGTTTTTTTTTAGTTTAAGGTATTTCTTTTTTCCCCCCAACAGCTCTCCCTTTCAGTCCAAAAAATGGTTCTTTTTCTTATAACTATAAATACAATACAAAACAACAGAAATAAATAGGCCACAATTATAAGAGTTATATGGCTTAGCATACATTCTCAATGTCCAGTCCATATGTATTTGGCACCTGACTTTAACATTCTACTATCTAACCATCTCCATGAGTTTAAAGTTCTATATCTAACTCAGCTTTCATACTAACTTGCCTCATAATTTTAAAAATATCTTCTTAGATCCAGACCTGAGAGGGATAAATATATCTGATTATATAGGAAGTGCAGGGCCTGCAGCTTCCAAAACTAAGAAATGACATACCAGTGGCTGCCTGGAAACTTTTCTTATAATAAGTTATAAATATTATCTCAAAGTCTACTAGAGTATTAAGTATATATAAACTTTCTGTCCTGATACTAGTAGTCATACAGAGTACTAACTAATTCTAGAAATAAGCTTCGTCTAGTTTCCTATGCATGCTTTCAGGTTAAAGTCTGAAGCAGGTAACTCAGAACAAAGTTTTTATACTTCAGATGTACTTAATAAATTATGGTCCTCAAACCTTTCTGAGATCTTCTGAAATGGCATTTAAAATGTTTAGGTTTTCTCCCATCCCTAACAGTCACCTTTTAGGTTTCCAAGAAGATGATGGGGCCTTGTAATGATGAATCCTCTTGGATTGTGGTAATGCTACCACTGGGCAAAACTGCCCCATGCCTCTTCTGCCACCAGGTTCTGAACAAACAGCAGACACCTTTGAGTTGAATACTATGTTCTACCTAGCCAGTATTGTCACTAAGCTGACAAACATCACCCATGATCAGGTGCAGACTATGAACTCCTTGGGACATTCAAGTTGCTGAGTTCATATGACACTGACAGGAACATTTTACAGGACTATGAAGTCAAAAATACTTAATCCTAAAACTGCCCAATACAACCCAGCTGGACATTGTGGAAAACTTGGCAGAAATAGCTTCATTATTCTAAATAGTTTTACTGTGTTAGAGTTAAAATCTTTCCTTTTTTATAGAAGGGGATATAGAAATAGTACAGGAATAATAGGAAAAAGGTCATATTACTGAATCTACTCATAGATCTTTGTATATTGATACAATACTCAGGTTATATTTTAGTTACAACATACTATATATCAACTCTTGTTAAGGTATTTTACCTATGTAATGCTTTAAAATGCAATGTGAGTTCTAATCCTTTTGAAAGCTACTATCACAAACTCTTTAGGATAATTAAAAAATGCAAGTTACTAGTCAATCAAACTTGTGGTTTTGTTAGGTACTGGTTTAGTCAGTTACAGATGTTTTCTAAGTTAATCAGATAGTAAATAGCTAGAAACAAGCAACATTTGCCTATTCAAATATACTGAAATGGACAGATGATCTTCAAAAACCTCAGGTATCTATAGAATATAACATTTAAAGATGTTTTATTAATCTAAGACTTTTAAAACAATGAGACATGTCAACTCCTGGAAATACATTCATACTATTTCAAAAAAGATGATGAGGATTGAAGAACCTCCTTATGGAGTTTGCATCAAATGTGGCAAGTTGCCACTTGGCAAGAAACTGCCCTTGCCTCAACTGCTGACAGTATGCTGTCGAAGCTGTGGCCAAGCAGGATCAGATAAAGTCGAATGTCAAACTTTGCCAGGACAGGGTAGGCAAATCCTTCATAATTCCTGTTTCACAGAAAAGTCTGTCAGATATTCTGGGCCAGTAGGCTGAAGAGATGGATGCCCCAACATTGGAGAGGAATCTTGGGTGACAGACTAGGTGGCCAGCAGTCATTATCATTTCTATAGTTTTGGAAGCTGCTTGCTCTGCACTTCCTGCTTAATCAGGTAATATTTATCCTTCTGAGGTCTCTGATGGGACTGAAGACTGGATAGTTACAGTCTCACAGTTAAGCTTAAATTATTTAGGATTTAAGAAAATATTTAAGGTCTAAAAGAATGTTTTTACATTGATAAATGCAAGTTATGATAGAAAGTGATTTTGGACTCACCAAGATGGGATAGATAGTAGAGTACTTTCTCCACAGTTGCTAAATACAAATGGACGGGACATTGTGAATGTAATTCTTACCAGATAGCATATAGTTTATTGATGTTAGAGAAAGAGTCTTTTATTTAGGCAAAAAGGGGGGAATGTTGCAGGATATTTGATCATATTGTGAACCCTGAGATTGTGAACTGGAAAACCTGTTTCTTGTTGTGGTGTGGCTCAGTCCTAGTACATACCTTTAATCCAAGAGGTAAATAAAATCAACCCTAGGTCAAGAGGTGAAGCAAGCAACCGGTCAACAGAGAGTGAACACAAATAACCAGAAAGGAGGGACATTGAATTGGAGGGTATTTAAGACAGCATGGAGAAGGAGAAAGGGTTTTTTCCTTCTGGCATGTCAGTGGAGCAGGAAGGTCAGCTGGGTGCTTTCTTGAGCTATCAGGTTTTCACCCCAGCATCTGGCTTCTGAGTCTTCCTTGGTAAAAATCAAATGATTGATATTTTTTAAAAATCAATTCTTTTTTATCATTTTTAGAAATTTCTCAGATACTATCTCTACAAATGGTTTCTGTATCATATTGCCTCTTTCTCTCTCTCTCTTTTCATATCAGAAACATTCTCAAATTTGGATACTACACTTTTAAGTTCTGGGAGCTTCATTTACTTAAAAATAGATTCAGGGTCCTGTTTCTTACATCTTTGTCTGTTTTTCCTCTTTTTTGACATATGACAGTTAAGTGACAGCTACTTACTGTTACTAATAATGCTTTAATTACTTGGGTCCCAGTTCTATCCTGCTGCTCTTCATATCTTTGCTCATTTGCTTTGTTTTTCTGTCTGTTTGTCTGCCTGTGTGTCAGTCTTCTCCCATGCCTCATCCTTTCTGACCAGGTACAGAGAGTGAAAATTCTGAATGTTTACATCCAGAAGTATTGAACTTGTCCAGTGAATTATAGCAATGGGCTATCTTTATTGTGACTTGGCTTTGGATTAGCCTGGCTCATTTGTTTCAATTTGATTTTTAGGATTTAGCCATTGTTCCTAGGACCTGGTACTTCCAAGGTTTCAACTACAACCCCCACCCTGAGACTGAACTCTAACCACTGATCCCTACATACATGCACACATCATGTGGCTGTTCAGAGCTGCCCTTAGCTCTTTAGTAGAAACCTGGCTGTTGCATTCTTCTGGGTTCTTCAGTCATCTCCTAAGTTTGGCCTCAGAGTTGGCCAACAGTCTGAAAGGCTGGTGCTTCTCTGCCATATTCTTTCCAGGAATTTGTCTCTTAATTTCCAATGACTTCAAGCATTCAAACTCCAACCTATGTTTCCTCAGCTCAGAATTTGTTTTCTGATTGGGCTTTGTTCTTCAACTTTGCAACTTGGAAAAGAGATTCGAGTAAAGGGCATGTATCAGCTCAGCCTTGAGTGTCTATCTTTTCCTTTAAGGCTTGCCATGGCCTGCACTGCAGAGAATTTAAACAAGTGTTTTGTACATTATATCCAGTTTTTGAAGGTCATTTTAGTGAAAATTTAATCTCAAACAAGCTACTGTCTCATAGCTCAAACTTTAAAATTCTCTTGCGGTAACATGCATTATTAATAGAAGAATCACACCCCTAGGATTTTAGAGATGACCCATTTTCCCTCTAGATAGCTATTCTTGTTTTGATAGTTCCTGGCCCTGATCAGAATGAATGCCTGACTAGGAACACTATGAACATGGGTCCCTCGTTCTTCTTTGAGCTGACTGTTAAACCTAACACACAATATAAAACTGGGCATATATAAAAGTATCCCATCATTATCTGAACACACAAAAGGTAAATTTGGGATCTGTGCAAAAATATCCCATCATGAAGTGGAAGTAATGAGTGTCATGCTAGGTTTAAATGAACTTTGAAGACATGAACAACTTGTATGAGCAGGCAGTTCAAATTCAGTATCCCAATGAATTCCCATCTTTCCATCAACTGCTAACTATGGTCTCATGAGGAATACTTTATTCCTTATAATTAATTCCCTCAGGAATAAAAAAGTTCAAGCTGAAAACAGCAAATATTTCTCTAAAATATGCTAGAACCAGCCAAGACTGGCCTGCCACTGAGGGTTCTCAAGAAGACCAACAAGCTAAATGAGTGTTATCAATGGCCAAAATTTACAGCAATGCTCTGTACTCCACACTAGTTCATTTCACCTAGAAAGTAAAATCCAAAGGGCTATAGGTCTATGCCAGTCCAAGACCATGATGAAGAGGAGGTCTAGATAGTGGTTAAGGCAGTAGATCTCTAAAAGGGACACACATTGTGAAGATATCTGTACCTCAAGTGACTATTTACCAAAGTATATCCATGATAGTCATGGTCTCCAAAAAGAGCAAGAGCCACAAAAATCACATGGTCATTTAGAGTGTGTGAACACCACAGTGTTTGTTCCAAAGACTCACAAAAAGGGGCTATGTCATACCACTTCTGGGTATACAACCAAACAATTCCTCACCAATCCACAAGGACACCTCTTCATCTATGTTCAAAGCAGCTTTGTTTGTAACAGCTAGAAACTGGAAACAACCCAGATGTCCCTCAACTGAAGAATGGATTTAAAAAAAAAAAAACTGTGGTACATCTACACAATGGAACACTACTCAGCCATCAGAAACAACAAAATCATGCAGTTTGCAGCCAAATGGATGGAACTAGAAAAGCTCATCCTGAATGAGCTAACATAGACTCAGAAGGATGCACATGGCATCTATTCACTTATAATTGGATTTTAGCAGTGTAGTACAGGAGAACTATCTTACAACCAACACACCAAAAGGAATAGGAACATAGACCTTGTTACCTGTTAGTGGGACACTTTGCCCTAATAGAGTTGCCATACAGGTCCCCAGTGCAAGAGGAAGCTCTTAACACTCATATAACTGTTGAACTGAGGGGGGTTGATATGTAGGAGCAACCCATTCCAGAGGAGTAGGATAGGTGGAGAGGGGTGAGATGGTGGGAGGGTGGGACCAGGAGGGGTGGAAAGAGGGGATTGTGATGGAGATGTAACTTGAAGTAATAAATAAATAAACAAAAAAGGGGGGGTATGTGTGTGTGCTACAATGGCATTTATGGAGACTGAACATGAGTTCATCAAGGCTGACAGATGCCTTGTCTTCTACTAAGATACCAAGATACCAGCAACAAGGACCAACACTGAGCCCTTGATGTGAAGGACCCACTGATCAAGGAAACCAGCTGTGGATGACACTGGATCTCTTCTATCATCATGGGACAATGTTTTTTCTTCAGCAAAATAAAAATCTGTTCTGAATATGAATTTGTCCCGTTACTCACAATGCATTTGCCAGTATCACCTTCTATGCATTTAATAAATGCATTATATGTGTTGTGTTTGAGTTAGAAACCTCCCCCATAGACTCATGTATTTACATTTGGTCTCCTGTTGGTGGCGCTGTTTGGGGAGAGAGGCCTTGAGAGAAACCAATGGCTCATTGCAATGAACATTTGCAAGTAAAGATGTACACACTGCAGCTTCCATGATGGGATTTTTGTTGTTATGTTTGTTTATTTGTTTGTTTTGTTTGTTTTGGGGGGATCTTGCAAGGGCAGAGGGTAGTTATGAAGGGACAGGACGATGAGTGGGATTGGGACACATGATGTGAAATTCACATAGAATCAAGAAAAAGTTAAAAACAAACAAACAAGAACAGAATCCATCTACCAGGACTCAAATGATTCATTAGCCTGGAAGCTGAGATTGCCACCTGAAATTTTAGGGATCCTTCTACCACAGATTCTACAGACAAAGAAGAGTACTGTTAATGTATTTGGTCATAAAGAGGAAACACAGTTGTGGCCATGTGGTGAGAGCAAGGAGAACTATTCCTGGTACCAGGGCACCTCAGAAAGGCGTATTAGTATTCCTATGTGCAACAGTGAAAGTTATCAGGAAGCCAGCAAACCAAGACAGGAGGTTCTTTAATATTTAATAGCCAAGGTCTTCCTCTAGCAATACGTAGTCCTGCTATAGTGGTCTAGGCCCTGGGCAGAATATAGATCTCTGAGTCGGGAAACTAACTGTTCCAGCCATCGCTATTAAAACGGGTAAATTATATGGCTCCCTATGCCTCACTGTCCTTTTAGACGTCCTATTGTATCCTGCTGTTACTTCCTGTCTCCTCTGTTGTAAGGATGAGATGGAATAACTAGAACAAAGGTTACACAACTAATATAAAAGTCTGAGCCCTTGAGTGCTGTTAATGATGATCTTCTCATTAGCAATAAAGTTTAGGGTTGAATCCTACCTCCATCATGTACGTGATGTAGGAGACAGGAAATGATCCCTGGAGATGCTGCAGTGGAGCTAGGGGAGGTGCATCTTAAAGAAACATACCCAAGAGACCTGCTTGAAAGAAGAGGGCTGAGAGTTTAATGGGCTGTGCCAGAGGGTTTAATCCTGCTGCTTCCACCAAAGCCTGGTGTGGAGAACCACTGAAGACAGGGTGAAGCAGACCCAACAGGTGAGTGTTGCAGGGGACTGAGGAGCCAGACAGAGGCAGAGAGAGCTAAAGTAAAGAGAAGAACAGGGGCTCCTGGATTATAGACCTGTTGGGTTGGATGTAAGCAAAGGCAGGCCTCTCAGGCTCTGGAGTGATTGTCCACACGGTAGTTCTTAGACCTTGGGTTAGATACGCTGCTAGGTGAGAGCAAGGAGGTGTGCCAACAGTGGAATTCAAACCATCCAGGCCTGGGTTTTCCCACAGAAAGGCGATGCTGATGAAAGCAAACAGTTCTTCCAGGGGCCAGGCCTTGTGAGCACCACCTAAAGGAAAGCTTACAAGGTCACAGACAGGGAAATGGAGTCAAAAGAAGTGGCTTGCTGAAGGTCACAGAGATAGTGGAGAACAGGCACTTATACCCTATTCTATCTCCCAAGTCCATGCACTTGTCGGCTATGGTGGGTGTGGCACAGGGGACAGGGGACACTCAGAAGGCAGTTCATTGAATTGTAAAGCCTTCAGAGACCTATCCAACAAAACCCTCACTGTGCACATGAGATAAAAAATGATGAAGGTCACAGCAAGAAAGTATAAGAGCTGGTCCAGCATCCAAATTCTTGATCGATAGGTTCGGCTTAGATCTTTCAGATAGGCTGGCTCCAGGAGAACCCTCTGGTCTCATTCCTCACCCTGTGGCCTTGGGTGAGAGCCTGTCCTTCTCTTGACTTTAATTGCTTCATTTCCTTTTGTGTGTATGTGTTTCTGTTTTCACTTGACTTATTAGTTTGTTAAGTGTGTGTGTGTATGTGTGTATATATGTATATGCTTGTGATGAGTGAGTGATGTGCTTATGGGTCCCAGCACAGGTGTGAATATGAGAGGACAACATTTTGGGATTTGGTTCTGTTTCCACTGTGGATTCTAGGGATCAAACTCAGGTTTAGCAGGCTTGTGTAACAGGAACTTTTACCTACCACACCATCTTGACAGCTCTGTTTCTTCAGTTTTAAGAAGCATAGCAAGCAGAGTGATGGGAGATGATGAATATCAAGGGCAGGTTGGATATTCAGGCAACTCATCCATCTGTCCATCTCTCTCTGCTAGTGGTAGGACTGGTGCTAGAAGAACCCCTGGAGCTGGGGCTTTTGGTCCTAATTATGGACTACATTACATAAACACAACCATTAAGTCAGGATAAAACATCCCATCTTAGAAAATGGAGTACAACGTAAGGAGATGTTGGCCTTTCCTGTGATGAACTGGTTAGCACCAAATATCGAACTCGGTAAGAAACTAGCACCTTTGGTCCCCTTCTTTGATGGTGGCCCAAGCCTGGACTGCCTTTTAGAGAATCCAGCACCACACAACAGACAAAATCTACAGGCAAACTCTCCACCAGGAGTTCAGCGTCCATGTCAGTAAACAGTGGGAGAGGAGGGGAGAAGCAAGGTGCAGCTGGGGCACCTCTGTATCCTCTCAGGTTTCACTCCTCCAACATCTCCCTTCCCCCTCCAGCTCAGTCTGATCCTGGGAGTACAGGTAGCCCATGACTGCTGAAGTGCAGCAATGTCCATGTAGGGCAGTAGGTGTCTCTTAGGGTATGAAGCGACCTGACTACTCAATCTATTGTCATGTGGGGTCTCGTTCACAGAGTCTCAATGTGGAACAAAGCTGGCTCGTTCTTTTGTTAAATCAAGAACAGATTGATTACCAAGGAGGTATTTGTATAGGCAGACACCAATTTAAACCTACCATATAGAACCTCGGAGAAACATTTGAAATTTAGTCTTTTTTAGATATTATCAACTGAAAAGAGGAGGAAGTAGAAACCTCTGCCCACATATTTTTGGCTTGGAAACTTGATGTCTGCAATTCCTTGGGAAAGATGGAGAGGAAAAAGAGCCATGCCCCAGAAATCAACCTTCCTGGCATTTCAACCCCATGGTGTGGTGCTTGCCCCCCATCCTCCTGTGCAAAGTCTCTGGCCTCCAGGGGAAGGGTGGCTGGAAAAGAACTCTTAATATTGTACAATGGCTTGTGCATGAGAAATGTTTTGTTAGAAAATGGGAAAATAGACATCATGGAATCAATGTCAGCTTGCCTCCAACAGTCCAGGAACAAGCCTAAGGCTGAGAATAAATCAGTATTTTCCTTTAGCTTAAGCCACTACATCTATGGGTTGAAACATTCCATTTTGATTCTTCTGAGAGTTCTTTTCTGTGGGAACTGATACTACAAGTATCTCTGAAGTTCTCTACAAATCACCCTTGCCCCATACACCCCAGGAAAACATGGCTCCTTCTGAGCAGAGATCAGGGAGGCCTGCTGGGTGACAGCCATACAGTAATTAATTAGAACACCTGCTGGGCTGGAGAGAAGCAGTCAGCTGCCAGCAGAGACTGTTGCGGATTCTGTCTTGCAGAATTGCCAGAGAAGCATCATCAGGGCACCTGACTTGACAGAGAGCATCTAAACCATTTCCAATGTCACCTCTTTTCCTTAAAATACCAGAGAGACACTCACACAGAGAGAAGGGACAGATGTCTCAACTTAGAAGGGGACAACAGGATGGAGCAAACAAGAGAGAAGGGAGTCAGTGGTGGGTTAATAGTTGCACTGGGAAGGTAGAGTGTTTCCATAAAGAGACATCCACCCTCCCCCACTTCAGGGCCACAAAAACAAAAAACAAAATCTTGAGACAAATCTCAAAGAAAAAGTAAATGAGTTAACTGACTGAAGATACCTAAATTTCCCAAACATTAGGCATGGAAAAGAGAGCCCAAGTTCACCCACAGTGCTTAGCACACTGCAATTACATAATGACATCATTGTTTCTTTCATGCCTTTCTTTACCATTACACTTTCAATCCTATGAGGCTAAAATCTCTCTCCTGATCAACAAATCTACACCTATCCAGTGAATGACACATAGTTTTTATTTTATAGGGTACTTTTGTGGCTCTTACGTTGTAAGTGGTTTTATCTTTAACGTTTGTACTCCAGGTGCTTTGCCCATCCTTGATTGTAAAGGAAAGAGTTCTGGAATAGATTAGGGAATCTGGTACAAGATAGAGCCCACTGTACTTCCTCTAGAATTGACAGTAAATGAATTGATTATCTTGATTAGACAATGACCATTATGTAATTTTCATCCAAGAACCTCGGGTCCTTCTGTTCACAGATGGGCGTGGGAACCTCCTGAGCGAGCATCCAGCTTTAACCCGCCATGGAGAACGTAACCTGTAATGGGTCAGGGGACTCTCAGGTCATCTTCTACCTTACAGGCATCCCCTCTCTGAAAAAATCCCTCTTCCTACCTGTCTTCTTCATCTTTCTCCTCCTCTACCTGCTCATCCTCATGGGGAACACCCTGATCCTGGTGGCTGTGGTGGCAGAGCCCAGCCTCCACAAGCCCATGTACTTCTTCCTAATCAACCTCTCGGCTCTGGACATCCTTTTCACCACAACCACTGTCCCTAAGATGCTGGCCCTGTTCCTGCTAGGGGACAGCTTCCTCAGTTTCCCTGCCTGCTTCCTGCAGATGTATTTGTTCCACAGCTTCTCCTGCTCAGAAGCCTTCATCCTGGTGGTCATGGCCTATGACCGCTATGTGGCTATCTGCCGCCCTCTGCACTACCCCGTCCACATGACCCCACAGACAAACACTGCCCTTGCAGCCAGCGCCTGGATCACCGCCCTCCTTCTGCCCATCCCAGCAGTGGTACAAACCTCCCAGATGGCGTTTGACAACATCGCCTACATCTACCACTGCTTCTGTGACCACCTGGCCGTGGTCCAGGCCTCCTGCTCAGACACCAGTCCCCAGACCCTCATGGGCTTCTGCATCGCCATGGTGGTGTCCTTCCTCCCCCTCCTCCTGGTGCTTCTCTCCTATGCCCGCATCCTGGCCTCAGTGCTTCGTATCAACTCCAGGGAAGGGCGTTCCAAAGCCTTCTCCACCTGCAGCTCCCACCTCCTGGTGGTGGGCACCTACTACTCATCCATTGCTGTAGCCTATGTGGCCTACAGGACTGACCTACCTCTGGACTTCCACATCATGGGCAACGTGGTATATGCTATTCTCACACCTGTTCTCAACCCTCTCATCTACACCCTGAGGAACAAGGATGTCAAGGCAGCCATCAACAAAATGGCATGTCATCAGGATCCAAAGAATATTGGAAAACCCTAAATTTACCCCTAATGGTGTAAACTGAACTTTTTTCTCCCTCATAAACATCAACAATAGCAGAGAGGAAAATGTGGAAGATTCACTCAGGCTGAGTAATCAGAACACTAATTCTCAAAAATACATCTCCTCCATCGTAATTTTTTCTTTTTACTTCTTTTTGTTTGCTTGTTTTTCGAGACAGGTTTTCTCTGTGTAGCCCTGGCTGTCCTGGACTCGCTCTGCCTCCCGAGTGCTAGGATGTGCCACCCCACCCTGGGGAATTTTTTCTTACTCTAGACACTAAATGGATAAGATCCCCGTGCCACTTTTAAGTTGTCATTCTTAAGTTTACCAGACAGTGAATACAACTGGGGAGCCGGGTCACAGTCCCATGAACTCTAAAAATGTTTATTTCAAAGAAGTCAGTATTTGGCTGCCAACTAATTCTTTTCTCTTGGACCGATTCTCAAATTTTCTGAAAATCCCCAGTGTTTCTGACACGTAGCTGTGACTCACTCTTGCCCTCTTTGCAGAAGCCACAACTCAAAAATACATCTCAGGGGAACAATGGCAACTGCCAACCATCTAGCTGCCCCAGCATTTGTCACCTCCAGTATTCTAATGACAGTTCCACAGGGAACATGCCTCTGCTCACTAGACCCTCCTGGAGTCATAGCAGCAGAGCACCCCCAGTCCATTTAAACTCGCTCAGGGAGTCTCACCATACCTGCTTGGATGAAGCATTGCATTTCCTTTAATTCTCACTCCACTGCAGTCTCCTTACTCGTGTATGTCTGTGAAGGTGCCAGAGCCCCTGGAATTGGAGCTATAGCCAGTATGTGGGTGCTGGGAATTGAACCCCGGACCTGTGGAAGAGCAGTCAGTGCTCCTAACCACTGACCCATCTCTCTTGGCCTCCTGGGAAGTTTCTTTCTAAATACCTGTCAGTTCTGTTCATCCAGTGATCAAAACAAAAGTGTACAAGGTACTTAAGTGGCAAGAGGTGGGGGACCTAGGTGCTGGACAGTCTCCTTTTTCACTTTTCACATGTAGTATCATTACAATATCTGGAGTTTCTGCCAATCAAATCTCTAACCGTTTTTCCATCACATAAAACTCAATGTAGCTTGACACAAACCTTGACACACCTGTGAAGAGGGACTCTCACCTGAAGAATTCTCTCCATTAGATTACCTGCGGACATGCCTATAGGACATTTCCTTGATTGCTGATTGATGGGATACAGCCCAACCCTCTTTGAATGACACCATCCCTGGGCAGGCGGGCCTAGGCTGTAAAAAGTGGCTCAGCAAGGCAGAGGCAAGCCAGTAATCCTCCTCCTCCTCCATGATTCTTCTGCTTCAGGTTCTGCCTCCAGGTTCCTTCCTTGATTCTCAGCCTTGGTTTCCCTCAATGATGGACTGTAAGCTGTAAAATAAACCATTTCCTCCACAAGTTGCTTGTGGTCGTGGTGTTTTATAACAATAACAAAAAAGTAACTAGGACAGAGTTCAAATAGAGATGCAACTCAGAAGCAGACATGGTTAGTCCTGGGACTCTACTTTCAGTAGTCTCGGATCCTGCTAGACTCTAGTAGCTCTCAACCTGTGGGTCACAACGCTTTTGGCAAACCTCAATCTCCAAATATATTTACATTAAGATTCATGAACATAACAAGATTACAGTTATGAAGTAGCAACAAAAATAACTTATGATGGGGGGGTCACCACAGATGAGGAACTATATTAAAGGGTCACGGCATCAGGAAGGTTGAGAACCACTGTGCTAGAGTTAACAACAAAAGCCAAGTCTTGAAGCCAAGTCAAGGAAAGCCTCCGAGTGCCCTTCTTCGCTGATTCTGGAAAACAAGGATTGAGACTCCCATCCTTCCATCTAGACCTCATTCACCCTGCAACATGCCTAGTCTTCACTCTTTGACACTGAGAGTCTAGACTTCAATGGGATCACAATCTTCAAGTTCAAAAGACACAGGTGAATCAGGAGTCTAGCCCCTGAGTTCCAAAAACTATTAGAATTTAACCTAAGGATGTGGAGAGAGGAAGTTTCACTCTCTCCACTCCATTACCAACCAATGAGCAATTCTAAAATTACCCTCATTGTTAACTTGCATTCTGTTGGAATTCTATGTGCAGAATGTCTCTTTGGGTATCACTGTCAGTTTTTGGTGAAAGCTTTTGCCTGGACTGCCCCTAGACAATTTTTCATCTCCAAGCCTCCTTCTAGACAACACAAAGGATTAGTCACATAGAAGTTTCTCAACTTTTCTGCTAAAGAATACTGCCAGTAATGTGAAGAGCAACACAGAGTGGGAGGAAATATTTGCCAGTTTCATATTTGATAACAAATTAAGGAATTCCTACCAATATTACATACAAGGAATTCCTGTTTGACAGCAAAAAATACAAACAACTCAATTTAAAAAAATGAGAAGGGTGGTGGATATAGCTCAGTGATGCCCAAGGTCCTAAATCCAATATCCAGAAACACACACACACACACACACACACACACACACACACATGAATACACAACCTTCCATCTAAACCTTATTCACTCTGCAGCATGCTCAATCCTCACTTTGAAATTTAGGGTGGGAGAAGGACCTGAATAGACAGTCCTTCGAATAGGACTTGCAAGTGGCCAATATGCATAAGAGAGGATCAGCATCTCTAACCACTGGGAAAATGAAAACCAAAACCACAGTAAGTCATTACTAAACGTCCATCAAGATGACTACTCTAAAAACAAAAATATGTAGCCAGGCATGGCGACACACACCTTTTATCCCAGCACTTGGGAGGCAGAGTCAGGTGGATCTCTGTGAGTTTGAGGCCAGCCTGGTCTACATAACAAGTCCCAGGACAGCCAGGGCTTTGTAGAGAGACCCTGTCTCAAAGAAAAAGCACATTTTGGAGGCTAGCAAAATGACTCTGAGTCATTTGCCACCAAGTTCCATCCTTAAGACCCACAGGGTAGAAGAAAAAACCCGACTGCTGAAGTTGTCCTCTGACCTCCACATGTGCGTTGTGACAGGAGGTGGGAAATGAGAAAGTTCAAGAGCTGTTGGAGGGAATGTAACTTGGTACAGCTGTTCTGGAAGATGTTCCTTTACTAGTTACACCAAGCTGGGTATAATGATACATGCCTTTAATCCCAGCACTTGGTTGGCAGAGGTAGGCTGATTTCTGTGAGTCTGAGGCCAACCCCCCAAAAAGGAGGGGGAGGTGAAGAGACCACATTCTAACCGGCCCTGGATTCTCCTATGCATCCCTCAGCAATCTGTACTAAGAAACTGCACTTCCCAGAAAAGACTACACTCCGGAAGCTTCTAAAAACAAAAGTGGGGGAAGAAAGGGCTCCCCAACAGTGGTTTGTTCCCAAGCACATGCTTCCACCACAGCAGCCAGCAATCGCCTTGGAGGAAGGGGCTAACTTCTAATAAACACAGAGCCAGCAGGAATTCACATTGCCACTTAGAGCTGGGAAGGATAGGTTGCCATCCATCTGATGCCTGCAATGGAACCTAGAGCTATGAGGAAACTCGATAGGTCAGAAAGTCACTGTATGTTTAAAATAAAGATCCATGATGTCAGATGGGAGGTTGACTGCTCCTTGGTCTCCACTCATGACAAATGGCAGGATTACAAAGGCACTAAATGCCAAAATACCATGCTACCTGCCTAAGAGCTAACACAAAATAGCATATCATGCTACTCTGAACCAATCTCCTCAAGAATGGGGCTCCCATGGGAGAACTGCAATTTAGACTAATACAAAATAATTTTTGACAACAAAATCCTCAAAACTTATCATGCCATTCCCTTGGATGCCAAAGATAAAAATTGTTATTCCAATTTATTTACAATCCAGACTGCCTTAAGAAAGACAATGTCTTTCTGCTCAAACTAAGAACAGAAAATCTTCCTTGTTTGATCTGTACATCCTGCATCTCCCATGCATTTGTGTGATTACAGAACTACTATATGCTATATACATATATACACAATATATATGCTATATATATAATATTTTATATATACTAGTGAGAAATTATATATTTTCAGTACAGAAGGACGGGATACCGATGGAACAGAACAGCCTTGATGGAGCTCACATCCCAACATCCTACACGATGATCCCAGCCTCAAGAACTTCCTCAACTGGTGTTCCATCAAAAGCTGTCCCACTTCCCGGACAGCTTCATTGTTCCAGACAGAACTTCATTTAAGTCTATATTTTCTTTTTTTTTTTGGTTTTTCGAGACAGGGTTTCTCTGTGTTGTTCTGGCTGTCCTGGACTCACTTTGTAGACCAGGCTGGCCTCGAACTCACAAAGATCCGCCTCCCTCTGCCTCCCAAGTGCTGGGATTAAAGGCGTGCGCCACCACCGCCCGGCCAAGTCTATATTTTCAACATTTAAGAGACTGAACAACAAAATACTATTAATTTGCTTAGCCAGGTTTTCTTTTGATTTTTATTTGGGCCCCTAACAGGTTTTCTTCACCCAAAATCAGCAGGAAGCAAAATTTTCAGAGCAACTACATCCCATTCCAAGAAGAAGTGGATGGATTTTGGTTGCTCTATGGCTAATGGATGTTTGTTATTATAAAGGGGATGGTTATATTGTAGTCCCAATGCAGCTGCCGCCACTCCAACTGCAATCAAAGCAGTTGCGGCAGTAATTCATCAAAATGGTCCACACCCCCCTTCCACAAGTGTCTGTAAAGTCCCTGAGCAGCATGCCACAAAAGCATCCTTGCCAGAGCTCTCAGTGCCCCTTCCCTGCCCCAGCCTGTGCAGCTGAAGCAAAATGGCCGCTCCTGGCTCAACTGTCAGAATGGCAGGCTGCTGACAAGGGCGCTGTCCTATCTCAGCAGTTGTCCTGCTGCTGACTAGGGGAGTAGTCCACCAAGACAACATCTTTCCTGCCTCAGCTAATGGCTGTCAAGTGAGCTATCTGCAGAGGCAGCACTTCCTCTCCAGTCTCTGTCAGCCACTCATGCTGCGGGGAAAGACTTTCCTGTCTCGGACTCTCTTTCTTAACTTTGTATACTTTCAAAAACTCTGTATACTTTACAGGAAAGTGTCCTGGAACATCG
This sequence comes from Lophiomys imhausi, assembly GCA_907164525.1. NCBI lineage: Eukaryota > Metazoa > Chordata > Mammalia > Rodentia > Muridae > Lophiomys > Lophiomys imhausi. The sequence continues at coordinate 22,146,718 of CAJQZJ010001826.1, read as the reverse complement.
GAATAGTGTGGAGAATAATAGCCCAAGGGGACGTATGTATATATTGGGGTTTTATTTGGAGAATAGCATTAAAAGCTATCTTAGATGGGCTAAGATTGCACAATCCAGGCTAAAATCCATCAGGTGTCGTGTGATTATTCATAATTGGTCTAAGGGATAACTCCATTGCCCTAATAATCATACATATCAATTATAGATATTAATATTTCCAACAACATATAGTGAGTTCCAGACCAGCCAGATCTGTGTCTCAAACAAGTCAAAAGTTAAACAGACTTATTGTAGGATCTAGCAATGCTACTTCTGGTAAATCACCAAAGTAACTAAAAGCAAGAGCCCGCAGAGGTACTTGTGTATCTGTAGTCATAGCAACGTTGTTTACTGTATTTGAGAGGTAGAAAGTACCTAACTGTCCATGATAGATGCATTAAATAAAGTATCTTTAGACGTAAACACTTATGAAGTAAGGATTTGTATTATTTGGCTGACAAGCTTGTTAACTATAGACTTTGGGGGATCTAACCCTCTATTTCCCTACACTATGATTTGTGTGCAGTAATTCAGTGTAACTTTGTAGAAAATAATTCTTGCAAATGGCAAAATTGAGTAGTGTGCTTTGAGCTCATTTTCTCACACAATGTCTGTTCCACCTGGACTCCTGGAAGTAACTGACCATTTGGTTCCCATCTTGTCATGTTTACCAAAATCTGACATTACTCAACTTGAAACTTTTGCCTGTGTGTGTGTGGGGGGGGTGTAAGGAAATGTGTATGTGTTTGTGTGTATGTTTGTGTATGCACACACATGTGTATGGGTGCATATGGAGGCCAGATGTTAATGATGGGTGTTTCTTCAGTCACTTCATCTTATTTCTCAAGGCAGTGTCTCTCACTGAATCTGGTACTCACTGATCAGCCACCCTGGATGGGACAGGCCCTGGGGAGCCATAATCCAAGTGAGCTTCTTGGATACAGGGTGCACCACACCACCCCCAGCTTTTTAGATGGTGTGGAGATCCAAACTCAGATCCTCCAATTGCAGAGCAAGCACTATGCCATCTCCTTAGGGTGGAGCTTTGCTATTCTCACCAAGCTAAAGAACTACCTGGATCTGCTGAAGTTTTATCTCTCTGCTTCCTAATGAGTGTGAACATCTCTGTATTTACTCTCAGCATGCAGCGAATCTCTCTGTGCAATTGCATATTGGGAAATTTAGCTCTTTGCTTTATATTTCCTCTTGTTTTACCTCTTTGAGTAATTCATATCTGTTTGTTCATTACACACTTTAAATATTGCACCTGCTAGACCACTTTGCAATTTGTTCTTTGTCAAGGAGAAATCCTTGATTTGATGCTATGGGAATAATATTGGTAAAAGGGCAGACTGAATAATCTAGATAATAATTTAATAATACCCTAGACTATTGAATCTGCCCTTTTATACCTATTATGCCCATTTCTCCCCTATGGGAGCAAAGCAGGAGAGAACCCAGTGGCAGCCATAATAAACTTTTTGCTGACATCCTGAAACACACCATTCATTCCTTCAAATCCTGCCTTCTCCTCCTTGGCATAATAGCTTCCCATTATGTCTTGCCTTACATCTGGGCACCACTTGTAGTATGCAGCTTTATTACTTTTTGTCTTATTACACTATATTATTTTACAGTACTTAATACCTCTACCTCCCTTCCAACTCTTATTCCTTCCAATCCCCCAGCCCTAGGTAGGAGAGAAAGAAGGTTAGAGGAAAAGGGGATGAAGGTCTTTTTTAACTACTTCCTGCTGATTAGGGTCATCAGGTTCTTTGGGGCAATGCTAATATCAGTAGTCAGGGTATCCAGCCATCAAGCAAAACAGAAACAGCAAACCAGCAAACACAGCAGCAGGACAAACCAGCAGCAGCTCAGGGGAGCACCAGCGCGGAGAGCAGTGCCTCCTCCCTCTTCAAAGTGTGCCCCTTCTCTTTCAGGACTGTGACATGTGTACCCTCCTCCAGAGTCCCCAGAATTAAACATTCTGCAGCTGGCTAAGTCACATTTCTGCTAGCCTGTGAGTCACAATTATAGTTAACACCTGTGGACATACTGAAGCATCCCCACATGAAAAACCATAACTGGGTTTTTCAAGGAACAAAAACTCTTGCCTCATGATGGTGTTGAATTTATCACATTTATGATCCACATATTTTCGGTGTGTCCAGCCATCTGTGTCACAAAGGAATTCCCAACTCTCACGAACATCTTCCTTTTAGTTCTTACATTGATATCTTGAGCATACGTGGAGTTTCTCTTTGTTTAAGGCATAAGAAAGGAATCTTTGCATCATATTGAAAGTCTTTTATTTTTTTCTCAAATTCATCTTTTTAAGAAGTCTGTCTCAGACCCAGGAATCATGGCACACACCTTTAATCTCAGCACTTGGGAATCAGAGGCAGGTGATCTCTGTGAGTTCGAGGCTAGCCTGGCTACATAGTGAGTTCCAGGACAGACAGGACTACATAGTGAGACCCTGTCTCAAAAACAAAAACAGTCTGTCTTGGGCCTGGAGAGATAAGTCACTGGTTAAGAGTGTTTGATCCTTCAAGAGGACCCGACATAAGTTCCTAGGACCTACCTCAGGCAGCTCAGAACTGTCTTTAACGCCAGCTTCAGGGAATCTGATGTCCTCTTCTGGTCTCCATGGATAATGGATACACATGGCATACACACAGAAATAAGCAGATATTCATTAAAAGGAAAAATAAATCTTTTATAAAAATCTGTCCTGCATTGCTCTATAAAATTCTCTTATACCGTGCCCACTTCTGGATTACCTATTTTGTTCTATTATTAATTGTCTGCTTCTGTTCGAGGACCAAATCATTTTATTACAACTTTTTATTGTGTGGGGTTTTCCTATTGGATACAAGGATGACCCTTTGAGCTTACCATGTATTTCAAAGTTGACTTAGCTATTTGCTTATCCTTACTACTGTTAAAAGCACTTAAAAGTATCTTTTCTAGTTATCCTGTAAAGAAAAACAAACATTTCTAGCTAGTATCCTGTCTGCAAACCAGGCCCTACTGTAATGAATGATGGCCACTTTGTTAATTCCTTCATGTATTCCTCATTAGAAAAGTCACATGAAGATAGGAATTGGGCCTGTTTTTCATATCTATGTCCCCCTACTTCTCGGAGGTATCACTGAAGACCTAACAAGATTGAGGAACTGAGTGTCACCCCAGAACCCATAGTGGAAGGAAAAAACTAGCTCCTAAATGTCCTCTGATCTCCACATGCTTTGGCATGCATGTACTCATATTTGCATACACATATAAATAATAATAATAAATACAATTTAAGAAGACACATGTCATTCAGCACTTATGTCCATGTCTGCGCACACACACACACTCACACACACATGCATTCATACACACATACACACACTCTCACACACACAGACATACACATGCACTCACACACACACATGCACACAGATACACACATGTACCACATGCACTCACACACACATGCACACATTCTCACACATACACTCACACATTCACATACACACTCAGACAGACACACACATGCACTCACACACACTCACACATTCACACACACTCACACACATATACTCACACATACACACATGCAGTCACACACACATACACACACTCTCTCTCACACACACACACACATACTCACTCACACACATCATGCTCTACTTTGCATAGGTCCAAGGATAGAAAATACACACTTCTGAAAGACTTGGAGTAAACAGAAGAAAACCCACAGCTAAACCAGGTCCCCTGGCTGAGGCTCGCTTCATTCCCATGAAGCTATCTTTGCTCATTATGCCTCTTCCTTCTCATCACAGGAAGAACAGATGGCAGATTTGTACCCAAGAACTAAGTATAGGGTCAATGTTCTTCACAAGGTCCAGGGAGGCTGGTGGTGACAATGAATACCATTTCCCCACATTCTCCAGACCTCACCACCCATGATGTCAAGCTGCAGTGTTCAGGTAAATCATGCTGATGACTTATTAAAACACAGGATGCCAGGCTCCCACCTGCCTTTTTTGATCTAGTGGATACCGTGTGAGGACCATTTGCATTTGTCTTAGTTAGGGTTTCCATTGCTGTGAAGAGACACCATAACCAAGAAACTCTTATAAAGGAAAGCATTTAATTGGGGCTGGCTTACAGTTTCAGAGGTTCAGTCCATTATTATTATGGTGACAACTGGCAGCGTGCAGGCAGACATGGTCGGGTACTGGAGGAACTGAGAGTTCTACATCTTGATCTGCAAGAAGCAGAAGGAGACTGTGTGCCACACTGGCCATAGTTTGAGCATAAGAGACCTCAAAGCCCAGTGTCCACAGTGACACACTTCCTCCAATAAGGCCACGCCCACTCCAACAAGGCCACACCTCCTAATAGTGCCACTCCCTATGGACCAAGCATTCAAACACATGAGTCTATGGAGGCCATTCCTAGTCACACCATCATAGCATTCTAACACAAATAAGCAAATAGTGAGTTCTAAGTGTGCACTGGCTTTTGATATTACTGTATGAAATTTGTGCCTTGAATATAGTGCTCACAATATCACCCAGCATTGCCTTGAAACTTTCTCCTGGTGGAAGAAAATGTTTTATCTGAAAGTAAACTTATTGACTTTTCTTTTGCCAGTGAATGACATGTTTCTGTACCCCACCAGATTCTTTTTTGCCTTGGCTGGCAGGAACTCAAACCTATTTCTCAACTTTTGCACCTTTCTTTTTCAAGAGCCTAAAAATAGCCACTGTTCTTCTCCTTCCTTCTAAATTATTTTTTGTTATGTTTTGCCCTATTTTACACTGCTTTCTACAGAAGTTTCAAAATTTTCTTATACACAGAACACAAATAAATATATAATATGCATTGGTATGATTATGAAAGTATCCACTTCAGACAAAATAATAAGCACCAGAAAAACTTAAACCTATTATTTTATGTTACTTTTTCTTTTCAGTAGATTGATTGTCTTGGGTCATTTCTAGTTTCAGGGAATTTTTCCATCCCTGAACTGTTTAATTAATGTCCTTTCTGGAGAGGTGGTTATCAAACCAGAGTAACATGAAGGAAGTATCAGGGTATATGTGCTGGTTAGTGTTAAGTGCCAACCTGACACAAATTAGAGATTCCTACAAAGATTGTCCGAATGAAGAATTCCCTAGATGAGGTTGGCCAGTAGCCATGTCTATATGGAGTTTTCCTGATTCTTAATTGATCTTGGAAGACCCATCCCACTGTAGGCAATACTATTCCCTAGGCTGGGAGGCCCTTATCAGTGTGGAAAAAGGAGATAGCTAGCTGAGAGCAAGCAAGGAAGTAAGACTATATATACATATTAATTTCTCTCTGTTCCTGACAGTGGGAATGATGTGACTTGCTTTCAGTTCCTATCTTGACTTCCCTCAGTGATCGACTGTAACCTGTAATTGTAAGTGGAATAAATCCTTCCTCTCATCATTTTCCATTTTGCCAGATATCTCATCAGACCAACGGAAATGAAAGTGGTGCAGGGGAATAATGGCAATCAGGGTCTAGGAAAAGCCGAGGGTTGATGCTGCTATGTGTTGCAAGAGCCCAGTGAGGTGCCCTGGTAGTTTTCTGTCTTACTAAAGGCCACCTCCCAGGATGGGATCAGTTGCCAGTGAGACAATATTCAGAGAATTTGTTACTTCTGACAGGCGGGGATACTCACCACTATACTAATGAGGACGACGTTAATTTGTTACTTCTGAAAATGTTCCTTTAGTAAAAATTCTGTTTGGCTAAATCAACTGAAGGTGCTGGCTGTTATTTTCAAACAAGACCCAAGAGTTACTGATGGTTAGTGTCGTTTGCAACCAGAAGTATTTTGGTTGGTTTACAATAGAGCCTTCTTCTGTTCCTACCCCTCCCTTCACATTTAGAACCAATCACTGGAATTTTTTTCTAACACCCCATGTCTTTGTCCCTGGAGAGAGGAAAGTCAGGCTGAGTGCCACCTGGAGAACACACTGAACAGTCAATGTGGTTTCAAGACTTCTTGATGATTTTTTTTCCTCTACTTTACCCAGGATCTATCTCTTCTGACACTATCTTTAGGAGTGGGGGTGCAAGGACAAGGATTCGGTTTGTTCTTATGTTCCACCACAAGCAGCACAAGTATCTTTCAGCATCTCCCACAGTGAAGGCTGAGAGAACTGCCTCTGAGGCTATCTGAGTCTGGACACTGTGTCCAGTGAACACAAGGACAAGAAAAGAAAAGATGCTCCTCTGAGTAGCCAGTGAAAAAGAAGAAAAGGTTGAGAATAGGAAATGTAGCCTGAGGGATTATGGACAGAGAACAAAATGGAGGACTCAGAAATTCTGAGCTACAATTCCATCCATGTACCCATAGTGGCCTATCTGGTCCATGATCACAGCCACCCCCATCTCCTCATTCACAGCCACCATCTCAATCCTTTCTCTTCACATCTGATCCTTGAATTCTGAAGATGAATTCCTCCTTCTGTTTCCTTTTGATGATCCTGCGTCTCCCATACACATGAAACTACACATCTGTAGCAACTTCCTTGTTTGACGATGGGCCCTCCTCCTGGACTGCTTGCTTTCCACTCTGTCTGACTGTATGTGCCCTCTTGTTGTCCAGCAATGCCTGAGGGAAGGTGGAGACCAAATCACCTCAGTTCCTGGAGCTCCACACAAGTCAGAACAAAATCTAAAGCATTTTGCTTTTTTTAATTTTTGTATGGGGTTCTTGTTTGTCATTTTATTTATGAGATAGACTCTTACTATGTGGAAAGACTGGCCTCAAACTTAAAATACTCCTGCCTCAGCCTCCTGAGTTCTGGGATTTCAGATGTACAGCACCACACCATACCACTCCTAGCCAAGGGCTATATATTGTGAGTTAAGAAGTAGTGTGGTAGACAGTTGGTCATCAGTGGATCTTGTAGGGAGAGACAGAAAGAGGATAGAGAGAGACGATCCTTATTCCCAGAGCCTAAATGTAGGGAAGGTAAGCAGTAGTAAAACATTTCTCAGCAGGCTACCTGATGTCCTTGGAGTAAAGGGGTCAGTGGGTGCAAAAAGAGCATTTTAAAATAATAGCAAGAAAGTTCCATGAAGTACAAAACTAATTCTACATCATTAAGGGACATAGTAGATTTCAAGAAAAAAAATAAGACCAGGAGATGGGTCACCTGTGCACACCTTGATGGCATGAACAAACTTCAAAGAGAAAGCAAAAGTCTTCCTCCACATCAGTGTCACGGCATGATGAACAGTGTTCATTCAAGCCTAAGGGCAACGGGCAAATATTCCCAGACACACAGGAAGTGGGGAGTGCAGCACCTGTGAGTTCTACCCTGAAAGCCTGTTACATAAGGAAACGCAGAGAGCCAGTGGATGAATCAAAATAAAAAATGGCTAGAATTAAGAATTGGTGATAAAAGTGACAATGATGAGTAGCATTTAAATATAGAACCAAGACTGAAACACTCTGGGAACTATAGCTACGGAACAGAAATTAATGTTCTAAACTTTGACAAAGTAAAATTAATGATACAACTAATATTGTTCAGGATCAAAGGAAAGCCAGAACAAGTATACAAAGTTAATATCCTTTAAAACGAAAATGAGAAATTAGAAAATAACAGCTGTTTTCCAGCTTTTTTCCTTTATTAACCCTTGGGCTTCCTTTAGCAGTTAATATCCCTTGAGCAGAAGACACATCTGTCTTTGTTGTTTCTTAGGCTAGCAGACAAAGTAATGGTGAACCTGTGTGCTTTGCTCTCACGTGTTCCCCTCCCCAGCAGCCGTCCCTTCTGCCTTTCCCTCACCTTCAGCTGGTTCCTATTCTAATTAGTGCCGTCCCACTTCTGCTTTCTTATCACATGAAACCTTAGGATCTTCTCTTCCTCCCTTCTCCTGTTCTCTCTTGCAGTTTCATGATCTAAAGATGAACATAAACACACACACACACTCACACACTCACACACACACCACACACACACATACACACACACCACACACACACACTCACACACACAACACACACACCACACACACACACTCACACACACACACCATACACACACACACACAACACACACACCATACACACACACTCACACACACACACACACCATACACACACACACACTCACACACAAACACACTCACACACACACACACACACACACACACACACACACACACACACACACACACTCACATAGGTTCTGTCCATGGCAGAGAACATACAGTATGTGCACTATGTATGTATTTATCTTTCTGAGTCTGGCTTCTTTCGCTTAGCTCAGTGATCTTTCAGTTGCAGCCATGTTCCTGAAATATGTCACGACCTTGTTTCTCTGTACAGCTGCATAAAATTCCATCACATATATGCACCTGCTTTTCTCTATCAATTCATCTGTCGGTGGACATTAACCTAGTTCAATTTTCTGACTGTTGTAAATAGCGCAGCTATAATGAAAATTACAAGTATCTCTGTGGGATGTTGGCTTAAGAGTTCTATGGGTACATACCCCCAGAGTACCATAACTGGGTCATAGTCATTCTAGTTCCTGTTTTGTTTTTAGGAACTTCCATACTGATGTACATAGTTTTTATATGAATTTACATCACAAACATTACTGATTAATGAAGGGGCTCTCTTTCTCCACATCCTTACCAGCATCTGTTGTTAATACTTTTTAAGATTTATTTTTATTTTTAATTATGTGGAGGTGCACATACTTGTGTAAGGGTATATGCATGTGTGTGCAGGTACCCTCAGTGGCCAGAGACATCAGATCCCTTGGAGCTGGAGTTACAAATCCTTCTGAGCCATCTGACGTAAGTGCTGGGAATAGAAGAGTCCTCTGGAAGAGCAGCAAGTGCCCCTAGCCTCTGAGCCATATCTCCTGTGGCATGCTGACTGAGATGACTCTCTCAAAGCTGTTTTACTTTGCATTTCCCTGATGGCTAAGGCTGTTGAATTGTTGTTTATTAGTTATTTATATTTCTTCTTTTGAGAACTATCTGTTCAACTCATAGTGAATCATCTCACTGAGTGGTTCAGCATTTTAGTATTTAGTTTTGCAGTTTTTTATATTTCCTGATATTAATCCAGTCTCTGATTTATAGTTGGTAAAGATATCTCCCCCATTCTGTAAGCTGTTTCAAACCAAACCAAAGTACAAAAGGATTATAAGACAACATTGTGAATTATTACATATCAATGAACTAGACTGACAAGATGGAATGAAAATGTTCTATAAACATCCAAGTTTATAGAAGGTCAGAAAAAAGGAAAATATCATAAATGTGCAAGTGAAGAGGTTGAATGAAAAAAAACTTACAATAAATAAAAGTCCAGAGCAGAGGATATGTTCGGTGTGTCCTATCACTTAAACAATAATTAACATTATTCTCTAGGATGTTAAGGGGAAAAAAAGAGGGAGGGACACTGTGTACAGCATTAGATAAATTCAGCATCAGCCTCATATCAGAGCCAGACAAAGACATCAAAAGAAAACTAACACCAATACACCATTATCCTCTGTGAATATAGATGCAAAAATTCTCAGTAAACACTAGTCAATTGAATCCATTTTCAAATGGTAATACACTATGACCACATGAAATTTACCACAGACTGGAAGAGTGCCCAAATACATTAGACTCTATATAAGGCAGCACATTATCAGAATGACAGGAGTGGGAGGATCACATGATCACCTTAATTAATGCAGTGAAAACATTTGACAAAATTCAATACCCTTTCAAGGCAAGACACTCAGAAAGCTAGGAATAAAAGGAAACTTCCGGGCTGGAGAGATGGCTCAGCGGTTAAGAGCACTGACTGCTCTTCCAGAGGTCATGAGTTCAATTCCCAGCAACCACATGGTGGCTCACAACCATCCACAATGAAATCTGGTGCCCTCTTCTGGCCTTCAAGCAGAACACTGTATACATAATAAATAAATGAATCTATAAATAAATCTTAAAAAAAAAGGAAACTTCCTCAGAATAGAAATATGCATTCATGAGAAACCCACAGTAAGTCATCTCATTGGTGGAAGACTGAAAGCCTTTCCTCTGAAGAGCAAGAACAAGAACAAAACAAGATGTCCCTCATTAGTCTCTTTTCAACACTGTCCTCAAAGTCCTTGGTTGGTTGGTTGGTTGGTTGTTGTTTTGTCAGCTTAACACAAGCTAGTTATCTGGGCAGGTGGGCATCAGTTAAGAAAAATGCCTCCATCAGATTGGCCTGTGGGCAAGTCTGCAGGACATTTTCTTGGTTAGTGATTGATGTGGGAGGGCCCAGACCATTGTGGGTGGTGCCACCCCTGGGCTGGTAGTCCTGAGATTTCTATAAGAAAGCAGGCTAAGCAACCCATGGGGAGTAAGCCAGTAAGCAGCACTCCTCCATGGCCTCTAGATGAGCTCCTGCTTCCAGGTTCCTGCCCTGTTTGAGTTCCTGTTCTGACTTTTCCTCAGTGATGGACTCTTACATAGCAATGTAAGCTGAAACAAACCCATTCCTCCCCTACTTGCTTTTGGTCATGGTGTCTCATCACAGAAACAGTAATGCAAACTAAGACAAGGGATCTTGAAAAAGAACAAGCTTAAGAGTTCTCAATTCCCGGTTTCATAGCATTCTGTGAGAGAATAATAGTGTGATGGAGCCATAGAGACAGACATACAGACCACTGGGTGAGCCCTGAAGCTCTAGAACTGAGCTACACATTTATCATCAGCTGATTCTTGATGGAGGGGCACCAAGACCAATCACTGAAGAAACAATAATATCTTCACCAAAATCTGCTGAGACAACTGGATAATTTTATGCAGAAAAATGAGTTTGGAGGGCTGGGGGAGATGGTTCAGCTGGTACAGTGCTTGCAGCTTTTGATGAGAACCTGATTGGATCCCCAGAAACCACATAAAAATATTGAAACAACAGCATTTGTCTGTAATCCCAGTACTAGGGAGGGAGATAGGGCCTCTGGGGCTTGCTGGTCAACCACTCAGCCCAATAGACAAGCTCCTGGTTTGGTGAGAGACTGTCTCAAAAAATAAGGTGGATGGTGACTGAGGAAACTACCCAGGTTGACCTCTGGCCTCCACATACAGCCACACACATAAAGAATAAACTTAGATCCTTGTACATCATATACAAAACTCATACAGCATGCATAAAATTACAATGTAAATATGTATAATAATATTTAAAATATAATGTATATACCACATACAAAAATACAATTGAAATAGATCAAAGATCCAATGTGTAAAGTAAAACAATACAAATTTTAGGGGGAAAAGACAAGTGTACATTTTCATAAACTTAGATTTGACCATCATGTCTTAGATATGGAACAAAAATAAACAAATAGGAAAATTTAATATTGCTGTGATGACAATACTGTCATCAGAATTTTAAAATATTGTGCTTCAAGAGCCACTTTATAGAAAAGTGAAAGATGGGCTTGCATCTTGCATAAATGGCTCAGCAGCCAGAAACACTTACTGGTGTACCAGGGGACTGGCATTGGGTCAGGGTGTACCAGGGGACTGG
>CAJQZJ010001826.1:22115274-22133278 GCA_907164525.1 Lophiomys imhausi | reverse complement strand
CAGTGCACACCTGTAATCTAGAGTGTGTAAACTGTGGTGGCAGTGCATACCTGTAACCCTAGCACTTGGGAGGCCTCAGGGGCAGGGGGGCTAGAAGCTCAATGCCATTCTTCCTCAGCCACCTATTGAATTTGAGCCCAGTGTGGGCTATATGAGAGGCTATTTCAAAGACAGATTTTAACAATGTAATATACAAAAAGCCTATATTGAGTTATATACTTTAGATGAGTCAATTGTGTAGTGTGTGAATTATATCTCAATATAACTAGTTTTTTAAAAATGAAAATGGAGTATTACATTTATACAGATAAATGAACAGTGTGGGAGAACCCAGAATGCATTCTGGTAAGTGATTCAAGCAGGACACAAAAGACATGTCATATGGTGTCATTCATACAAGATATCCAAGGTCAATAAAATAAAGAGACAGTCTAGCACCATTATTATGAGGGAGTTGAGGGGGAAGGGAGATGACTGTTAATGGGTGCAGAATGTCTTTGGTAGGGGACATAAAAAGATTCTAAAAGTAATTTGGGGCCTGGAGAGATGGCTTAGCCGTAAAAGGCACACATTGTTCTTGCAGGGGATCCAAGTTGGGTTCCTAGCATTCACATGGAAACTCACAACCTTCTGTAACTACAATTCCAGGGTATCCAATGCTCTTTTCTGGACTCCACGAGCACCTCCATTCACATGTGAATATACCCCCACCCCAACAAACACATAGACAAGTAATTAAAAATATATATATTATTTTATTTTATATATATTTATGTATACATATATATTAAAATATATAAGGGATTTTGACAATGGCTATACAATTCCATGAATATACTAAAAATTAAATTCATACTTCCAATGGTGAATCAGGTAAACTGTACATCAATTCTAGCTCAGTATAGCTGTTTGTTAAAGTGAGGTTATAACAGGAAAGGCTCAGCTATGGCTTGGCCCCTAGTGAGTACTTGGTACAATCCAGTTTCCATGGAAATGAGGGTGATTCTAAGATGATGACATGTGCTTCACACAGGATGGCTCTTAAATGATGGAAACAACCCCAGACGCGCTTGGTAACTGAGTGTTTGCAGGGGATAGTCTACCCATCTCCAGAGACCCAGCCCCACTATGTACAGAAGGCCTGCCTGTAGCACAGGCACCTTCCTGCTGCCCAGCTCCCAAGCTCCCTGTTGCTTTAATTGGCCCCTGAAAGAGAAACAGATCTCATTGACAGGCCCTAATGAATCCCTAGGAATCTGGGTCCCCATATTCTCCACTCCCCAGTTGCTAATTCCAGACAAGAAAAGAATTTTGCAGGCTCCCTGAGGAAAGCTGGGCCTTGAGAGACCAGCCACATATGTGGTCTGCACTGACTGGTAATTAGGCCCAGGAGACCCTGCCTCATAATGGCAGACTCCATGCTCAGTTCATGGTGGACGCACTTCCTTGGCCCCTGTGGGAGAGTTCTGGCCCACACCTTCCTTTTTGCCTGGCTTCCCAACAGCATTCTTCTTTATTCCATGCTCTAGGGCTCTGAGGCACAGACTGGGCCACTGTCCATTCCTGGAGGTCCTGTCCTTCTAAGTGCCAACACACACACCTCTTCTCACCCTTCAAGGTCCAGGGTAGACACTTCTCTATGGCATCTTAGCCAAGTGCCAGGCCATCCTGCCCTGCTTGGACATCCATGGTTTGTGACTCCTGGCCCAGGTCTTTGCAGGCCAGGAACAGGGTTGGCCACACATGCATCATGCTTCCAGGTAGACCACAAAGTGCAGAAGCTGGGCTTGAGGCAGAGAAAGCCTCAGGCCCCATTCAGCCCCAGTCACCTTCACTCCTCAGGGTCACGCTGTGCTGCCAGTAGCTGTTCCTTTAAATACAGTGCCTGAAGTCAAATATTCATAAAATTACAAAACCAGACATCTGGTTTCCCTGACTCCAGGACTCCTTGGGGCCTTCACTGTGTTAACTGATGCTGTCCATCTGTTAAAAAAAAAAAAGGTTCTTAAGGGCTAGAGAGGTGGATCAGCAGTTAAAAGCATGTGCTGCTCTTCCAAAAGACCTACTTTTGACTCCCAGCACCAATGTGGGGCAGCTCACAACTTGTAACTCCAACTCCAGGGAATCCAATGCCACTAGCCTGCAGATATCTGAACTCAGGTGTACCCTCCACACACATACACACACTCATATAACTAATGGAAAGCTTAAAAAAAACTATTGGCTATAGAATCTTCCCCCCTCCTAAAATCTTATAGGGCCCGTAGAATGATGTGAAGTCACTGGGAAATTCTAACCGAGATGATGAATGGGGTGGGGAACCAGCTCTTACTATCTATCAAACTGAACTCAAGGCCAGTAAAGTGATTAAATTTTCTGTTTGTTTGTATGAGACAGGGTTTCTCTGTGTATCCCTAGCTGTCCTGGACTTCCTTTGTAGACCAGCCTAACCTTGAACTCACAGCCTGCCTTTGCCTCCTGAGTGCTGGGATTAATGGCATGCACCACCATGCCCGGCAAGTAATTACATTTTTTAATAAAACTGCAAAAACTATCTTAGAATGTAATAAAAGGAAAATGTAGGCAACATTTTTGGACCTCCAAGCCTGGAACACAGTGCTTTGTAAAGATTGGTGGCATATATAAACAGAGGGCTTCTAATATCACAACAGAGATGCTACAGCACTCGAGTTTGCTTTTCGAATAGTCTGGCTGTGCTAGCCTCCATGCTGACCATATTCCACCTAGGAAACTATTGCTAGGAAACTGATAACTCTGAAGCAGGAAAGGCTCCCTATATGGGGCCACTTCATGGAGCTCAGTGAGGCAAACAGAGGGACAAGAGCAGGAGGAAAAGACAATACAGGGTCAGATATACAAGACTTTGAAAACCATGCCAAGAGTCTGATGTGCTTGTACACACCTTTAATCCCAGCACTCAGGAGGCAGAGCAGGTGGATCTCTGTGAGTTCAAGGACAGCCTGGTCTACAAAGAGAGTTCCAGGACAGCCAGGGCTCATAGTGAGACCCTGAGCCAAAAATAAAAAGTGCCAAGGAGCTTGAGGGCTGGGGAGAGGGCAAAGGAACAGTATAGGGATGCAGCTTTCATGTGTACTTCTGCGGATCTGGTTTTATTGCTTGTTTTTGTTGTTGTTTTGCTTTTGAGTAAGCTTCATGTATGAGAGGATGACCTCAAATTTTATATGTAGCAAGGGTGACTTTGAACTTCCTGTCTCTACCTCCTGAGCTATGGGATTAGAGAGAGATGTGACCACCACACCTGGTTTTATGTGGTATTAGAGACTGAATTCACAGCTTCATACATGGTAGACAGGTGCTCTAGCAGCTGAGCAGTATATCCAGCCCACAATGAATGTATTTGAATAGTCACTCTGACTAGAATATGGCTAGCCATGAGCAGAGAAAAGGGGTCACTATTCACAAGAGAGAAATAGTACTGAGACAGATTTAACTAGAATGGAAGTGGGGGGGGGCACAGAAGATAGTTGAACAGAGGACAGAATTTAGCAACTAGCTTGGGCTTGGGAATGCAAATAGCTTGTTGATCTTATATGCAAAGCTTACAGATGGAGAAACTGAGACCTGGAGGTAATCAAGGGCCTGTCCATGGTCTCACACAAAGATAAGAATGGTCCAGAACTTGACTTCGGGACTCCCGGACCCGGAACCCTTCCCCACATGACACAGTGATTAGACACAAAACTGCAGGTTTCATAAAGACTGGATGCCAAACCTGGCCATTTGGAACATTTCCACAGCAACTGGGGGCTACGGCAGATTCTTGCTAATTGGGCAGCATGTCTTTGCCTATGCCTGCAGGAGATTTTCCAGTACTACTACTAGCTGCTTTTGGCCAACTCAATCCTCTTGGTCTTTGTGTAGAAGAGGCATTCTCCCCTCCTTACAAGGTGAAAGCCCAAAGCCCAGAGAAGGAAAGAAACTTGTCTAAAGACACACAGAACACACAGAAAATTAGTACCTCCGAGTTCCCTTAGTCCAGAACTACTCTCCTATACCCTGGTTAAGAAATATGGAAGGCGGGGGGGGGGGGAGTAGGGAGAGGATTGCGATTGAGATGTAACTTGAAGAAATAAAAAATAAAGAGGAAAAAAAAAGAAATATGGAAGGCTGATATTATGGCCTAGAAGAGAACATCTGGTCCAAAGTCATCACAAGGGAGGGATAAAGCAAGACCTTGAACCTAGGTGAGCTCCCGGAGGCCCATGCAGCAGCTGGCTGGCTGCCTGCCCTCCATAGCTGCACTCCTGAGAGAAAGTCTCTGTCCTGACTCCCTCCTTCAGAATCAATGTGCCCCACCTGTCTTGTTGGGGACCAGTACCAGGACATCTCCAGGCTGCCTCCAATTACGAGGCAATAAATGTGAGATGGGCTGCATAGTGAGCAGCTGCTTGGACTGCCAGCCCCGCCTCCACCCTCACCAGCCTCGAACCAAGAAGATTGGATTTTGTATCATTCATTTTTTATCTCTAGTCTAGATGGGAGGGGAAGACATAGGCCATGGGGAGTGGATAACTGACCTTTTCCCCACTTACCAGTGTAGCCCCAGGATGGAATGTGTGATGTCGGAGGTCTGCTCTCACACCGGGAGCTTCTTCACCTCCACTCGCCAGCCCTGTGCATGTGTAGCTGTTATGCAAGGGCCCTGCTCAGGGGGATGGTGATCTGAGTTCCAGCTTAGACCTTGCTGCTGGGCCACTTCGAGATGTTTAGCGACACCCTGAGCCAGCAGATGGGGTCCCAACAAAAGGCCTGGTCCAGCCCTCTTGGAGCTACAGAGTACATCAAGTAAACAGACAGCTCTGTGGTTGGGCACAGATGTTGGTCCTGGGTATGAATGGTAGATATTTGCCAGGAGGGATGAGAAAGAGAGAACAGCAAGACAGATGCAGACAAAGTTGCTTGACTAACGCAGCCAGAGGGAGAAAGCCACCTAAATGTTCTTGGAGACCTGAGAGTATGGCTGGGGCATGGGGGTAGATAGAAAGGGGAGGTAGGTAGATCATGTCCCCCACCAGATTTGAATTTTAGAACAGTCTCTCTAACTATCTGGAAAGCTGATTTGGCAGTAGGACCAGAGAGGGAAGGTGGAAACTCCAATGAGGAAGCTGATGTCCAGGAGAGAGGACTTTGTCCTAGATTAGATTATCCTAGATTAGAGCAAAAGTGACAGTGGATCAAGAAATAATATTATTGGGGCTGAAGAGATGACTTAGATGTCAGGAGTATAAACAGAGACCGAGTTCTGTTCCCAGCACCGAGTTCCTACTGTCTATAACTCTACCTCCAATGGAACTGACGGCCTCTTCTGGCCTCTGTGGTTATCTGAACTCACATGTAAATACACACACACAATTAGAAGTAATTTTAAAAAAAAATTTTTTAAAAAGAAATATTATCATCAGCCTAATGAATGTTTTCATCAAATTTCATTGGAATGGGAACAGTGCTAGATATTATATCAGTTTCTAACCCAACAATTCTTCAAGTAGATTATCACCCCATTTTGTAAAGAAAAAAAAATCAGGACTTGTCTAAAGTTACATAGTCAATAAGTGACAGAGGGAAGGTTTAACAGACCCCTCCAATCACAATGTCCACACCGGTCCAACTCAGGTCTCTCCATTGGGCTCCTGGAAAGGAAGACCATTTTCTAGGGGCCCAAGACTGCACAGATCCAACCTGAGTTTTGGAATTGTTTGGATGTAGAAAGTAAAAGCCAGGGGAGGGAAGAATGTTATGCAGGAGCTGACAGTGGGGGTACAGGGTAGTGGGTGGTGGATGGACAGAGAACACAGGAAAATCAGGAGGCTTGGGAAGAAACACTGAGTATGGTCTTGACTGATAGAAACATAAGACAGTATTGTTGGTCAGTCAATGACAAATGAGATCATCAGAGGCAGTGCTTACAATAGATGAAAGCTCAAGGCTGGGACCTTGGAGCACTCAACCCTCAGAGCATGAAGTCAAAGGGATATGGAGGACTCAGATGGGCTCTATGTGAAGTCGGCCAATGAAGAATGGCTGACCAGCAAGGTGGAAGCTAAACTCCGTAGGCACCAGCAAGCAAGAGTGAAACAGAGGTGCTTTAGCATTCATGGGGGCCTCATCAAAGTGGTCTTCATGGGCATGTGTCACCCAAACAGTTGGAAGAGTCTGTAACACTCTACCCGTGGACTTGAACTACCTTGTGCACTAGACATGGCGATTTTTTTTTTTTGGCCTTGCTATGTCAGTGACTCCTATCCTACCCTTTCCGGAAACTCTGAATGGTCCAAGATTAAGAAAGCCAAGAGCAAAGCCAGGTATGATGACAAACACCTTTAATTCCAGTACTCAGGGGGGCAGGCAAATCTCTGCAAATTTGAGGCCAAATTCACTTCTGCACAGTGAATTTCAGATCAGCCAGAAGTACATAGTGAGACCTTGTCTCCAAAAAAAAAAAGAAGAAGAAGCAAGAATATGAGAAGAAGAAAAATGAAAAATGCATGAAGATTGCTAGATATAACAGATAGACCAAAAGGAAAAGGAGTCTTATTTCGGTGCTATTTTAAAATGACTATACTTAATAAGAACAAAGTCACAACCCACCATTGCTGAAATGTTATCCAAGCAAAGAAGAATGAGAACTTGTGTGTACCAAGTGAGACCAAATGGTGCACTATCTATTGTCCTGAAAGACATTCCGGCTCGTCTTTACCCACGAGTCATAGCACGGCTGGGTATAACAGTCAAGTGCACATGAGCATAAAAGTGCAACTCCAGCTGGGCACATAAGGCTCCACGAAGGTCACTGTCATCGTCAGCTGGCTTAACTCATGACTCAGGGTTTCTTTCTGCTGCTAATTTTGATGAAAGAGCCCGTAAAACTACTGAAGCTGTGCTATTTTACAGCCGTGAAGCTGATTCCATGTTTGATTGACAACACTATCAGGCCATTGAAAGGAATAATTTTCCCCTTGAAAATACAGAGGCCCAAACTTCATAAACTAAGAAAACTTTAAGTAGTAGAGATGTGAAAAACAAAGGCCAGTTTAAAGGGCGGGAACAGCAAAAAGACAGAGTGAATCTCAAGAAATTGAGCTAGCATAGCGAGGGAGAAGAGTTAGTGGCTACAGAGTAACACGTGACTGAGGTCACGTGAGAGGAGAAATTTGTAATCACACCAAACGCTAAGCAGCAGGCAGAGAGAAAAGGGTGCTGGGAGGAAGCATGCAGAAATACGCTTGGGCCTTAGGCCTTATCCTTTCTCACTGTTATACTACAGAACAGAGGTTAGGCTCTCAAGACCCACAGCCAGGTGGACCGGCTGGGAAATGGCCCCACCGGTTCTTACGACAAGGGTTTGTTAAATAGCGATGTGTGCCCTGTGAAGTTGTTAAGAGTGGGAAGCTGACTTACACAGGACAGCACTAGGAACAGTGCTTGCTGACGTTAAGTCAGTGGCCAGTGAGTTAGCTACTAGCTAATTCATCTTAACCGGCTGCAGGGAAGGGGAGCCGTGGTGCAATCCGCCACCCCCACTCACAGCTTTGGTCTTGAGACAAGGATTTTGAGTGGGACTTGAGTTTACTCCTCTTCATGCGGAATTTCCATTTGTCTATCAGGGGAAAACTCTGTGTAAAGAGGGCGCTGTGGAGACTGGGGATGTAGCTTAGTTGGTAGAGTGAATTCCTAGCTTTCCTGGCATCATGATTAAAGAAATCCAAGTAAAGCCTGTGGGGACCTTTTAGATGAGAAAAGAAAAGCTTAGAGGAAAAACCACGTGTAAAAAGCCACTCAGCTGGTTGTCAAGAGGCAGAGACAGGCTTAGAATCTAAAAGTCCCCTGTTCTCCTCCCTTAACCCCGCCTCTTCTCTATGTCCCCAGCTCACTCAGCTCCCATTGCCACCAAGAAGGTCCCGGCCAGGTAAGAGTAGAGTCAGGTGCGGCCAGAACCCCCTAGCCTCTGGAGATGAAAAGAAACTCAAAACTAATTCTGTTGCCCAGTTTTCCTCCTTTAGGGCTTTTTGCTGAAACCCCCAGTCTACAGTCTCCTTTGGCTTCCCGGTCCAACAGTGGGACTTGGCATTCATGTACACATGAGTGCCACAGTAGCTGAGCGTCAGGTTTAGAAATCTGAGGAAGCCTCAGGGCTCACGTGCCCAGGAAGGGCACACTTGAGTGAGCAGAGAGGGATGAAGATTTCCCTAACTTAGGTTCTGGTCTAAACAGGGTCTTTCTGGTTAGGTCAGCACCATGATCGTCAGGATATATCTGAGGAAAGCGAGGCTTGACACAATGAAGTCATCTGCCCAGGGTCTCCCAGGCAATAACTTTCAAATTGGGGATTTCCCCTCTGGCCACAGGCCACCACCTCCAGACCCATTCTGCTACTGGAGAGTCCCATCACCTTCACTCTGAAGACCAGCTCCCTCCTGCTCTGCTGTGAAGTGGCCATCACATTGAGTCTGTCACCCACTTCTTGGGATCCTCACTGAAAGGAGGAGGGTCTCCTGCATTTCTGAGGCCTGTCCACCTGCTCTTTCCAGGGTGGCAGTCTCTCCACAGCTGGGTGAACTCCAGGCCGCTCCCCACCAGCCTGTCTTCCTGATAATGAATCTCGCGCTTGCAGGCCCAGCTGCAACGTTTTCATCATCCAATTACCAGAGCTGCTGGCACGATAAATCTTGCTCACACAAACGCAGGCAAATCTGCAGCTATTTTCATGGTCATTACTGTGCATAGGACATTGGGACTCAGGTCATTTGCCTTTCTGACATGGAGTCCCTGTCCCCACACACACTCCATCTTCCCCGCCTTCTTGCATTTCTTCTCATTGGCAGCTACCTCTACCCCCTTCCTGTCACTAGCCCTGCTCATCCCTCAAGCACCCACACCTCCCATCTCTAGGCTGTGGGCCAAGGTCAGAAGACTCAGTGTGACCTTGGCCAAGTCACTTCACCTTTCCCGGTTTCGATTTCTTGTAAAATATAAATGGTGCCAGTGACTTTACAAGGGTTTGTAAAGTTTAATTCACCCAGGCATGGTACACTCCTCACTGGCAGTAACAAGGGTACTTGTCTGCATTCTTTTTATTAAAAAAAAAAAAACAGGTAAGTATTTATCATAATGTGTGTTAGGAAAAAATATAATATCAAGTCTATATCACTGCAAAGAGACTATGAAATTAGATATCTGCATAAACTATGCTAAAGGAAAATATTAAAAATAAGCCTCATATTTAGCTAATATGGAAGAAACGTGTGAATGAGAGAAGGGTGAGAAACCCTGAAATAACAACCACACAATGCTGGCATTCATAAACATCTGTTCTGTTCTCCACCCTGCCCCAGTTCCTGTGGAGGGGAACCCAGAGAGGGCCTATCCCGCTGAGAGTCACAGGCTGATCGGCAACAGGGTATGGCGATGCCTTGGGGCCTTTGTTCACATGAGAAATGGTTCCTGGGCCTTTACCATGTAAGTCTCCTGTTTGGTAGTGGGGACGAGGGGCTCCGATGGCAGTGTCTCCCTCAGGGGGTCTGCAATCCACTTTGAAGTAAACCCTGTCAGAGTAAGGCAAGACATTTACCCAGTAAGACTTCCCTTGAGGTCTCAGACTTGTGGATTTGCAGTGAGGGCCCAAAGCCGAGAACAGGAGGCCCCGAGACCACATCTGTAAGGAGAGGCACGAAGGAGCAGGTACACACACACAGAGGACTTGATAGATAAGGATGTCACTGGAGGCCTTGTGCGGAGGGCTGTGTGTATGCTCTGGTGGAGGAAAGTCCTCCTAAGGTCTTTCTGGGTGCTGGGCATGCCTGCCAGAAGGGGTAGCCTCACCTCTTACCATCCACTGAAAGAGTCAGACTGAGTCATCAGAAGGGAACAAGGTAAGGAATTAATTACAGGAAGAGGGCAGTGGGCTGCCTCCATGTTCTTCCCCCTGTAGGCAGGCATGGAAGAAGATCAAAGCAGTTTCCACAGCCCCTATACCAGAATGCGTAGGCCAGTATGCAGCCAAATGGCTACAGATGAGGTAGGGCTGACTACCTAAAAAGGCTAAGCCTTGGGTATCTGGAAAAGTAGAAGGAAAACCCAGTTGCCTCCAAACGAACTGGCAATGGGCAGGTGAAGAAGAGGAACTGGACACTGTGCAGGGAAGCCAAGCCCACCAACTCCCAACTAACCCTAGGTCAACACAACCAACTATCTTAGAAACCCAGAGGCAGATCCCACCCCCACACCCCACTGTGTGTGTGTGTGTGTGTGTGTGTGTGTATGTGTGTGTGTGTGTGTGTGTGTGTGTGTGTACTGTTTTCACCTTAGAGACAATAAGGCTAATAGATGATGCCTCAGGGCAACTTTGAAAGAACAGGCACTGCTGTTCTGCCACCAAAGACAGCATGCTTTAAAATCGGGGTTGCCTGCAGCCTTCAGGGAGTTAGGGGAAGATCACCACCTTGTGGTTAATGTTGGTAGTGCCTTGGACAAAGCTATGCAGGGCCCTTACAAGATGCTTCTTCAGATTTCAAATTTTTGACTTACTGGTCCAAAATAGTCTTGCCAATAACATGTTCTAATTTTTGGAAACAAATTAATATCTAGTCTCTTTTGACAAGAGACCAATATCATAAGTGTTCTGCTACAATCCCTGTCCAGGTGACTATCAGAGACTTGAGGATAGGGCTACCAATCACTACTTACCTGCAACTGCCCACTCTCCGCATCATTTTCAAACATATGCAAATGCATCCGACAAGCCCCATGGTGCTCATACACAGTGCCAAGACATAACCTGGTCTCTGACCCCTGCTGTTGGGGAGTTCACTATAGAAAAAGAAGCAGATACAGAAGTAGAGCACTTCACACCATGACATGCTATCACCCCTGGGGAGCAAGAAAGGATGCCTATTCTGATCCAGGAGCATGGCAGGGAACCCCATAGATGGGACATCTACAAAACTAGATCCTGCAAGGAAAGGATCTTAGCAGAGAAGAGGGGAAGGGGCAGCTCAGACAAAAAGAGTGACAGACAGGTAGAAACCCAAGCCTGTTTGGGAACATCTGTCTACATGTATAGAGCTATTGAGGGAGGTGGGGTAGAAGTTGATTCCTGGCCATGAAAATAAAGGCTTTACCCTGGGTCTGTGAGGCTATCCGGTGAAGGTGCTTGCCACCCAATAATGCAAGCCTGGTGGGCTGAGTTTGATCCCTGGGAGCTTTGTAAGAGTGGAAAGAGAGAGAGAGAACTGACTCCACAGTTTTCCTCTGACTCTGCACCTGTGCTGTAGTATGCACATCCCACACACCTGCCTCATATGAACAATAATTACTTAATAAAAATGTAAAAAAATAGAGAGCAATGCCCCATTGGCAGAGAAGCCAGCTAGTATACAGAATGGGCTGGGAAGAAAACAGGGCACAGCAGGAGCAAGGGCGGTGTGGGAACTGACAGGGCAGTCCTAAGAAGACACATGAAACCCACAGTCATCACCTCCTGCTTTCCTTGGCCTAAAGTCAGGTCTCCTCAACAGGTCACTGCAGTTCTCTCAGACACAAAAGAGAGACCTCTCGTGGCCTCACGCTCATGAACAGACCCAAGGGTCCCTGTCCCTATCAGAGACTAGAGCACGACCCAGACAAGGACTGTAGAGTAAGTTCAGCATGCCTCTGCCTTAATGCATCAAGCATCTAAAGTCCTCTCTACAGCCAAGAGGTTAAGGCTGCCATGCACGCTTTCCTAAGGAAGAGAGCTGGGTCTAGAGCTCAACACATTGCCTGACCTCTAAAAATCAAAGGAGAATGGAGACAGAGGGAAGAGAGAAAAAGAAAGAGGTGGAACTATAGTTATGACTTAAGAACCTCCAGGTAGTGGTGGCACACGTCTTTAATCCCAGCACTCAGAAGGCAGAGGCAGGTGGATCTTTGTGAGTTCAAGGCCAGCCTGGTCTACAAAGTGAATCCAAGACAGCCAGGGAAGTTCCACAGAGAAATCCTGTCTCAAAAAAACAAAACAAAACAAAAAACTTAAGAACCTTTCCTTCATGAGATGGAGAGAAAGATTAGTTGGTAAAGTTCTTGCTCTACAATCACAAACCTAAAGACCAAGGTTCAATTCCCCAGAAGGCTTAAAAACAAAACTGGGCAGAGCAGGGTATACCTGTGACCCCAGTCCTGAGGAGTCAGACACGGGAAGGTCCTTGGGGCTCACTGGCCAGTTGACCTAGTCAATCAGCAAACTCGGGATTCAGTGAGAGATCCTGTCTCAGAAAATAAACTGAAGAGCCACTGGAGAAGACAGCCAATAGCAGTGCCTGTCCTGCACACACACGCACACACACACACACACACACACACACACACACACGCACACGCACACGCACACGCACACACGCACACACACGTATACACACACCAGTACTCTCGTCCCAGCTTCCTCTTGATTCCTAGCATCTCTAATCCCACATTATTTGTTCTATTCAGTAAGGTTCTATACAACAATCGGCATTCTCCTAAGTGTCAGTAACTATTTCCCTCCCTCCCTTGAAGCTTGTCGCAGACAATATATTTTAATGACCCCTGCCCACAGTCAAGCCAGAGGCCTCTTTTGCATGTGGCCTAGTGTTCTCCATATTTAAGCAGGTGTATCCCAGGCCCTAGGTGAACAGGCTCAGTCTTGCCACACAAGCCTAGGTCAACTTAGCTTCCCAGCCTCCCACAAAGAAACCAGGCACAAACTTTTCAACCTTGACCTTTTAGGCAACTGTGATTAACATTATCCCAGATACTAAAAAATAGGGTTTCCCAAAAGGTGCCCCTCTGAGAATATTACATGGCTTGGAAAGTCCCACTCAGCTGGACTTAAGCCCCATGTGCCTAAACGACAGGGACAGAAGTGCTGTGCTGGCTAGTTTTATGTCAATTGGACGCAAGCTAAACTCATCGAGAGGAGTGAATATTGATTAAGAAAATACCTCCATACGATCAGACTGCAGGGCGTTTCCTTAATTACTGTTTGATGTTGGGGAACAAGCAGATCATTGTGGGTGGTGCCATCCCTGGGCTGGTGGTCCTGGTTCTATAAGAGAGCAGGCTGAGCAAGCCATGGGGAGCAAGTCAGTAAGCAGCACCCCTCCACGGCCTCTGCATCAGCCCCTGCCTCCAGGTTCCTGCCCTGTTTGAGTTCCTGTCCCGAATTCCTTCAGTGATGAACCATGATATGGAAGTGTATGCCAAATAAACCCTTTCCTCCCCAAGCTGCTCTGGTCATGGTGTTTCATCCCAGCAAAAGAAACCCTAAGACAGTAATAGTTCTCCTAAGCACAGCCACCCACCAGAGCTGAATCTCGAGTCATCTGTTCCCAGCTGGCAGGATCGGCCTTAGCACTCCCAATAGGCGCACAAGCCTGCAGCCCTGGATCTTTGTCAGAGCCCACTGAGATCAGTAATGTCTGTGAGGCCCGCCCCAGAGCCTGGTTCTGGGTTAGTTCAAGGCCTAGGCCTCCCCACTGAAAATTCCTAGAGCACTAGGATGTTCCTTAGCCTCAAAAGTATTGATGGACACTTACCCACAAAGCCCCTCTCCAGAGATGTAAGGAAACTGCAACAGTCCTCCAGAGGAGCAGGCATCTTCACAGGGTGGGTGGAAGGATGCTCTATGTAAGGGACCAGGATCTGACCTTCAAATATATCCTTTCCTTCAGATCTTCTCCAACTCCTACTGCCACCACCATACTGGCTTTTAGAAGCCTCATGTCCAGTCACAAGTCCCAGGTTAAATGTGCTCTCACCTCTAGCATTCCTTAATACTAACAACAAAGCAGACTGGAGTGCTAGCCAGGCTTGTGGAAGAGCCTCTGACTTAGGTAATTTTCTATTTCTGTGATGAGACACCATGAACAAGGCAACTTTGTTTTTTGTTTTGTTGTTTTGAGACAGGGTTTCTCTGTGTAGCCCTGGCTATCCTGGAACTCACTCTGTAGACCAGGCTAGCCTTGAACTCACAGAGATCTACATGCCTCTACCTCCTGAGTGCTGGAATTAAAGGCGTGCACCACCACACCCAGTGGCAACTTTAGAAGAAAGTTTATTTGGGACTTAGAGTTTCAGAGGGTAAGTCCATCTACCACCATGGCGGGGGGGGGGGGCATGGCAGTAGGCAGGCAGGCAAGGTGCTAGAACAGTAGCTAAGAGCTTACATCTTGATCCATAAACATGAGGCAGATGGAGCTAATTGAGAATGGCACGGGCTTTTGAAACCTCAAAGCTGTTTGGCTGGCACTGCATCAGCCTTACCTGCTATCAGCGTCAATGCTTCTCCCTTAAGGGAGTCTGTGTTCTCATTTCTGATTCTCTTCCTGGTTGTTGACAACAAAATCCATATTTAGGATGACTCTGGGTCTCGGAAATCAACTCCACTAGCCTGGGATTCTGAGAGGAACTGTAATGCACCTGCAACACACACTGCCACAGAGGCTGTTGCCCATGTTGAGGACAATGGAGACCAAAAGGGAGGATAACAGTGCTTTCCCAATCTTCTGTTCACACTGCTAAGTCCTTCTGAGGGCTCCCTGGTCACTCTGATCTACTCCACCACCCTCCTGCTGCCTTGAGGTGGTAGGTTAAGCATATGCTCAGGCTGTTGAGTTTTTAAGCCCTACTTTGTTATAACAGTGACTTATAATTGGATTAACCATGTTGAATAAACTACAGTGCTTGGAACATTCAAAGGATCAGTTCTACTGACAATGGAACAGATATTTATGTCTAAGATACCTTATTTAAACTTGCTATTAATTAAATGTTTAACGAATGTTAATAAAATTATAGATGAGCTAAATAAATTGAAACACCAAGACTTGTAGAGATTTGAGAATTCCTCTCAAGCCCACCGGTCTGACATGGACTGAGCTAATAAAAATGCAAAAATAAAATAGGTCGGATTTCTTGCTTTAAGTGATTATGTAAACAATTATTGTAAAACTACTTCAGAGGTAAGTTAATGTTTCTTTTGTCCTTGGGAGAGTCTCAGTATTATGAAAACTGCTATGCTTACTTGAAGTCTTCCCAAAGCAATTCCAGAGAGCATATGGATTCACTGAGAGAATGTAATTAGTTGGGTAAGCCCAGCATCGGCTGAAGTATACCAATGGCGTGCACACTGTAACATCAGCAGTTAACTTAGTCATTGCCTTTTCACTGAGAGAAACATCTGGGACTCCAGCCAGTTTGACAATAACTTCAGTCTTTTGAAAACACGGTAAAATATGCAGTGGCCAGACCCAGAGCTGCGGTCAGTGGCCACTGCACAGCCTGGCTCCCCACTTACAGGCTTGTGGGTATCCCCTCCTCTCAAACCAGCCACTGTAATCCTTGCTGCTTCCTTGCTACTGATTAAACAAAAATGTATGAAAATACAAAAGAGTACAAAAGTTTTCTGAAAAGTTCTCTGTAAAGAATAAATTGCCTCAAGTTTATGTTGTGAAAAATGTTAAATATGAACTATTAATAGATAGTAAGATGATAATCATTTCAGTTTCCTTAGCAATAAAGATCATTAATCATTGTAATGAAGACCTTTAAGCATCTTTATTGGTTCTAAGTCAGCAGTTCTCAGCCTTCCAAATGTTGCAACCCTTTAACACAGATCCTCATGATGTGGTGACCTCCAACCATGAGATTATTTTCATTGCTACTTCATAACTGGGTTTTTGCTGCCATTATGAATTATAATGTAAAATCTATGTGTTCTAATGGTCTTAGATTGTCGCGTCCCCCTCGACCAGCAAGAAAGACGCAACTCGCAAAAGCTCTTCTCAAGCAGTTTATTCAGGTCCCTTGAAAACAGTCTTCCGAATCCTTGCTTGTGTCTCTGCTTCTCTGCTTGTGTCTCTACTTCTCCTCCCCCAAGCCCTTATATGCCTACTCACACCCAATCAGATCATGCCACCTAGCGATCCAAGATAGGCTCACAGAAGGAGGAAGCACACCGGGCTAGGCAGCTGCTACCAACTAAGGCTTGTTTACAGCTAAGCTTGAGCTTTCTGGCAATAAGCCAGGCGCCATCTTAGGGTTTCGGCTCACTACATTAGATGACCTCTGTGGAAGGGGTCACGCCCCACAGGTTGAGAACTGCTGTTACAAGTGATGGTAGTTTAAGGTGGAGTGATGTGTCTGGTGCTGGCATCACAGAGCCAGGCAAGACACTCTCAGAACTTGATGAGCTCAGCATATCCCTTGGAGTCCTGGAGGAATGGCAGTCATGGAAAAATCCAGTGAGGGACAAAAGGGAAATACCAGTGAAACAAGAACCCCACACATCACAGCTTGGCTTTCAGCTTTGACATCTCACAAGGCAAGACCAGGCCCGACCTAGATAAAAGCCCAACTCCAAGAATTATTGTGACTCACCTGGAACTAGATCAGCACACACACCTCTCATTTCGGATGACTGTTCAGCAGTGTTTGAATGTGGGAGGACCTGCAGGGGGCTAGAACCTCTGACTCATTCATTCAGCCTATCTTTCCTGCTGCCTACCATTTCAGACCCTCTGTTGGAGACAGAAGACAAAAAAGATAGGGATCAGATAGCTATTACTTTCAAGGAATTCAGGTTTTAATAGAAAAATCATCTATTTATAGATAAGTTATTGTGATTCGGGGTGAAAATGACAAAGGGTTCCTCCACCCCCACTAGCAGCAGTCTAGAGGACAACCGCCAGCAGTTGTCACCTGGTAGCCTATGGAAGGCCCAATGACAGACTCAGAGCTGCACAGAGGGATGGATGGCATGGCCCTCTGGAGAAGAGTCATCAGCCTAACAGGGTCGGATGGAGATCATCAATCCTTCAGCCTCGGGCTGACCTCTGTGGGTTCTTAGATTCAGCCTGAAGCTGAACACATGAGATCCTGTGGCTTAGGAGAGACTCATGACAAAGAGACACTGGGCCAAATGCAGCACCAAACGACATGAACCTGAAGTGACTATTAAGGAATACAGCAGAGCCAGAAAGCTGAGTGTACAGGAGGCCCCTTCTCTGGAACTCCAGTGGCCCAGAGAAGCTGTACCACTTCCAAAGAAGCTTCTGTGTTGGACTGCCCCATTCTAAAGACCCAAGGGCCAAATTGGGAAGCTCCGAAGGCAAAGGATCCAAGTATGTATGGGCTTCTCTTCACACTAGATTACAGGTCTCCTATGTGCTTTTTTTTCCCCCTTTCGCAGGTGTTACTAACCGACCTGAAGGTGGCTGAATTGGCTTCAGCAATTGTCACCACACCATGGGGCAGGTCGCAGGGCCCTGAAAAGTGGGTGGCTGGAGAGCTGGAATGCCCACAGTTGTCTCTGTTGCTTAGTTAAAACATGAACAAGCAAAGAATGCTAAGTGGGCCTCGTCTGCAGGTTAACCACAGGCCTGTGTAGGTCTCTCTCCCCTCCTTCTGGTTTCAGGACAATCGCTTCAGCGTGATTTCTTCCTCACAGAGCTCCTGTCTGTACCATTCCTCAAGCCGGGACCTAACACCCATCTCTCTTCCTAAAAGCACAGGGTCTTGCATCTGCTCTTCTTGCCCTTCTCGGCTGCCATAACCCAGTCTGTCTCTCTATCTTCATCTTGGACTTCCCGTGTCCCTAATCCTCTTTTCTTGCTTTTTCTGAAATGAGCACAAATAGCCTTTTTCCCAGTTACAGAGTTTTATTGCTTGTCACTAAGTAGATACAAACACAAACCAAGGAGGGAGGAGTAAGGAAGGATGATTAGAAATGAGAGAAGTGGACATTCATGATGGCATGTAACTAAGTGCCTCCCTTGACTCCCTTCTCGGGCATTCCCACATAAACCCCAATGCTGGTTTTCATCTTTTATCTCTGTGCCTACCCTAATTTAGTACAGTGTGGATAAAGCTCTACAATGAGTTCCTACCTCTCAGGAGGGTGCCGCCTGTAGAGAGCTGCGACGTGCCGCGCCTTAAAGATGGCGCTGGTCTC
>CAJQZJ010001826.1:22044448-22100274 GCA_907164525.1 Lophiomys imhausi | reverse complement strand
AGCCTGTGGGTTGGGTCTGCCCGGGTATTCGGAAGACTGTTTTCAAGAGACCTGAATAAACTACTTGAGAAGAGCTTTTGCGAGTTGCGTCGTTCTTGCTGGTTGAGAGGGACGCGACAGCCGCCCTCTCCATCCACCTCCTTTCCCCAACTGCCCCTGCTGTCTCTTACCCTGACCACCCACAGGCCCTGGCTGCTCTTTATTGCCCACCTGGAGAGATCTTCCCTGACAGTGGGCTTCACATTAAGAGTGAAGGACAGGACTTATGCATTCATTATTTTAACCTCAAACTGGAAGGTCTGAATGCCAGGATGATTTGTAACTATCCTTGAGTAAACAATGGAGAGCCCAAAAGGAATTTGAGCCAAGGGACAAGAGAACTGTGTAGGGATGTTTGGCCTTTGTGTGTGTCTAAGTACCATGTGCATGCAGTGGCTACAGAGGCCAGAGGAGGGTGCTGGATCCTCTGGGACTGGAGTTACAGATGGTTGTGAACTGTCATCTGGGTGCTGGGACTAGAGCCCAAGTCCCCTGGGAGAGCAGCCAGAGCTTTTAACCACTAAGCCATCTTTCAGCCCCCTCAGATTCATCCTTAGGGAGGTAATAGCATCATAAGCAATAAGCCCCATTATCCAGGAGAGCTGGCATGAGTTTCTCACTTTTCTTCCTAGGAAATGTCTTCTGGATAAGGAAGGGGAGGTTGAACAGAGCAGCAATTCTGGAGAAAGCATTCAATCTTAATTCTGTTTTCCCAATTCTTCTACAATAGAGAAGAACTTGCAGAACTCCAGGCATGATTAGAAGGATAAGGGAGAGAAGGAGACCACTGCTCTTCCAAAGGACACAGGTTCAATTCCCAGCACCAACATAGCAGTTCTCAACTGTCTATAACTCCAGTACCAGGGAATCCGACAATCTCACAGAGACATATGTGCAGGCAGAATACTGATGTACATAAAATAAGACATATAAGTAAATCATTTTAAAAAAAGGGATAAGGGCAAAAAAAAAAAGGTAGAGGATGGGGGGTTGAGGGGGAAGAGGGTGGAAGGGTGGGACTGGAGGAGGGAGTAGGGAGGGGATTGAGATTGAGATGTAACTTGAATAAAAAATAAATTATAAAAAAGTGTTGCATTTAAAAAAAGGATAAGGGCATTTTTAAAATTAAAAATACAACAATGTATATCTTTCTTCTGCTCAAAGCACCTATATATCACCTCATACTCAGGTGAGCAATGAGTCGTTTGAAAAGACAAGTCTCTGGTGTCCACTCAAAATCAGAATCCAAGGAATTTGTGGAATAGGGAGCAAGCGGCCTCTCCTTTTAATGGGAAGACAAGAGATCTCATTTTACAAATGGAGACCTGATGCCCAAAGAGTTCAGGTGATACATCCAAAGTCCTACAGCAAGCCAGCAGCAGACCCCAATGCACAGCATGGTTTCCAAATTCCCAGTTCAACGGCATTGTTGTATAAGATATGGCACAATTTTCACTAGGCTCATTGAAAGGAAAAGTGAAAAAATGGAGGGAGAGAATATCAGTTTTGGGATTTTCTGTAGACACCAGAGACCTCTGCTATCCTGGTTGCAGTTGCCATTCCCTCCTGTGGAAAGGTGAGACCTCATCCGTCAGTCTTGATGGATTTAGTTCCTGCTAGGGCTGATAAGAGTCTTCACCGCTCAGAACCTCTTGGGCTGAAAACAGACAGAAGTCAATCCGCTCATACTCACGCTCCTTCCCACACTCAAATAAACATGCCAACAAGCCCTGTCCTTCCACAACAGCCAGATCAGAGTAGCCGCTGGGCCCACAGTACAAGATCCAGGGCCGGGACCAGCAGGTCATCTCCAAGGGGTTCCGGTTATAGTAGATGCCTAGGTTAATTCTCTGCTTTTTGCTAGTTGGATGTGAGTAAAAGAGCCATGTTTCTGATGGTGTTCCAGCTCTTTCCTCCATCTCTAGAGAACTGTCCAGCAGAGGGCATTTCTGAGTAGGGGGAGCATCTTTACCACTTGGGTCTTGACGTATGAATGCCATCTTCAAGGGCCGGAAGCTCACTATACTGCCCTGGCAGCCACAGTGAGTCTCAAAGAGTTGTGGGTTCAGAGTTGGTTTCTGAAAGCAGTCACCATGATCAGTGCTAAAGGCCTCTGCCCGGAATCTGTCTGGTGTCCGGGCATTGCAGTAGAGCACATGGTTACCATCCCTCCCAGTCACTTCTGCCACTTGGCACTCCCCTGTCACCTGGGGCCCAATGAGACTGCCATAGTGCCATGTGGCTCCTAAGTCGTCACTGTAGATCATCAGGGAATGGGGCTTGACTGAACATGGGAAGCAGAGGAACCAGCGTGAGAAATAGTAGGCATAGGCAGGGATGATCAGCCTCCCTGACTGCAGCTGGGTGCCATGGCCTGGGCCCACAGCAAACGTGGCCCAGTGCTTCACCTCTGAGCCAATGACCTCCTTGGTCAAGTCTCTCACTTTGCCCCATGAGTACCCAGCATCTTGACTGCAAATGAAGCAGAGACGGGCGGCATTCCTGCCCCACTTAATCTGGAAACGCTCAGTAACATGGTTCTGCACACAGATGAAAAACAGGTACACGCGGCCAGTATTCTGCTCCCACACAGGGCATGGGTTCATGGTCCGATGCCCAGGTAATGTGGCTTCCATCAGTGGCTGCAGGGGGCCCCACTAGTCAAGGGAAAGAGAAGGAGATAGCAGGAGTGAGTTACTAATAGGAAGAAAAGATGTTCATTAAAAGCATCAGTTCTTTTTGCAAACAATAGATGCCATTGAAACAGACTCTTGAAGGCCCAAATAATCACTAAATCTGCAGCTTTTACAAGCTACAAATTTGAATCTGAAAAATGATAATGCTAGATATTGTAAAAGCTGTGCCCTCTCAAGAATGTTCTTTGCTTCATCTGGACTTCCAAATCATCCTCCAATACCCAACTCCAATGACACTTCCTCTGGGAAGCCTTCCTTGAAACTCATTCTTCTTGCAACTTATAGCAGCTACATGCACTATGCATATTTTTGGTAGCTGTCTCCCCCTTTAGACTATGAGCTTTTTGGATAATACCCAAATCGTATACATTTGTATCTCCAATACCTGGCATGTGATAGTAGCCAATAAGAGTTTAAACAAACAAACAAAAAGATGGCGGCCAGTAAGATGGCTCAGGGTGAAGATGCTTGTGCCCAGGGCTGATGACCTGAGCTCTGGGACCCAGTAGTAGAAGGAGAGAAACAATGACTTTCAAGTTGTCCTTTGATCAGCACACATGCATTGTGGCACATGTACACAGAGAGACAGACAGACACAGAGAGAGGGGAGAGGGAAGGAGGGGAGAGAGAGGGAGAGGGGGGGAGAGAGAAGAGAGAGTTTCCAGAAAAGATAGAAGCTCAAGACTGAAGAGCTTTCTTCTTCCTGTGCTCTGGTGAGAAAGCAATGCCTAACAATGCATTAAAGACTCCAAGCAGTCAGACTCCTGCCCCAAGCCTGCCTTTATCACTATTGTGACACACGGGCAAGCCTGACTCCCATTTCCTCATGGGCTGGATGGAGAGTTACAGAGAAGTCATGAAAGAGTAAACGAGACAGTGCCTGCTTACTTATACACACTATAAGAAAGGCCTGGGCTCCCTAAGCAGAATGTGACAAACTTCTAGAACTCCAATAGAAAAGGGCAAAGAGTGAAATCAGACATGTTGCAGGAGGAAATAAAAAATCAACTTCATACATAAAAACAAACATAAATAGGAAAAACAGCATTTCCAGCTAACAATTTTTTTTTTTTTTTTACATTATAAAGCTTGATAGTAGTCTGTTGGTAAAAATGTGGAGAAACAGGCTCCTTTATGTCTGGGTTGGAGGATAACAGAGATGCTGCTGCCTGGCTTGCTCAGCCTGCTTTCCTATAGAACCCAGGACCACCAGCCCAAGGACAAGCCCACCTCAAGCACCTTGAGTTCTTATGTACAGATACATCTATCCTTTCCCAGAATGCCCATTTCTGGAAAATTATACCAAGGTAACACGTGTTCCTTAAATAAAAGGCTGGGAGTGTAGACTGGGATAGAACACTTGTCTAGTAGAATCCTAGCACTACACACAGAAAAAAAAAAGCACAAGGCATTTCACTGGCATGCTAAATAAACCTCTTTCTTTATGAAAATTTAAAAAATGGTATTGCATGGTAGCTTTGCTTGTAAGAGTAAGCATCCCAACATGTGGGTTTTGCTTAGTGGGGGGAAAAGACCCTTTGTTCATATATGGTGATATGGGAAGGGTTCTACCAAAGGTTCATTTATACCACCTGCTAACCTTGCTCCAGGGCCCAGGCCTTAGGGGACATCTTCCTGTACTAGGCCTGCCTATGCCACCCAGGGAATTCTACTCTGGGAGCCAAGCCTATGCTGGACATGCCTGGTACATGTGGAGAACTGAGGTTCCATTCTAAATATCACACTTAGAAGAACACCGACGGCTCACACAGGATCCCCAGGTTGCAGTTTTCAAGAGACCGGATGTCTACTCAGGACTGCCACTAAAAGAAGTAAAAGAGCTTTTTAGTCCAGAGAAAAGAAGTCTTAGGAGGCATGAGCCACTTCTAGGTACTTCAAGGAGTGGTTCTCTGAGAAAGGGACTTTATGTTATGCATAGAGTGACTGCTCAAGAAAGACGGGACAAGATCAATGTACAGCTACAGAACGTACAGAAGCAGAGACCATTTCATTTAAAAGATGTAATTTATTGTCCATGGGTAACAACTTCATATGAAGTACTAAGAACTTCGTATGAAGTATTATGAAAACAGACCATCATGAAAGATGACTAGTGTTGATTCTTACTATGAAGTTCACATCATTACATCCTATAAATGGCAAAGCAGAGAAGACTCAAGAACCCAGGTTCACAAACTCAACAGGGTGTACGTACTGACTGCCAGTGCTGGCTAGTTTTATGTCAACTTGACACAAGCTAGAGTCACCTGAATGATAACTCAATTGAGAAAATGCCTCCACAAGGTCCGACTGTAGGACACTTTCTTAATTAGTGAGTGACAGGTGAGGGCCCAGAACATTATGAATGGTGCCATCCTTGGGCTGGTGGTCCTGGGTTCTATGAGAAAGCAAACTGAACAAGCCATGGGGAGCAAACCAGTAAGCAGCACTTCTCCATGGCCTCTGCATCAGCTCCTGCCTCCAGGTTCCTGCCCTGTGTGAGTTCCTGTCCTGACTTTCCTCAGTCAGGAAATGTAAGCTGAAATAAACCCTTTCCTCCCCAAGTTGCTTCTGGTCATGGTGTGTCATCACAGCAATGGTAACCCTGAGTAAGACACTGACAAACTATGCTCCTAACCACTAAGCTAGAAGCTGCTAATGGAATCCAGATTTCTATACTAAGAAATGGTTTTTCTAACTTCAAAACTCTACAATTAAGTAAATTAAAGAATGAAGGAAAGCTGGGTGGTGGTGGCACACACCTTTAATCCCAGTACGCAGGAGGCAGAGGCAGGTGGATCTCTGTGAGTCTGAGGACAGCCTGGTCTACAGAGTGAGTCCAAGGATAGCCAGTGAGGTTGTACAGAGAAACCCTGTCTCAAAAAAACAGAACACAAAACAAACAAACAAACCCAGTACATACAGCAAAGAGAAAACAAAGTGGAAAATGTGTGGTACTGGACAATGAGGTTGTACATCAAGTTATGCAAGAACAAACAGGAAAAGAAAACAGCACCACCCTGTTTAGTGGCTCGTTTGCTGCACCAGAAAGCAGAGCAACATGAACACACATGATGCCATCTTAGAGCAAATGAAAAGCTAGAACTCCAGGCTCTGTAAGGACTCAGACTCTGTGAAGTCTGATCTAGCAAGCCGCAGAGAAGACAATCTAATGAGATACAGCAAGGAAAGGGGGCTGGCAAGTTCCTAAAGTACAGAACCCTCGGGAGGACACGGGAACCAGTGTCACTCATAGACTCAGCAGTCACACCGTCACTGTGACATAGCAAAGCACCCACTTTGGATATGAAGCTCTGATGATGAGAGGTAGAAAAGCAGGCAGATTAGGGGGTGAAGTACTCAGCAAAGCAGAACTGATGGCTCTTCCTTCCCTGGGTGGTTTTAGCAGGGCACATGAACAAAAAAGCAGGCCACACAGGGTCTGATTGAACCACAGAGGCCGCAGCAGCTTGAGCCTGAGTCTAAAATATATTTCTGCTGCTGGATTACAGATGCATGACTTAGATAAATAACAAACTCTTTGAGCCCAGTTTCTCCATGTGCTACACATGACTGACATCAATGCCTAGGATACAGAATAGCTGTGAAGATCCAATGTATCTCTGGCACAAAATGACCACTCAGTAAAAACCACTGTTTCTATTATTTTCCCCTCCTTAGCTCCCCACAGAGTTTTGCTGGCAAAGGTGAGGGGGAAAAAAAAAAAAAAAAGAAAAGAAGAGACCCAGAAGTCCATTCAGTGCTGAGGAGAGAAGATGAGGCCCAGGCCCATATCTGGGATGAGTCACCTGTACAGAGTTCCCCTTCATCACCCCTCGCCTGAGCACCAGGTACAGAGCGTCCTCATCGCTGCTTGTGGAACGCTTCTCTGCAAAGGCCAGGAAGGAGGGGGTGCTAGGAATGTAGAGCAGAGCGGGGATCCTGTAGGTGATCCCTGTCGAGTCTTCCTGCTGGAACAGAGTGCTGTTGGGGGAGCATGATGACACATCTTCCATGACTTCTGCAAGAACAGCAGACAGATCCATACAAGTTCTTGGTTATTTCATTGCTGAGGGGACATGGGAGCTGTGGATATACTTTTGCACATAAAGAGAACATCTTGGCCTCAACAGCCCAAAGCAAATAATATTCATTCAACAATTCTGTTCTACAGACACATCCATTTCCTTGGCTTGGAGTCCTAGGTTATTCGGATGACTATAAACCCAAACCCATTTGAATAACATTGGCGATTAACAATTCTCTGGGGAAGCCTTGGCTAAAAGATAATCTGTACCGGGTGTGGTGGCACACCCCTTTAATCGCAGCACTTTGAAGGCAGGGGCAGGTGGATCTCTATGATGTACAAAGTGAGTCCAGGAAAGCCAGAGATACACAGAGAAATCTTGTCTCGAAAAAAAACAAAAACAAAACCAAAACAAACAAACAAAAAACCAACAACATTCTGCTTCCTCATCCTCATCAGCAAACTCACTCTATGAGGGGAACACACACAAGAGGGTATAGACTCTCCAGGGTTGTGATCTCAGTTCCACGTGGTCTAGCCCAGGAAGACCTGCAGCTTTGGATGCTGTGACAGCAAGTGTGTTAAAAGTCATCCTTTCACTTGGGACCTTGTGTGTGCAGCTCAAGGGGTAACTACTCTGGCTTTGGGGTTGCTCTTATTCCCAGTCCTCTGGAAATTACTTTCTTGCAAATTCAGCTGCATGGGTCTTCATGATATTCTAGCTCCCCTCTGCTTGGCTAGCCGGTCTGTGATGGCCCTTGGCAGTGGGAGCTTCCAGAAACTCTTTGAAAGAGCCCAGAAGCTCCATTTCTCAGAGGCCACAGAAGGGACTCAGGCCAAACAGACAGAAATAAACTTTAAGATTTAATTTTCTTTCAAACTATCTGTCAAACCCAAGGCCCATCTTACAAATAATTTATATAAATAATCAATCAACACATAAGTAAATATGCAGCCCATAAGGACTAGTTCAATGAGTCTCTCTCATTGTTTATACAACAAACATTTCCAAGTGCCTACCTATATCAAGCCCTTACAGAAGTGTTGATATTAGTGTTCTCAAGGTTAAAACAAGTGAGTGAGGGAAGCAGAGGTCCACACAGATAAACATGAGGCAATACTTGCTATCCTAGAGATAAACACAAGAGCAAGTAGGAAAAAAGGTAGAAAAGGAACAACTGTGAAGATCAAGGCCCCAGAAAAAGACTTTTGGAGAGGGTTAAGAACTGGGCCAAGCTAGTTACTTACCTACTCTGCCTGCAGCACTCTTTTCAGACACCCACACAATTCCCTACTCAACTCCTTCAGCTCTGTTCAGACATCAAACCTGACTGCCCCCACCTTCAGCTGTGTTCGGACATCATATCACCGAACAGCCTGGGCTGTTACCTGACAACACCCTTGTCACCTCTGTGCCCTGTTCCCTGCTTGTCTCTTCACAGGACTTCTCACTCTCGGAGATCTCATATATTACACATATTCAATGCATGCTACAAAATAAAAGCTCCACAGCGTCAGGTCCCAATGCCCCAAGATGGCCATCTGCCCTCAGCCCAGGCTGGATTCTGACTCAGTGAGCACTCAGCATTCCTCAGAAACCTTGTAAAGTGGGTTTCTGTTTGCCAGTAAAAGCCATTACTTATCTTCTCCCCCAGCCCCCCAATCTCTGGAGAGGGCATCTAGTTCTCTATTAACCCAAACAAGCTTCTAACAGACCAGAGGCCCCACAATAGTTCCCAGGCTGTTCCAGCTAACCTGCCCTCCTCCCTCTGCAGCATAACCACTTATAACTGGCAGGACTCTCCCACCATTTTTGCTATTTTCTCTGCTCCCATAGTCTTGACAATCACCAGTCTGCTCCTCTCTCTGCCCCTGAGATAGCCATGGCTAGACTCCCCACAGATGCCTCTGGCTAGTCTCTCTCTTATCTACAATAAAAACCTTCCCCCTAACCATGAAGTGGTTATTCATATTCAATGCATGCTACAAAATAAAAGCTCCACAGTGTCAGGTCCCAACGCCCTAAGATGGCCATCTGTACAGACTCAGCCCAGGCTGGACTCTGCCTCAGTGAACACTCAGCAAACCTTGTATAAAGAGTTCTTCAGGAACCTTGTAAAGCGGGTTTCTGTTTGGCAATAAAAGCCATTACTTGCTAACCTTCTCCAGCCCCCCAGTCTCTGGAGAGGTTGCCATGTTAGTGGTTTGTTTCTGCCCTGTACCCCTCGTTTACACACAGGCTATATCTTCTCACTAGAGACAGTGTCATGTCCCAGTCCCCCCAAGATGGTCATCTATGCTTTGTCTGTGGTTTGTGATAGCCACTGAGCACATATTTGCTGGGTAAATGAATGCATGAATAAATGAACTGGAATACGAAGCGTGAAGACCGGGTTAACCAAGTGATGAGGTAAGAAGCAGAGTGGGTGGTGGTTCAGCCTTTATGTAACAGAATACAATGGGTTGTTGAGACTTTCAGTAGGACAGTGTGACTATGGTGAGACAGAATACAAACCTATAAGCAAAGACAGGACTAAAAGGCCCAGCCAAGCTAGACCCTGACAGGCTTTGCCACCTTACCGTGGTACTGATTCTACACACAGGGAGCCCTGTAGAGTTTCTGATAGGAGTGCAATGGTTAGTTTCGACCAGTCTCTCAGGCAGCTTTCTGGGTAATGTTGCACTGTCCTCAGCCTCCGAGCCAAGCAAGAGAAACTTGAACACATATGAATGCTTCAATTAAACACTAAATTTAATTTTAGTGAATTAGTGAATTAGTAATAGTAGTGAAAGAACTGTGCCTCACTCTTGTGAAAAGAGGGGGAGAAGTGGCCTCAGAGTCAGAAGAAAAGCTTTTCTTCCAGTCTTGGGCTCACAACAGCATAATCAAAAGACTGGGTGGCCTGTCTTCTCTGTCTTCTCAGTAGTTGTTAAAGCATGCCCATGGTCCACACCTAGGCTCTCTCCTTCCATGCACCATTGGGCTTTCTTCGAAGTACAAAGTACCCCTATCTCTGAGTCACACTGCTGGCAATGATTAACAAAGGATTTGGCTTAGAGTACTACAGGTTCTTGGGCATGGATTTCATTTCTCTACTGTTTTGAGATCCTTATCTCTAAAATGAATTAAATTCTACATAAAGATGGGCATGGTGGCACATGCCTTTAATCCCAGCACTCAGGAGGTAGAGGCAGGCGGATCTCTGTGAGTTTGAGGCCAGACTGGTCTACAAAGTGAGTCCAGGACAGTCAAAGAAACACAGAGAATCCCTGTCTTGGGGGGGAAAAAAAACTAAAACAAAAGAAAACAAAAAACCAAACCTAAAAACAAAAAGAGCAAGTAACTGTTACAAGGCCTATTGTACAATATGAGCACAATACATGGAAGTCGCTATAACACTATTTTTCTAGTATAAATCACTATGAGGTTTTTTTTTTTTTTTAATGCCATGTCTCACTTTGTAGCCCAGACTGGCCTTGAACTTGTTATCCTCGAACCTCAGCCTCCTGAGTGTTAGGATTTCAGGTGTGTGCTACCATGCCAAACAGGGCATATTACTCATGAATCCTGAAACTGATGTTTTGGGTTGGCTTTTTTTTTTTAACATTGGTGTTCTGCCTCCATGTATGTCTGTGTGAGGGTGTCAGATTCCCTGGAACTGGAATTACAGACAGTTGTGAGCTGCCATGTGGGTGCTGGGATTTGAACCCAGGACCTTTGGAGGAACAGCCAGTGCTCTTAACCACTGAGCTGTCTCTCCAGCCCCTAAAAACGATGTTTAACAGTAGTCATGCAGTACAAAAAATTTAACAGTAGACTGAATATGCATGGCGGTCCTGCAAGATCACAGCAGTGCTGAAAACTCCTATTACCGATAGGAGATTGCCATAGAGAAGCCTTAGTCATCCCTGTCACAGTGCTCACATGTTTGTGGTGATGCCAGTCATGTGAAAATATAACAGTTGTGTACGGCTCATTAAACTTGAAACAACAATAAGCTACATTACTTACTGGCTTGCACATTCATTCTGTCATTATCTTGGAGTACAAGCTTTTACTGAACTTCTACAGTGAAACAGCGTACTATGCTGGCTGGCAGCGGCCTCACACATTTTATGTTTACAGAGTCTTGTGACATCATTTTCTCTTGTGTTTGACTTAATCTCAAGTTTTATTCGTCATGGCTCCAGAATACACACACACACACACACACACACACACACACACACACACACACACACTCCATACAGCCTACCTGTGCTGTAGTCTATACCATACAGATGTGCCTGTACCCTTACATTCTCACAGCAACGAAATCACATCGTGGCCGTGTTCTCAGTACAAAGCCTCACCTGTAAGCATTGCATTTTCCTGTTAATTCCAATGCCTCCTCTTGGCACCTGGGCTGGTCTTGTCCCACCCTCATGAGTGCTTGGAGAACAGGAGCAAGGGACCGTGGATGGCTCTCATTCGTTAAAGGTGGATAATGCGTACTTATGAGGACCATTCAAGAGGGCTGTATGAACTGTAAGGCACTATACAAACATGTCTTTAACTATTACGAGTGTTGATCGTTTTACAATTCACTTTGGGTTCTGCCATCCCCTCAACAACTAAGTCATCAATTTTCATTAACTATGATTATGCTAATAATATTGATGACAGCGGTTAACAACGATGACAGTGGCCTGGCATTGACATCTAAACGATTCACCAAAACTATTTGCTGAGAACTAGGGACTGAGAAGAATCAAGTACAGGTCTGCTTTAGAATTGTTTGCTTTAGCAGAGAATTCTAACTATTAATTGCGGTTCCATAGTCTCACCTTATAACCAAGTCCTCTCTGCTCTCTTTCTCTGTGAGAGACGGTACAGTGCAGCATGACTTCTGAAGTCAGCCTTGTTCGAGAAAACTTAGGAAAGACCACTCAGTTGCAAACCTAGTCCCAAATATCCCGCCTGGGGACCTTTTTGACCGCCCGAGTACTCTGTAGTAAGACGGCTTTTCCTAGTCTCGGTTCCCGCTGTGTTTCCACAGTTCTAAACTACAGCTTACGTTTGGCTTCAGATGGAAGAAATCAAAATAGAATGGCCCAGAATGCACTACGTCTATGAGGACCCAGATGATTCAGGCTGACTCGGTATTCAGCCTGAATTCATCCTGACGCAGGACCCCACAGTTCGGGGCTGTATTGGGGTGACTCGCACCCCAGCTCACCGGCTCCAGCGGCTCTCTGGGCTCTCCCGTGGAGTCTTGGAGGAAGACCTGCAGCACGGCTGGGACGAGATCAACAGGATAGCGGCTACAGACAAGCCCAGACACTGCCGAGCAGGAGCTGGCAAGAAAGAGACAAAAGACAACGCGAGGCTGAAGCAACGGACAGGGGAGCTGGAGGCAGAGGATTTTGGCGGGCAGCAGCCGGGTGCCAATCTCCCTGGCCAGGCCACGCCCCTCACCGCGCAGAGCCGGGCCGGATTACTTTTCCATGCTCTTATCTGTGGGTTGGTCCGTGGAAGGTATCACCGCCTAAAACTTCCCTGTACAGCCTAACTGTCGAGTAAAGGTTCCGGGCCATAGAGGGAACTACAAATAGTAAAAAATATAGAGATGGAGGTGAGTGTGTTCACACAAAGTTCTGGGGCATTTCCCTTGCAAAAAGTTCCAAAATGGACATATTTATCAGGGCCTTGATGGTGCAGGGCTATGAACTCAGCTAGTCTGGTAGAGATTAAAGCTGGAGGACTGTTAAATTTCAGCGGTCTAGACTATGGAATGAGTTTAAGTCCACCCTGAACAATTTATCAAGAAGGCCCTATTGTAAGATAAAAATAAGCTAACATGTTCAGCATCCTAGGCTCTCTCTCCAGTACTGTAGATAATTTATTGTGTATTTTCTACACATATTTACATACATATATGTGTCACCGAGTATTCAGTCCATTCTCTTGCTTCAGAGTCATGTGCAAGGAGCACTCCCCTCTTCCCCAAATCAAAAGAGGGAAAGGCTCCTCTTGAGACCCTGCAGCATATAAGAGGGCCAGCCAGTGATGGGGACAAAGAAAGCTAAAAGTGACTGCTGCAAACAAACAAGCAAAAGCCCTCTGGTCAACAAGGCTACCAGAGGAGACTCAAAGAAAAATGAAAAACAAAACACCAACCAAACAAACAAACACACAAAATCAAACTGTGGAGCCCATTGGCGCCCAAATCCACACAGTGTTTACTTATAAGCACATGAACCAGGGCCTTTAGTGTTGTGGTATTGCCCTGTGGAAAGGGACTTGAGTTTGGCTTATAGTAGTAAGACATACTATAGTAACCTTTACCTTATAATATTAAAAAATCACATCCCTAAATGTTGGTCTAACCACAGTAAGACAGAAAGCAGGACACAGAACTCCACATCTGCCTGTGATGGTACCCAGGAGCCCTATACTAGGCCTGTGCAGTACCTTTTTTCCTCTAGCTCTGAAACCAGCCATTTTCTGTGGAGTTCTGGTTCCTTTTAGGCGAAAACAGTTTTATTTTTAGCTCAGTATTGTTAGGTTAGTCCTTCATTATACTTAAAAAGGAAAGAAGATAAACCACATCATGTTGGAATTTTGTGTTCTTAGGAAAACCTATCCCTTAGAACTTTCAATTTATGGCACCTTCCCCAATTCCATACTCACTGCATTTTCTCAGGCTCATGGATTCAAATTCAATATAAGTTAATTTTTTTTTTCTGTTCTCCAAGTTAGTATCCCATCTTTCACCTTATTTCTTTTTTTTTAAACATTTATTTATTTATTATGTATACAGTATTTGGTCTACATATATGCTCGGGCACCAGATCTCAATGTAGATGGCTATGAGCCACCATGTGGTTGCTGGGAATTGAACTCAGGACCTTTGGAAGAACAAGCCAGTGCTCTTAACCTCTGAGCCATCTCTCCAGCCCCCATCACCTTATTTCTTTTGCCAAATTCCTTTATGTTTCACTTGGTCACAACAACAACAACAACAACAAAAAGAGTATCTGGTCTTACCTGAAAACAAGGCAGCCAGAAGAAAGGAACTGGGTCACAGCTGAAGTTGGGTCACACAGAACTGACTTAATGAGGATCCTACTATCAGTTGGGTGTGGTGGTACACATCTGCCCCAGCCCTGTAGAAGCAGAGGTAAGGGCACTGCCACATATTCTAAATCAGCTAGCTTAAGTAGTGAGTTCCAGAGTAGTTAGAGCTAAATATTGAGGCCCTGTGTAAAAAGGGGGCAAAAAAGAATAACAGCTTACAAAGGATTCGATTAAATGTTTAAAATTATGAGAACATGGTGCTGGAGAGAGATGCCCCAGGGGTTGAAAGGACCCAGTCTGTACATGGTGATTCACAAACATCCTTAACTCTAGCTCCACAGGCCCCAATGCCCTCTTCTAATCCTGCGTACAAGGCATGCACATGGTGCACATGCTGGCAAAACACGTATGCACATAAAATAATAGAAAAAATCTTTAAAATATTATAACATCATATCAACATATGGAGAAAAAGTCT
Organism: Lophiomys imhausi; assembly: GCA_907164525.1. Taxonomy (NCBI): domain Eukaryota; kingdom Metazoa; phylum Chordata; class Mammalia; order Rodentia; family Muridae; genus Lophiomys; species Lophiomys imhausi. Next base: position 22,085,974 of record CAJQZJ010001826.1, on the reverse strand, counting down.
CTTGGTCATTTCAAGAGGTTGCTATGGAGATAAAGCTAGAATAAAAGTAGAAGATAGAATAAAGCCTTTCCTATACAAATCATATTCCAAGGTGACTGAATGTTCTTCTTTATAATAATGATAATAAATAAAGGAATGATATAATTTTCTTATTTTGCAATAGCTTGGTGGCTGCTAGAACCATATGATGGTCAGTATAAAACTTGTGTTTGATCAGTGGTTCTCAAAATATGGGTCACAACTCCTATGGAAGTTGTATATCAGATATTTACATTATGATTCATGACAATAGCAAAATTACAGTTATGAAGTAGCAATGAAATAAATTTATGATTGGGGGTCACCACAGCATGAGGAACTGTATTAAAGGGATACAGTATTAGGAAGGTTGAGAACCACTGTGTTAGATGAATCAGGCCAAAAACATTTGGGCCCACCAAGTATAGCATGACAAACAGAAGCAAGCAGGTTATTGTTGGAGAAAGGTCTTATGCACAGTTTTCAGATGCGGATTTCAATGCTCTGAGATCTGGTTACCACCCTATCTGAGACATTGTCTGATTGGATAATAAAATTTGCTGATAGCCAATTAGCTGGGCAGAGAGAAAATAGTAAGGTGGGACTTCCTGTGAGGAAGAAAGGGACCCTGGGAAGAGATAGAGGAAGCTCTTTTTGACAGGAGACACAGAGAGAGACAGATGTACTTGTGGGCTTGGAAGGTACAGCAAGCCACATAACTGGTTGGGACTAGGTGGTCAGGTTAACTTAGGTGAGCTAGTTGAGAGTCTGCCCAGCTAAGGCCAAAACATTGAAACATTAAAAAGTTCTGGTGTATTTATTTTGTGGGTCTAAGGGCCACCCTGGGTCTCAGGCCTCTTCACCTGGAGACATAAGTCTGCAGGCCTCCCACCAGGCTGATCAGGTCTTTTACAACACGTTATTATGTGGGCTTTTGTATAATCTCTAAACATGATATACTTACTGCTAAACAATCAATCTGAGAGTTGAAGGTGTAGTTCAGTGGTAGAGTGCTTTCCTAGCCCTGGTTCAGTACCCAGCCACTCCACCACCACCCCATGCATACACAAGAGGGGAGCAGAAAAAGTGTTAAATGACACCATGGCATCATTAACATACAACTGGTCAAATTCACAAACTGCCAAGTGCAGGGGGAGAGGAGGGAGCAGAAAAACATTTTTTACCAGTGACCTGATGACATTAGGTAACACTCTGGATTTGTTTTTAAGAATAATAACAGCATTGTAGCTGTTTTCAATCTTCCCATCAAGGAACACTGAGTCCCCAGATCTTGGTTTCTAATAGTTGATTCCAGAGATGGAGCTGGGAAAAACACAAGATGAGTGTGGAACACCTTGTGATGCATAAAGTACAAGAAGGTCATAAAGTGACTGGGACTTCTTCCACAGGAGCTCCTTAATGGCCAAAGCTGGAATCCACAGGCTTAGAAGATATTGGTAGTGAGACTATAATTATTAGAATAAAATGAAACCAAGTCCATACTGATATGAATAGTTGTACAAACTAGGGGGAAAGGAGAGCTCTTCCTGAGGGTAGGATTCCAGTTAATAAACATTGGAGGAAGAAAGAAAAAAAATACTAGTCTTCCTTTAAAGATGAACAAAAAGGCTCCATTTATCATAACAAGATGTTATAGAAGACATGATTTTATTTTTAAAATACTAAAATGATTCAGAGCTTTTTCCAAGGCTTTTCTTTTTCAGTTGAGAACTCTGCAAAAGCACCCTGTTTTCTTCGTGGGCAGAACCTAACCTGAAATACTAGAATGGTTGATTGAGTAATTCATGGACTGATTTCATTTTTTATGTATTATTTAAACATTTCATCATGCATATTCACTGTACATGCAATAGTGTTACATAAGGACATTTTCATGCAAGTATATACCATTCAAGAACATATTCCCTTCTACTCTCCTAAACTCTTTCTCACCTCTCCCATTAGTCCTCTTTGTTCCTCTAGACAGTTTCACTTCTACCTTCATGTCATAAATACATACAAGATTTTATTCACGAGTGATAGAAAACATCCTCTCCTGTTTGTCTAAGACTGACTTAATGTGATTAGCTGCAGTTGCACACCTTTCTACAAATGACATAATTTCATTCTTGTGTATAGCTGGAAAAAAGTCCATTAGGTGAATATACCACATTCTCTTATCCGTTCTTCTGTTCTTGAACACTTGAGTTGGTTCTGTACCAAAGCTACTACTATTAATACTATATGACTGTGATGTGTTACTTAGGAGTCTCACGGGTAAATATCTAGAGGTGACAAAACTAGGTCATATAGATCTACTTTTACTTTAAGAAACCTCCACAATGACTTCCATGGTGGCTGGAATAGTTTCTCACTAGCAGTATATAATGGTTACTTTTGGCCCCATTCTCACCAACATTTATTTCTTAAAAGATTTATTCTTAGCCGGGCGGTGGTGGCGCACGCCTTTAATCCCAGCACTTGGGAGGCAGAGGCAGGCGGATCTTTGCGAGTTCGAGGTCAGCCTGGTCTACAAAGCGAGTCCAGGACAGCCAGAGCTGTTAAACAGTGAAACCCTGTCTCGAAAAAAACCAAAAAAAAAAAAAAAAGATTTATTCTTCATCTTCTAAAGAATTCATGTATATGTATGCTATGTGTGACCATGCCCACAGACACCAGAAGAAGGTATCAGATCTTCTGGAGCTGGAGTTATACGCAGCTGTAAATTGCCCCATATGGGTGCTGAGAAACAAACTTGGGTCCTCTGGAGTGGTCTTAACCACTGAGCCATCTCTCCAGTCCATCTGTTCTTTTTTTAATGGCTGCTATTCCTGCTGTGGTGAGATGAAATTGCAAGGTATTTTCAAATTCAGTTTCTCTGATGTCTAGTGAGAGTGAATATGTTTTTGTATGTCTAGTGAGAGTGAATATGTTTTTGTATGTCTATTGGCCATTTTGCATTTCATCTTCTGAGAACTATTTATAATTCATGTAGGAAGAAGTTTGAAAGTGGTTTCTTTTCTAGTCCCATTCTAGCTCCCAAATAATTAACACAGAGACCTATTAAGTTTATTCAACAAGCTTCCCCCCACAACACACAAGACTGGGTTTCTCTGTGTACCCCTGACTGTCCTGGACTCACTTTGTAGACCAGGCTGGCCCTGAACTAACAGAGATTCCTCTGCCCCTGTCTCCCAAGTGCTAGGATTAAAGGCATGTGCCACAATGCCCGGCAATTACAGACAGCTATGAGCTGCCATGTGGGTGCTTGGATTCGAACCCAGGTCCTTTGGAAGAGTAGCCAGTGCTCTTAACTGCTGAGCCATCTCTCCAGCCCCTATTCAACAAGCTTTAAGCACTATAACTAGGTAGATATTCATCTATTCTAACCTAACTACGTTATTTTAGCTACTTCCTAGCCATGTGTCCCAAGTTACTTGCCATCTTAGTCTTGACCTGGTTCTCTCTGCTCCAAGTGTGTCCTCATGGCGAACTCCTCCTGGCAGCCACCTCCTCCTGCCAACCTCATGACCATCTCTACTTCCTCTCCTTTCTCTTTCCTTCCTTGTTTGTTGGTTTCTTTCTTTCTTTCTTTCTTTCCCTCCACCTCCTCCCTTTCTCTCTTGGATCAAAAGTCCTACCTTCCTATCTCCTCTACCCAGTTATTGGCTGATCAGCTCTTTTTATTAACCAATCAGAGATGATGAACATTCTTCACACAATATTGAGACAGGAGATTCTTCAATAATCATGACAATGCCCATGTCAGAACCAGGTCTCTGGGCACAGAAATCAGCATCTGAATACATAGTGCACAAGACCATCTTCTAACAATTCCTTTACTGATTGATTGGTTGGTTGATTTCTTTTCCTAGTTAGCTTTGCCAATATCACACAATCTGCGGTCAACTAACAAAAGTCTCACTTGAAGAATTGCCTAGATCAAATTAGCCTGTGGACTTCTCTGTGGAGGACTGTTTTGATTGTTAATTGATGTAGGCACCAACCCTACATCACTAGACAGATGGTCCTGGGCTATATACAAAAGCTAGCTAAACCTAAACCTGTGAGCCAGCCAGCAACCAGCATTCCTCTGTGAGTTCTGCTTCAAGTCCCTGCCAGATTTCCCTGTGATGTACTATAACCTGTAAGGTGAAACAAACTCTTCTTCCTTAAGTCACCTTTGGACAGCAACAATAAGGAAACCACAACATTTCCTATTTTTAAAGTTCTTTCTGGATATTATTCTTGCTAGAAATGTAGCTAGCAAAGATTCTGTTCCACTCTTTGGGCTGTCTCTTCACATAATGATTTCTTTATTGTGATTTCTTTATTACATTATTTATTATTTATTACAGTTTGATAATTTCTCTTTTGTTAATAGTGGGCATTACTTCTCAATTGAGTTCTATTCAGAAGGCCTTTCCTGTGCCTGTATCCTGACTGGTTTCTCTACTTTTCCCTCTAAGTTTCAGAGTTTTAGATCTTACATTGGGGTCTTTGGTCAACCTGGAGTTAGTTTTGTACAGGGTTAGAGATGGGGTCTAGTTTCAGTCTTTTATCCCAGAGCCTGCCGGTAGGACCGTAGGATGTCAACTGGGGACCGTGAAAGATTAAGGAAGAATAAAGAAGCCAAAAGCTGGAGTCAGGAAGACTACCATTCACTAATGGAGTAGACTCACTTTATTTTGCAGCAGCTTTTATAAGTCCAGCAAAAAGGTTATGTTCAGTACAGAGAAGTTTGATTCAGTTTCCATAACAACAAAGTCACATAGGCAGAGCAGTCTGATCTTTTGTGTACAGGTAGCAACAGGTAGTTACATATCATAATATTATAATATCCTTCCCTGTTACTAGAAAACTCTATATCCTAAGAGACAATAGAAACAAGGAACTTGGCAAGTAAAATGCACTAACAGCAAGGGTCTCAAGGAGACATGCTGGCAGAATATACTGTGATTGTTAAGAGAATGTGAAGCCAGCCAAGTAAGTCAACCGTCGCCATGCTGGGTGGGGGGGGGCGTTCTCTCTCAGACATCTTTGTTAATGGGCACAAAGCTCTCTATACTTGGACATGTGGACATGCAGTATTCTTATCACCATTTGTTAAAAGTGCATTTTCCTCCAACATGGATTTTTGGTATTGTTCTTATAAATAAAGTAGTTACTCGAGTGTGTGGTTTTGTGCCAGTAATGTGCTGTTTTTGTTACTGTGGCTGTAGAGCATTACTTGAAATCAGCATTTTTTCCCCTTCAGCACTGCTTTGATTATCCAAAGTATTCCATGTTTCTGCATGGACTTTAGGACTTTTTTTTTTTTCTGTGAAAATGACATTGAATTTTGATGGGGATTGCATTGAATCTTTAGATTTCTTGTTAATATAACCATTTCACAATATTCATTGTTATGATCTGCAAGCATAGGAGCGCTTCAGTTTTTTTTTTTTCTTCAGTGTTTTGAAGTCTTCATAGTGAAGGTATTTCACTTCTTTCATTAGATTTATTCCAAGGGCTTTGCAGGATGTGTGAGTGTGGGCAGGATCAGGAAGGACAATTGTGAATGGGAATATTTTCCTGTTCCTTTCTCAGCATGTTTGTTGATAGACTTGATGCTTTAAAAAAATTATATGATAATTTTGTATGCCACCACTTTGGGGAAAGTGTTTACTGCTAAGTTTCCTGGTAGTCTTTTAGTTCTTGGTTCTTCTATATATGAAATCTTATCATCTTCTTCCTATTTATACCCCTTTAGTCTCTTTATTGCCGTTCTTCATCCAGTCCGACTGGGAGTTCCCAGCTACTGGTCTGCATCTGGTATCAGGCCAGGAACACTCACTCCCCCACCAGAAGACATGGACTCAGCCAGTTTCCCAGCAGAAATGGCTTAAACACAGACTGGGAAATCTGTACCCTCGGGGGGTCCAGGGAGGCTGGAGAAAGGATTTTCTCCAGTGCCCAAGTGCTAGCTATTTTAATAAGCAAGCATGAGAGTTAGGGTAGTCCTAAGTCTCTCCTGCATGTGGCAAAAGGTTACTAGGTCTCTTGGCTGAACCACCAGCCAGGTTGGGCAGCCTAAGGTCAAAGCTCTTTTCCCTGAGCTGACAGCATCAAGATGGGCAGCTTCAAGGAGCCCCTGGACCAAATCAATAGGTTTTGGGAGTCCGGCTTAGTTTGGGCGTGGTTGGAGGCTGTTTTGGGGACAACCAGCAACAGTCAGTTACCACAGATGAACCAGCAACCCACAAGAGAGATGTCAGAGGCTTGGCACCTCTCAGCGAGCTTTGGAGGCCACTGGGGTGACCAGCAAAGGTGACTAAAACTCAAGCTGTTGGGTGCTCAGAACTCCAGCTAGTCAGCATGTCCAGTGATAAGTTCCTTCTTCCCAAGCCTGAAATAAGCAGCCCAGTCTCAGTCAGGCATAATGGAGGAGTGGAGAAAGAGTGTTTATTTGGTGAATCAGGAGTATCATAAACCTTTGGGCATTGGGGAGGGGTTTTGGAGGTGAATGTGTTTGATTTGCTGGATATCCTCCTATCAGAAGAAAGGAGACCCAGTACCTAATTAACCCATGGGCAGTGGGAGCAGGGGGAAACTCTAGGTAGGGTAGAGGCATACACAAATGTCATTGGCTGAAACCCAAGGCACTGACAGACCTCACTAGCATGGGGAAGTACTTTCAGAAATCTCCAGGTGTTCCCTGGGCAGGTTGGAGGGGGGTGTTGGGCTGCATGACACTCCTTTAGAGGATCTGTTTTTCTCAGGATAGAAGAGGTAGGTTCCACTGAAAAAAGGGAGTCCATCATTTGGTACTAAGCTCAGGGGACTTTCTGGAAACACCAGACTTCTACCTTATCAGCAGAAATTCTCCACACTTTATTATGTTGCTGTAGCTAAGATTTCAAGCAATATAGTCCATAAGTGCAGAGAAAAAGACCGTACTTGTTCTGCTGCTTTTAGTGGAAATGCCATGTTTCCCATTTAGTGTAATAGTGAATACAGTTTGTCATACAAAGTCACTATTATATTCAGATATGTTCCTTGTACTCTTAGTCTCTTCAGAATTTTAATCATGAAAAATGCTGGACTTTATTAAAAGGCCATTTGTTCATCTACTCAGATGATACTGTGATTTCTGTCCTTGGATCCTTATACTTGTTTGTATGTTGAACCCTTCCTGCATCTTTGGATTGAAGCCAATTTGAAATGGTAAACGACCCTTTGATATGTTCGTGAATTTGGTTTGCAAGTATCTTAATAGCTTTTGCATATATATCCATCAGGGAGATTGGTTTATAATTTGTTGTGTCTTTACCTGGGTTATCTGAATAATAGTGGTTTCATAAGAGGAGTTTGGTAGAATGCATTCCTTTCCTATTTTATGGACCAATTTGAGAAGCACTGATATTAGACTTTAAGTATCTGGAATTTTCAGTAGTGAACCCATTGTGAAATTGGACTGTTTTGGTTGGGAGATAGTTTGTTACTGCTTCAATCTTATTGCTTGTTATACATCCCCTTAAACAGCTCATCTTGTTGGTTATAACTCTTTAAATCATCTAATATTTATACCAACAAAGACACAGGAGGCATAAACTGAGAAAAAATAACTGGCTAGCTCAGCAAGGTAACTTTATTTTCTAAACTATACACAACATATTTACAAACCTCATTCTACAACTAAACTACTTTTTTTAGAAATCTCTATCTGTGTCATTCTGCATAGCTAGTTTACCTTTCTCTTGAGCTCCTCCAACTCATAAAGACTTCTTAGCTCTTTCCTAGAATTCTGTTTTACCTGGGTGTAACCCAACCCTTTTAATTATTAAACACTTATTTATTAATAACTATATTCACTCATAACATATACACTTACTACTATTCCTATAAATTCCTACAACCCCTATGAATGCCTACAACCCTTATAAATGCCTACAACCCCTAAGACCTAACCACTAAACCTATTGATAACTATTACAACTATTTTTCTAAGGATACAGTCTCTGGGGCAGGTCCTCAGTCGTCAGGAGCACAGTCTCTGGAGTAGACTCTTTAATGCACTTAGCAGTCTTCTGGAATATCTCAGACGCAGGTTCGTCAGGGTAAATTGGCTATCGCAGTCTCACCTTAAATAAGGCTTGAGGCTTTCTTCTCTCTGGGAGACCTCAGCCGTCTGTAGGCCAACTTATTTCCTTCGTATCAGCAACTCTGCTGCTCTGCCTCAGTCTTTAAAGCTGGCCACAGTTCCCTTCAGGCCGCTGTCCAGACAGGTCAAACCCCTCTAGGCAAAAGCTGAGCCACAGGGTTTAGTCCTTGGCCTTTTGCTGTCTTGCTGAGGCTTTCTCTGCTCACCAGCTTCCTTCTGCCTCAGGGAGATCTGGCCATTGGTCTACCAGCACTTTCTGCAGCAGGACTCTCGGAGCTCTCTAGTATGGGGGCCCTTAGCACAACCTTCCGGGCTCACCCACTTGTCCTTAAATAGGATCGCTCCTTGTTCCACCTGCTTCAGCTTAATTTGGGCTCTGCCCACTTGGCAGCTGAAAACAATGCCAGGTCATAAAGTCTTTACTTGTTTCACCTGGCTTCAACCTTGTTTTTCAGTCCAAAGAGACTCCCCTCGTTTCATGTGACTTTATCCATAAACTGATAAGCTAATTGCTCACAACCAAGTTGATCTTCATGCCCCAAATTAAGAGACTGTATCAGAAACCTAGATATTCACTAAATCTAATTTATATTAATCAACCCCTGCACCTGGGTCCTGCCAGCTGCTCCTCTGTTGTTTCTACAAGCTCAAAGAGAGGCTCTATCTCTTACCCCAGCTCCTTCCCTTCCATACAGGCCCTTCCAAGCAGGGAGAAGGGTGGGGTGGGGGGCTTATCAAAGGGTTCAATCACTTATAAAAGAAGTCTAGGTCCTTCCCTACACCCTTGGCAGGCTGAACCATGTCACTGTCATGGTGGGGGGCTCAAGTCAGTAGGGCCCAAATCATTTCACCTTTGAGGTGGGGCAGCTCAAGGCCACCCAATTGACTTTGCCTTGGGTCATAGGGCAAAGACCGTAAGAACCCCTCCCAAGCAACTTGCCTTAAAACAGGCAGGACTTTCTATTCCTAAGCATTCTTATCTATGAAGGCTTTAGAGGCACACCCAAACTGCATCTCTTCATGACACATCTAACTGCATTTGACAAACTCAGTATCTCTTTTATATTTTGCTAACAATTAGGTTTTCTATGTACAATAATCAAATATCCTGTAGCAATCTTGGTTTGATTTTGATAGGTTATCTATGTCTATAAAGGTCATATAAGCTTTTAAGGTATATACTAATATTTTTTTTCAATTTCCTTGCTATCTATGGCACTGTCTACCTTTCCACTTTTTTTCTCTATATTTCTATCTAATTGCTTTATGCCTGTTCTTATTTCTTTCCATCTACTGATTCAGAGTTTGGGTTGTTCTTATTTCTTCAAAACCTTACTTCATGAGGAACTGCCTTTGAAATTATTTCTCACAACTCAGGTCCCACCACTACCTCCCCAATACCTTACTATCAGGAACACAAAACACTCTGAGAAGGCAGTCATAGACACTACCAGATATCAGGTCCAGGGGGTTTATTTGAGACAGTCTCACCTTATAGCCTTGGCTAACCTGCAATGTGCTATGCAGACCATGCTGGCTTCAACCATAGACATCTTCCTGTCTCCCTAGTGCTGTGATTTCAGATGTCCAGCTTTATAATCAGGTTTACAATCTGTTGATTCTTAAAGTGGTATAGACATCAGAAGAGACATAAGCATGTGCATCCTAAGCTGGGTTGACTATTCTATTTAATAACAGAGGATGTGGTCAGTGAGGTCTGGTATACTCTATAAAAATCAGTATTAATGTAGACTAGTGGCTTCCCCTTGAAGAGCCCTCTAATTAAGACTCTAACAGTTCCCATTCCCAGAAATGGGCTTAGTTACTAGGGAAACAACAGATCAGAGACGGTTTAGTCATGTGACTTGAGAAAGATATGTTTAGAGTTACTAACTGCTAAATGCAGATTTAAAAACCCTCCATTTTATGATCAACTCATGATTGTTTACTAACTAGGCTGAAGGCACTCGCACTTTTTCCAAAGGTTGTCCACCATTTCAGTTTGAATGCTCCAATCATATTGAAGATTACCTAACCCACCCTGAAATTCCCCTGAAAGCCTTTACAAAGAGCCTGTGAGCTCATCTCAGGGTCACTAATCTGCCTAACTGGTGACCCCCGCATGCTGGATATCTGCAGAAAATAAAAGTTCATTGCTTTTGCATGCTATCTGAGTTTGGGTGTCTTCCTCAGCGCATTCCGGACCCTAACACCCTGTGTTCTTTGTTGTGGAGACAAGGCTTGTGAACAGTCAGGTTAGTTAGAGTGGAGACAAAATACAGGTAGTGAAAGAAGTCTTCACAGGCTGAGTTAATCAAAGAGATTTCCCATCTTCTTCTATTATGTTCTAAAGCAAAAAGTCTTTGAGATATATATGAAAGTATAAACATTAAATATACATATGTATATATGCTCTTGCTTACACAGCAAGCATTCAACTCACTAATCATCTTCCCAGCCCTGATTTTTAGGCTGGCCAGGCAGCATGCCACAGTGATCCTCCTGTGCCCACTTTGCCAGCACTAGGATCACACCTGGCTTCTTTTTATATGAATTCTGGAGGCCAAGCTCAGGGTCGTAGGCCTGCATGGCAAGCACTTTTCTAAATGAGCCATCCTCTCAGCCCTTCTCAGTAAATGTATTGTTACTTTTACAAGAGGGGGTGGCCGGTGGTATTAGAGTCTCAAGGAACTCTGACTTAACGAAGGCTCATAGGAATGAGTACAGTAAGAATCCAAGGCTTCAGCATTTGGGCAGTGTGGTCTCATGATCTCCACTGGGTGATGAAGGCAGGACAACATTCGCAATGCTCTCGGGATGCTTTCTTATGAAGTGAACACAGGTTAGGGTACTAGACTTAGAATTATACTCCTCAAAGTCACAGGACCTAGTCGGGTGCCCACTTCTCTGACCAGGTTGGGAAACGCTGAGAAAGATGTATTGTTTTGTGTCTGCAGGAACATAACAACATCTGGAGCCCAGTTACTCAGAGGTAAGTTCCTGTTCTAGAACCATCTGTGTGGCGAACGTAACTTTTGTGTCTTAGCTCCTTTTGTGTGAGTAAGGACAACAGTACCTGCCTCTCAGGACTGCTGTGAGCATCAGTAGCCAATGCATGCAAAGTGCCCGAGCACAAAGCCAGTGCTAGGTGTCGCTGCTGTTACTAGAGCTAAGAGCCCCTGGCTGCAGGCTCTCTGGGCCTCTGGACAGTGAGGTGGTTAGGACCTCCAGCACAGCAGCTGAGCACTTGCTGTACAGCTCCTCCTTTCAGAACTAGCACTCTATGTTCTCACAGCTTCTTTCATTTATTGAAAAAAAGTTTAGAAAAATGGCAGTTAATAAAGAGCACAAACAAATCAACAGGAACACACTAGTGGAAAACATACAGAATATAAAGCTAATAACGCCACTGGCTTCTTTAATTGGTTAAGAGCACAAAATGTAACACGCAGGTCTATTTTAAACAAATTAAAAAGCTATTTTGTATTTTTTTTAAAAATAATTCTCCCCAAGTCAAATATATATACACACCCCCAAAAATGGTGTGCGAGGAAAGCTGGCACACATAAGAAGTTGTACCCTGGATTTATGGGTTTACAGTTGCTGAAGCAGGGGTTAACACAAAGTCAACGACAAGTAACAATACCCACTCCCAAGACAGGGCCTGCTCTACAGTCCAGGATGGCCTCAAACTCAAACCCCCTTTCTCAGTCTTCCAAGTGCTGGGATTAGAAGCCAACACCCAGCTACCACACCCAGCAAAGTTAGTAGTTCCTAAGAACTGAGCATTCAAATGCTGAATGGCACAAAGCTATACTGTAGAAAGTACTATTAAGTACAAAGGAAAAAGTATGCTCAGCTTGTACAAAAAAGCTCTTAAAGAAAACAACACAAAACCACTGAGCAGACCAAGGAGGCTGCAGCTAGACGTCAAAGATACAACTCTGCATATCTGCACTAGGAAATTCTATTTATCCAGAGTGGACTAAACGGGCATTTTTAACATTTCCATACTTGACCAAGTTTAAGCTTCCTCTTTCTTCCCCTTCCCACTTGTATGGTCCAGCAGAAGGAGAGCTTTTAGAATTGGCTATTTTATTTTTCTTTCTGTGGCGAGACTGTCATGGAGCCTGGATATTTCAGGTTCATATGCATCCATGACTAGTGTCCCGCTGTGATCAAAGAACTTAGCAATGGACTTGGTGAACTCGGCTTCCCGTTGCTGCTTTGTCCTTCCACTGATGAAGGTCAACTTCAGGGTGTATTTGTCATCAAACCTAAGTATCAAGATAAAGAGAATAAATCAAAAACCAAACAGACTGGAAACTGAAGGGATCTTAGGGTGGGGGAAGACAGCAATGGAATACACAATAGTAAAAGAGGAGTATTTGAGGGGAAGGAAGGGAACCAGCAGAAGGGTGGCAGGGAGATGAGCGAGAAGGTCCAATGAGAGCATACATACGAAAATGCCCAACAAGGTACACCACTCACTTTGTATGCTAACTTTAAAAACCATCTTAAAAACAAACGAATTCAAACAGTAACAATTCCTCAGCCAGTGGTTCTGAAAGGTGGGAATAAACTTGGCACTGCTGATACAGGGACTACCCCCTACTCTTACCCAGAGAGAGAGAGAGACAGACAGACAGCAGACAGATCAAATGACCAACCCCACTCTCAGGTCTCCTAACTGCCTTGAAGATACTAATTCTGATGCTTCCTTAGATATGACTATATACTTTCCCTGGTTTAATTACCGAACCCTAATAAAGATGAGAACAGACTAACCAAGAAAAAAAATATTCCTTGTAGAGGGACCAGAAAGTGTAGAGGCCCTGAGGTGAGAACATGGCAAGGGTGTCTGAAGAAAGAAAAGGAACAAGAGATGAGGGTGTGTTTGCACATGCATGCGGAACGCACACACGCACACACACGGACTGCTAAGCTGTCCCTAGGAATTAAGACTTTTTCCTGAACAGGAGATCTTAACAGAGGACTAAGTGGATGTGACTTATGTTTGCAGATTACTTGCTTTTCCTGGTCTGCTGGCAATGACTACAAGAAGGGAAAGGAACTTCGGGGTCCACCAGATGTGAGGAGTTGCTAACAGTGGAGCTGGTGAATAGTCAGACTAGATACATCTGGGTGGAGCTGGTAGACTAGAACTCTAGAGTCCAAATGATCTGGACTTGTTAGGAATGAAACTGCCACTAACCCAGAGAGGAGAACTAGGGGAAGAGTGGACAGGATCATGGGGAAGGGAGTTGAGTTTTGGACATGTTAACTCTAAGATGCTCATCAGGACCCACTATCAGACAGAAAGTATCAGATAGAGAGAAGGTCTAGGATAAAAGTGTAGATTAAATCTTTATATAGGGAACATTTATTCTTGAAAAGCTCAGGGCTAGGGTTGGATTTCTTAAATGTAAAGTAGTTCTAGGAGTAAGTCCTAGTGTCACTTCCAATTTCGAGATAGGAAAACAGAAAATAAATGAGATGAAGGAAAAGTCCTCAAAGTAATTAGAAAATCAGAGGAGTGTAGGAAAGGCAGGAAATTGTAAACAATTGGTCAGATGCTGTTAATGGGCTAAAAAGTGGGACAAAAAGGTAAGAGCTGGTCCAAATGATGATGGGGGAGGAAGGAAGAAAAGAGAAAGTAGATGACAGCAGTGACAGATGACTGAGAAAAAAGTCTGAGGGACAAGGGGAGAAAGGTAATATTTTTTAAGCTAGGAGAAATTATAGCATGTTTCTGCATCAGGAAGAATGATCTCGTAGTGAGGGAAACTCCAAGGAGAAAGGACAAATGGAGGGGACGGCAGCCTGACCACCTCGGCCTTCTGTGCACAGACAACAACAACGCACACAAGGTTGGGGACATACAGACTAGCACATGAGACCCTCCAAACGGATCTAAGCCACATAAAGGGAAGAGATAAAAAGGTGGTCAGATCCAGGGACAGGAGCAGCACTACAGCCAGGAAAGCAGCAACTAGTGATCGGAGTGGAACACTTGAAATCGAAACATTATAAGGTAGTAATGATAGTGACTAGGGTGTACCCATCACATGTTTAACACACGGCAGAAAACAAGATCATTGAAAGATAGTGAGTAAAACAGACCAGGATTCTGCAATCATCATCCACCCAGACCTATAAATCACTGAGACTCATGGAAGACATATGTAAGAGAGCACCATGGGCCTGGAGCTATCGTCAGGAAAAAAGAATTCTGCAATGAAGAACAGAAGGGGCAGAATGTGAACAAGTACAGTTCAAAGTGCAGACGCTGAGGAAGAGATGGAAGACAGCTAGAAGCAGTAGGTGGAGAAGGGGAATCTAGCTCCATGTCAGACGTCAGGGTGACAAAGACTACAAGACAAACATGAGCCACCACTTCCAATACACAGGAAATGTGTCTTCTGGGTACAGGCAGGTTTCACTACGGGAGAAAATTGGGACATGTTCAGATGGAGAGTAAGCTATAGGAGATTCTTTAGACCCCTACAATACCTTGGAGGCAGATGAAGAGGTCACAGCTACAGCTAAGGCTCGGTTCATTTCAATCATTCACACAATTTTTTCAATTATTTTTAATTTCTTATGTATGGGTGTTTGGTATGCATGGATGTTTGTGTACTACTTGTGTGCCTGGTGCCTATGGAGGCCAAATGAAGGCACTAAAATCCCTGGAGTTGGATTGTAAGCCACGGTGAGGGTGCTGAAGATCAACCCAGGTCCTCTGGAAGAACAGCCAGTTCTTTTAACCAATGAGCCACCTCTTTAGCTCCAATACAAAAAACTTTTTGCCATCCCAGACCGTATGCTGAGTCTCAGGAAACAAGAGGTTAAAAAAAAAAAAAAACACAATCCCTGCTGTGTTTGGGAACAGTGAACAGTAAAGGAGTTTTACACTGTAGAGAAAGTATTGTGGGATTTACAAGTAAATTTAATTACAGCTCCATGGGACTATGGATCACACTAGCAAGCAAAAATGTTCTTGAAATATCTAACTTAGAGTAACATATAGAAAGGAAGTCTTCATCAGAGAAAGGACAATTTATCTTGGAGACAGAACACTAATCAAGCCAGAAACAAGCCAGTTTAGAGAGAGAGTCACTGGGCAACTAGAGAAGTTGGCAAACTGCAAACTCCACATGCTGTTCAACTCTGAGAGGATATGAAGGAAGCTGGGGATGCCACTGGGCAGCTGAAGACGATTCACCTGCTGGACAAGTTCATACTGTACACTAACTGTGGAGAACCAGCTCTCCAAAGGCTTTGTTAAAGTCTGCAAAGTCTGAACATGGCAATCGACAGTCGTGACACTTTCACTGCCACTTCACAACACATGGCAGCCATAGAGGACGGCAGAATCAGATACTGTTATACTAAGTAACTGAGAGGGGAGAGGGCAAACAGCAAGAGCATTCATGCTTCTCTACCAACAATATGCAGCTGGCAAAAATTAGCAAGGGATGTGGAAAATCTGTACGTTTACACACTTCTAATGGGACTTAAAATGGTGCATGTACTTTGGAAAACACACTGTCAATTCATCAAACAAAGTAACCTCATGGTCCAGGAATTCCTCTTCTAGGTACATTACCCAAAAGAAATGAAAACAGATCCATACATATATGTAGCCCTATCATTCATAGACTCCAAAAGGGAGAGCCAATCCAAATGTCCATCAACTGAAATAGGTTTAAAAAATATAATGTATCTGTGCAACAGGCTTCAACTATTAAGAAGGATCAAAGTATTGATATACAACAATGATGACCTTGGGAAACATTAAGCTATGTTGTGAAATAGTATCTTCTGGATATGGGAGGGCCATTGTACTCATGGACTCACAGAAGCTATGGCTGCCTGTACTAGGCCTGTTGGAGATCAAGGTCAAGCCACTCAACACGCCAGCCTGAGGCTCCCACTGCTAGCTGAAAGCAATAGACAGTTGAAGGCTACTGGAAGAGAGAGTCTGTTGTTTCTTGGGTGTGGCTTCATAGGTAGCCTGTGCTCCAGTGAGCTCCACTAGCAGGAAGCACTAGTTGTATTCAGTGGATTAGGAAGAGAATATGAAGTTGAGAGAGGGCCATGTGGAGGTATCTGGGAAAAGTTGGGGAAGGAGTACGGGGTGGATATGATCAAAATATATACCTATGTGAAATTCTCAAAAACCAGATAAAAATGTTTTAAAATAGAAAAAAGAAAACATTATACTAAGTAAAAGTAGCCATTCTCCTTCTTTTCTGATCTCCTACAAGTCATGTATTTTTTGTTACTAAGAGCCTGAACTGTATACAACTTGGCCTAGAATTCTCATTCTACCACTTCTGAGCTCAGTTAAAAAATTTAATTTTTAGGACCATGTTCTTATCTGTAGATACATGTTCTAAGGTTTAAATGAGGTAATGCGCTTAGCATAACACCTATGGTGGTTTGAATGAGAATGTTCCTCATAGGCTTATATTTCTGAACACTTGTCTGCAGCTGGGGCACTATTTGAGGAGGCTTAGGAGGTGTGGTCTTATTGGAAAAGCAAGCCACTAAGGATGAGCAATGAGAGTTTACAGACTCGCACCATTTCTAGCATGCTCTCTCTGTTTTGTGCTTGTATCTCAAGCAATGCATTCTCAGACTGCTGAGCAGCCACCATGTATGCCTGTTGCCAGACCCCCTCCTGTGACAGCAATGGAACCACAAGCCAAATAAGTTGCCTTGGTCATGGTTTCTTATCAAAGAAATAGAAAAGTAAATAAACCTAAGATACAATAAATGCTGAATGTGAATTTGCTATAGTAATTGACATTTTATCTTCCTAACAACTCTATAGAGTTTTTTTTTTAATCTTACTAAACTTCACTTTACATAATTTACCAAAAGCCATGAATTAGAAACAAATGCTGGAATATGGACCAGTTCTTGATACCAATGGACATTTGTGCGTGCCTCCCCAGTTCAGAAAGACTGGGCTGCAGTTTGAGTCGCACAGAGCACCACTCCAGATTCTTGAACACATTCAGAATGAATGTCAGAAGTCAGAAGACACAGAAGCTAAACTGAGGGTCCTTAAACATAACTAACCCCACACTTTTGATCTTTTTAAAAAAAGATCTATTTTATGGGTATATGTGTTCACTTGCATGAATTTATGTGTACAATGTGCATGTAGAAGACAAAAAAGGAGAATGTTGGATCCCCTGGAACTCAAATTACAGGTGGTTGTGAGCCACTGTGTTGGTGCTAGGAACCAAACCCAGGTCCTGTCTAAGAACAGTTAAGGCTCTCAACCTGAGCCATTCCTCTACCCCAACCTTTGTTAATTTGCCACAAGGAAAAAGACAATCATTCCTCAATCTTCCACCAAAGTACATCCTTACAGTAACTTCTATGATAGAGAAACTTGAGAAAGAACAGTACTGGGACAAGTCTACCAGCTCACTCCCCTCCTTCCATTTTACATGACTAGTACTATGATCTGCATAGAGCAGACACAGAATCAGGACAAGATCCCAGAGCAAACCAATGCCAGACATTAAGAATCTCTAAGAACTAAGGATGGGTATTACCTTTTGAGGCTGGAGGACAGCTGCCAAATATCATCAGGATCCATTCCTGTAGGATCTTTTCTGTGGGCTACCAGAAAGATGCTCTTCTCCTTATATGAGGTATAAATGGTCAGAATTCCCATCATCACAAAATAGGTTCAAATAATGTTAAGGGAAAAAAATACAAATATACAAACACAACAAATGTGAAGTAACAAAGGACACAAAAGGGCCACAAGAAATTTTGACAGTCCTAGACAAGTTTTATCTTACCACTAAAGCACTGAAAATTTAGTTATTTCCTCTTTACCCTTGTGTTTATGTTCCTAAAAGCGAGGCTCTCTCTGGTTAGTTCTCTAGACACCTCAAAAAGGAGACAAAAGGTAGAGGACAACAGGCTTTCTCATCGTTTCCACTAACGGACAACAGGCTTTCTCATCGTTTCCACTAAAGGACAACAGGCTTTCTCATCGTTTCCACTAAAGGACAACAGGCTTTCTCATCGTTTCCACTAAAGGACAACAGGCTTTCTCATCGTTTCCACTAACGGACAACAGGCTTTCTCATCGTTTCCACTAAAGGACAACAGGCTTTCTCATCGTTTCCACTAAAGGACAACAGGCCTCAAACGACCTATTAGTTGGTTTCTCAAGACTTTGTCATAACTTGTGCTTATTTCTCTATTTTAAAAAAGGATCTCGCTGGGCGTGGTGGCGCACACCTTTAATCCCAGTGCTCGGGAGGCAGAGGCAGGAGGATCTCTGTGAGGTCAAGGCCAGCCTGGTCTACAGAGTGAGTCCAGAACAGCCGGGGCTACACAGAGAAACCCTGTCTCGAAAAACAAAAACAAAACAAAAAAGTAATAATAATAATAATAATAATAAAGGATCAGAGGCTGAAGAGATTGCTTAGCAATTCAGCGCACTGGCTGCTCTTTGCAGGGAACCTGGGTTTGAATCCCATCACCTATATGGCAGCTACCTACAATCTATAGTTCCAGATCCAGGAGATATGACACCCTCTTCTGGTTTTGTCAGGCACCAGGCTTGCATGTGGTACACAGATACACATGCAGGCAAAACACCCATACATGTAAAATAAAATAACAAAATGAAAATATATTACAGTAGACTTGACTTTGTTCAACCAGTGTCAGAGTGACTTCAGATCAGTCTACTGTGAGAGTAATTATGCCTGATGTACATGCAGATACATTATTACACTGGTTTGACAAATAACATGTTAGTGGTTTGAGTTATGTGGAGTATCATTTAAATTTTATGAACCAGAGGCAGGAAGTATAGTGCAAAGGAAAAGGAGCTGACAGAGTCCTACTAATTTCAGCACTTAGTAAATTAATTTCATCATTTTAATAAGCTAATTAAAAATAAATTAATTCAGTGTTCTCTCTACAAAGAGAATACTGAACTTTTGGAATTGTCATGAAGCTAGGCTCAGTGGTACACACCTATAATTTCACCATTTGGGAGGCGGAGTCAGGACTACTGCAAGTTTCGGCTGCTATACTGAGTGAGACCCTGTCTCAGACACACAAGAACAGAATTGTCTAGCACTATATATAAAACATGAACTAAGAATCGTGCTTTGCTTTAAACAAATAAATATTGTCAAAGTAGTTCCTTTGGAGATTTTGTGTAATAAGGTTGCTGTCATTGTCTTGACAACTGTCTCTAGAACTTATGGTATATTCCTTTACATTGCCTCAACAGTGAAATTTTAAAACGAGGATAATTAATCTGACTATTGAAGAGTCAAAGATTACTTGTTGCCAAGACTAGGAACCATGTATTTGTATAATACTATTTTCAATCAGGTGCTTTATTAAGATGGATAGCTAACTGCCTCTGAAAGTGGATTCACTATATTTTTAAAATTGTGTGTATGTGTGTGCCCATGTACGGCAAGTGCACATGTGTGGGAGTGACTTCAGAAGTGAAAAGATGTGCCAGGCCTCCTGGAGCTGGAATTACAGAGGGCTGTAAGCCACGGGACATGCGTTCTAGGAATCAAGCTCCAGTCTACTGAAGTACAGCAAGTATTCTTAACTACTGCACTCTCTTTCCAGCCTCAGGAAGGTAAAGTCTTAAGATTGTGGTAAGAGTTCTGTTTATTAAAATAACCAAAGTGTGAGGCTGTGTCAGCTAAGACCACAGGTGTAAACTATTAACTATACCTAGTGAGCTAGCAGGGGTGTGGCTTAGCCAGCTGAGCAAGTTTAATTCTGAGGACTTGAGAGAGGGAGAAAAATAAAAGTCAGAGCCCTGGGGAGAGAGGGGAGCTACAAGGAAGAAAGAGGTTGCTGCTCTCCCTGCTGCAAGTGCTCCCCCAAACTGCTGCTGGTTCTTCCTGCTGCTGTTTCCTGGTTTGCTGGACTTCTGGATATTGTGACTACTGAGATTGGTATTGCCCACAAAGAACCCGCAGACTATAATCAGCAATAAGTAGCTCAAAGAGAACTCCATCCTTTTTCCCTTTAATCCTCCTTCTCTCCCACACAGTGTTTCAAGGTTGGAAGGAAGAAGGGTTGGAAGGGAGGAAGAGGTATTAAGTATAGTAAAATAATTAGAGTGAATATTAAAACAAAAATAATAAATGCCGCCTGGTTATATAACATATATATATATATATATATATATATATTTTTTTTTTTTTTTTTTTTCCCAAGACAGGGTTTCTCTGTATATCCTCAGCTGTCCTGGACCCTCTTTGTAGACCAGGCTGGCCTTGAACTCACAGAGATCCACCTGCCTCTGCCTCCCACATGCTGGGATTAAAGGCATGTCCCACCATGTCTGACCATTACAGACAACTGTGAACTGCCATGTGGGTGCTGGGATTTGAACCAGGGTCCTTTGGAAGAGCAGCCAGTGCTCTTAACGGCTGAGCCATCTCTCCAGCCCAATAACATATTTTTTTAATTAGTGATGGAGTTCTACATAGTAATGTATATTTATACTTTTTAAAATTTTACATTTATTTACTTGGGGAAAGGTGTATGCATGACAGTACACCAAAGCATGTGTGCAGGAGCAAAGGACAACTTGCAAGAGTCAGCTCTCTTCCTCCACTCTGGGTTCTAGCAAATGCCTTCACCTTCAGAGCCATCTGATGGACCAAAAAAATATTTTTCCTTATATCTTTTAAGTTATAAAGTGCAAAACACTTATATGCAGATAAACTAAGGGATAGGAGATGGGAGTGGAAGACCACAGAAAAATCATACTATAAATGCATATACATTTTGTGATTAAGATTATCATAAAAGTTCTTTGCATTGAGTATCTTAAGAAACACTTTTGTTAATCATAAAAAGGAGAGGCAAAATTCTCAACTTACAATAGGATTTTGTAACTATGAACTAAAAATGCACGTAACACACCATGCTTCCAAACACTATAGATTAATTAACCTAGCCTACTTTGAAAGTACTCAGAACATTTACATCAGCCAGTATTTGGGCAAATTTATCTAATACAAAGCCTACTGCATGATAACATGCTGAATTTCTGATGTAATTTATTGAGTACTATATTGAAAATGAAAAGCACGATGGTTGTATGGGTATTTTTGTGCCATTATAAAGTAGAGAAATCTTAAGTTGAACTCTTTGAATTTGGGACTGTCTATTTATATACCAAATATACTATAAAATCTCCCATCTAGTTTTCCTTTTTCATTTGTGTGTAGTAAATGCATATGTATGTGTTCACATGTGTGCCTATGTATGTACAGGTACACAGAGACATGTATGTGTGCATGAGAGTCAGGGATCAATACTAGCTGTCTTTCTATATCACTCTCCATCTAACTTTATGAGAGTCTCTCTCACTGAACCACTCCAGAACTCACTGATTCAGGAACACTGGCTGGCTAGATGGCCCTGGGATTCTAGTCTCCATCTCCTCAGAACTGGGATTACAAGTTCTCTGCTACTATATCCAGGTTTTATGTGGGTGCTAGGGTTCCAAACTCAGGTCTCCGTGCTTGTGTAGCAAATATTTTAACAACTGGATCATCTCCCCTGTCCTTTTTTTTTTTTTCTTTTTCAATTTTTAAATGACACAAGGTTTTGTGAGGTAGCCCTAGCTTCCCTGAAACTCATGATCATCCTGACTCAGTCTTCTGAGAGCTGGAATTACAAGTATATGCTACATGCCCAGTGTACCATTCATTTTTGCAATTATGAATGGGTATTACTGATATTTTTTCCTCTAGCACAAGATCACAATCACCTTGGATTTAAACCCATGTTGTAGAGGCCCAGCAGGCATCCTCAAGTTCACTGAAACACAGGCCAAACCCACATCTCATGCTCGGGACTTCCCCAGCCACCTCTTCAGCTTCAAAGAAAAATATGAAACAAATTCAAACTTCTAAAATCCAAAGCTTTTCTATTTACAGTCTGGAATAAATTCATTAAAGCAATTCAATCTAATGGGAAAAATCTAACAGGTTAAAAGAGCTGGATCTCACTATCACTGTATGTCTTGCTTTAGTGTTCCTATGAGTTAATAACTAAATACACTGCAGATAAAATAACCTTATTAAATACAGAATATCAATCATGTGACATGAATTTACACATGTGAGCTAAACTAAGTATACTGCAGATAAAATGACCTTATTAAATGCAGAATATCAATCATGTGACATGAATTTACACATGCACAACTTTTAATGTTAACTCTAACATTAGCAAGACTTAAAATCAAAGCTTTTATGGGAAGCAAGGGTGACTTAATAGAGACATGTTTGAACTGTTACTAAAAGGCAACCCATAGCATAAAAAAAAGGATATGATATGACACACAGAGCCAAAACTGGCTTGGACTCTGGAAAGGGATGCATGTAATCCCAAATCAAAGCCACTATGGCAAAGAAGCAGGAGATGGTACAGATGGTGAGGCGACCGTCAATTAGACCGAAGTTCTCCACATACTTGTATTTTTCCAGGAGTACCTGGTGAGAAGTAGGATAGAAAATAAGTAATGCTTCCTTCCTATGGCTGGCTTTTACTGACTCGGATTTATAGGCATGTTATGAACTGCAGGAATGAGTGAACAGTTCTCTTCAACTATGTTACCATTCTAAACAAAGAAGACTCAAACCCTCTTTAAAGAATCATAGAAAAAATTTATCAAGTTCTTAGTTTTAAAATTCTCAGCTCTTAGGACACAGCTAATATTTTCTTTTCCCTTTGCAAATGGACTCACCATAGATGAATATTCTACCTTCCCAAGTTTCTAAGCCAATTAATCTCGAAACAATGAGTTACCGATTTTCTTGATATCCCAACATTCATGTTGTAACACACTTCCTCCTACTTATTCTGTGATAATTTTAGAAGCCCTTTTGGGCTCATTTTCTAACTTTGAAAACTATGGTTACTCCAAGTAGGAGAAGAGATCCCAGAGGAGACATATGTGTCTTCACAACTACCTTTTTGGCGGAATCATCCAAAGAGTTTTTCACAGCTGATCCATCCCATTTATCAATTTTCACAGGCTTATCATCAATCTTCCACTGCAAAACAAACAGAAAAGGTGTGCATCAAAAAACATGGGGCCTTACAAAGTAGAATGAGCTACTTTGTTCAGATCACCAAGTATACACACACTTATTCTTTGTCTTCTGATGTTAAGGAGACTAGGCACTACAATCAGGTGGTGTCTTACGTGAATGGTGCAAGTCTCCACAAAGAAAATTCAAATCTATAAGCCTAGAACCAGAACGTGTGCATGTACTATGTGAATTCATATACCCCACCTCCTTTTCACCCACAGATGAGTGTAGGAAAAAAAACATGCCTTTGTTCATCCTAACATTCTGTAAGCACAAAATTTAGAAAATACAGATACAGGAGTTTACAGACACTATCAAAGAGGAAAGGTTTTCTTTAAAACATCATCTGTGAATAACTTGAATACTTTATTGTCATGTTGTAGCAAATTTAGTATAATCTGTTGAAAATACCAAATTTTCAATTACTAATCAAGTGTCATAGCTTTCTGTTGCTGTGACAAAATACCATGACCAACAGGAACTTGAGGAGGAAACCAGGGATGGGCCCTGGACTGGCTTGCTAACAGGCAATTCAATTCCTATTCATTTGGGTTGAGAATGGATTCTTTTACTGAAAGACTGAAAACATTTCTGTCTAATTAACCTTTTTAAAAAGCTGTGAGTTCACCTTTAATCCCAGCACTCGGAAGGCAGAGGCAGGCGGATTGTTGTGAGGCCAGCCTTGTCTACAAAGTGAGTCCACAACAGCCAGGGCTATTACACGGAGAAATCCTGTCTCAAACAAAACAAAACAAGCTGTGATCTATATGCTAATATACAAAAAGAAAACCTGAAGTCTATAAAGAGGAAAAATGTTAACTAAATGTTGTATGTTATGTGTCCTCGTGTGCATGTGTTTGAGCATGTGTGTTGTGTGTGCTTGTGCACACATGCATACACACACCCTCAGATCTCCTAGAACTGGAGTTACAGGTAGTCGGGAGTCACTTGATATGCTGCTGGAACAGAACTTGGATCCTCTGCAAGAACAGCAAACACTCTTAAACACTGAGCCATCTCTCCAACCCCTAAATTAGTTATATTTAAAGCCATTATAAATAAAATCTTTTCCCATCAGTGTCTTAGAAAAACAGTACTTTTCTTAATTATTCATGGTAGCATTACATAATATTGATTCTCACAACCTGTCAGCCTAATAATCAAACATGACACCTAATTTTTTTGTTTTTTTGAGAAAGAGTTTCTCTGTGTTGCCTTGGCTGTCCTGGAACTCACTCTGTAGACCAGGCTGGCCTTGAACTCACAGAGATCTACCTGCCTCTGCTTCCCTGGGATTAAAGGCATGCACCACCACACCCAACCATAACACCTAATTTTTAAAATTACATATTGAACTAAGAATAACAGGGTTTTTTTTTTTGTTTTTACTACATCCAAACATAACACCTAATTTTTAAAATTACATATTGAACTAAGAAGAAAATAACAGGCTTTGTTGTTTTTATCTATTGCAAAGATATTTTTCTTTGGAGTTGCTATGCCCCATTTTGTTCCTTAATATCTATTGGGGGTTTCTACCCCATTTTTGCCTGTTTAGCTCCCAAGTAAATGACACAGAGACACTGTAATTTATTAATAAGCTGGTGGTACTATGTCAGGCAGGTTCTAAGCTATTCTAATCCATGTTGTTAAAACTTACATAAATGCCGTCACTTGCCAATTTGGTGTCCCCTTGGTTGTTTCTGCTCTATCTGTCGGTCCTCTGGGTGAACTTCTCTTGGCCACCTGCTCCTGGTCCATCCCACCTAATGGCACCCTCCTTCTCCCTCCTCCTGAGAACCCTCACTTGATCCTAAGTCCCTTCTTCCTATCCTCTCTGCCCAGTCATAAATTCCAGCCTTTTATTGACCAATCAGGGATTATTGGGGAGCACTCTTTACAACACTTTGGTTAATACAGATTCTCAATATCAGGTTGCAGTCTGGACATGGGCATAGAACTCAGCTTGTGAATACACAGCACACAAGACAAACCCCAACATCTATCCAAACAGCTAGTTCATATGCATTAGTCAAGTATATTCCATTTTAATAACCCCAAAGAAATTTGCAGAGCTAAGCCTACAACTAGATGTGGACTATCTGTGAAATAATGAAGCCATTTAAAGAATTTTTGTCATTCCAAAAGAGGAAAAAAAAAAAACATATCCTCATAGACTCCCCCACCCCAGACACATATCACTGAGTGCAGCACAATCCAGAAATGAAACTTGACTCTACAACCTCCTCAAAATTTTCAGGTATAAAATGCAGAATCAGCCTCAGCTCTAACTCTACTGCCTGGTGTCCAGAATCTTCAGCAGAGAGAACAGGAACTTTTCCAGTGAATTAAAAAAAACATGAAAGGTTATAATCTGGTATCTGAAGAGAGTGCCTCATTCTCCTTTGTATGCATGAAAAACCTTTAGCCCTCTCCACTACAACAGAAATGTCTGCACAAGTGGGGCCGACACTAGGTGTCTATTTATTTGGTCAACATTTCCCATCATTCTCAAAACTGCTCGTCTGAAATGAATGTATCACATCCCTTCTGCTGTTATGCAGGTATCTTTTTTCCCCTCCTTCTGGTCTTCTTAAACTAAACACACGGGCAATATACGAGGAATAAAAAGACAAAGCCAGGGCTGAGGACATAAGTGAACTCTGAATTCAGTAAGAGATCCTGTGGAGCCAGGCATGGTAGTGCATGCCTTTAATCACAGTGCTCAGGAGGCAGAGGTAGATGGCTCCCTATGAGTTTGAGAAAATCAGTCTGGTTTACATAGTTCCAGGCCGGCCAAAACTACACAGAAGATTCTTGTAAAAAACAAACAAAAAGGATCAACTGAGGAAGATACCCAATGCCAGCTTCTGGCCTACATACACATACATAGACACACACACACACACACACACACACACACACACACACACACACACAGAGAGAGAGAGAGAGAGAGAGAGAGAAACTTTGTTTTACATGGGACTTCACAGGATAAATCATAATAAAGCGCAACATGTGGAAAGGAGTTAAGGACTGCCACCCTTAGGAAGGCATATTTTCCAGGTTGGTCTCTGCCTGCTGTCTGGCAACTTGGCTGTTACACAGTTCCCTATCTTGATAAAAACATCCCCTACAGACTAGGCATAAGGTACCCTTTTAGGCAGTCCTAAGGAAAACCATGCACTGGTGTGACTAATAAGGTCCCTGGTAGTGGACCACTTCACAGAAGCTGCCACAACTCTCCTTAGTGAAGGGATGTCTTGTGGGGTTCTAATGGCAGAACTCAAGAATATCACATGGTTTCTGCTGCACTCCATCTCAAAATGCTATATATAACATATCTATCACTAGCAGCATTATATGCTGGTCTCATGGTTTATCTAACATGTCACCAGTCTTGGGGAACTCTCCTGACACATTTATTTTTCCTGTTCCCCCTGCCATCTTTTCAATACAGTTATAGTAGTGACTTGGTATTATTTAATAGTTTAATTAGATCAGATCATGACTCTGATTTTATATCATAACCATATAGGCTATTTATATTCATGAGTGAGTTACTACAGTTACTAAAGATCACTTTTCTATCAACAGAGGAACAAGACATACTTGCTCCTACCCAATTTTGGAGGTCAGAAATGGCTAGTTCACAAGGAAAGGGGAACTGGATGACTTTCATAGAACACTGAAGATTCATTTCACTGCAGGTATGGCACTGGAATCTCACTGCTCAAGTGCTTAGGGAAGTTTTTAAATACATCTCCATTTTGAAGAATATGTAAACAACATAGGAAGGCATTTTGAGAATTAACTGATTTGGGGATTACAGCCTCTGTTCCCTGTGTATCTTCTGGCATTAAGGACTGGGGATGGGTCAACAAAGGAAACCATTTTTAGTCGTCAGGGTATGCTAAGCAAATCAACAATCTTGATTAACACAGCCACAGCAGCACTTTCTCTTACTTTAGTAACAGTGGAAGCAGATGTTACGCAGTGCTAAGACCACCATGGACTGCTTCAGAGTTCCTTAGCCTGACTCCAAGGTTTCCTCAACTGTGGTGAGATGGGCACCACAGGTGACAGTGCTGGGTCAATGGAAGGACCCACTCTGATTTAGAAAAAACAAACAAGCAATAAAAATGTTCTCTCTCTTGTCTATTCCAGTTCAGGATGTGGATATAAAGCTATAAAGCAGGATATTTAGAAGTAGGAACAATGGACGTGGCTGAGGAACCATAACCTAGAAGGACTACTTACAAGGCTAAACTTGATTCAGAGCAGGAAATAGGTAAGTTTTAAGTGGGTGAGTATCAACCAACTTTTAAGTGTTTTAAAGGAGTTTGTTGGTTTGGTTTTGAAAATCATCTCTCAGACAAATCTGCAGATGATCTCAAAGGTAACACAAGAGACATATATAATATATAATTATACTACTACTACTACCAATATAAATTAGATGGGTTGTTTTTTAAGTGCAGAATCTGAATATTTAACAAATCAGCAAGGGGATGAAGAAAGTGAACATTTATGGTGTGGAACTGGATGGACTTAGTAATAAACTAGTTAAAAGTACCATGACAGAAGAAATAGATGTCTCCCTATCACAATTAGGGCTTAGATGACTTGTCTGAACCATAATGTCATTTCCCAAGGAACAGAGGAGGAAAAAGGATAAATCCTCCTTTGTGTACACTGAGTTAGAGATGCTTACTCTCTAGTTATATTTTGCCTCACTCCAGAATTTTCTAACAAATAATAATAAGCTAACAGATGTGGATACTCAGCTGTGGTATCTACTTGGGCTAAAGTGTATATCTACCCTCACCTTCCACATATACATATGTAGCAAGATCAGGTGGAACAAGTGAAAAATAAAAGAGAAAATGTTAATTCAGGAAGAAAATGATGTGTCTCTTGAGAATGCAGTTGCTTAATTTAGATACAATTTGAAAACACATGGTATCGTCAAGACAAGATTATAGCTCTTAGCAGCACAAGGAACCTTCAATTTCAATATTTTTTTAAGGGCCAAGAAATATTGTAATGGAAATTACTGGTATATGAGTGCTTATTAGTGGCTGCATTTATGAGTTAGTTAAAGGTTAGAAATTACCATGTGTCAGTATAATTATGAACATGCACATTAGTGGCAATTCCAAAGAAATTGATGAAAAAATTTTCCCCCACCGCCTTCTCTGTGGTCCCAAACTATAACAGCAGGAAGCCTACACTACTGCAGTTCAGTGGGGACAGTTTCAGTTCATGAAATCTACGGCTTAAATATCCCACAAATGATGTTAATCCAGCTGAGATCTAAGGCTGCAAATGGCTCACAGTGAAACTTCGGTGATTAAAAAGATGAGGAGGCTGGGGCTGAAGGCCAGCAGGTAGAGGGCTTGCCATGCATGCTGGCAGCCCTAGGTTCATTCCCTAGCACCACATAAACCAGCACATTCCTGTAATACAAGCACTTGTAAGGTGTAGGCTAGATATTAGAGGGCCAAGGTCATCCTCAGTTACACAATGAGCTAGAGCCTAGAGCACATAAGACAACAAAGTCAGGTACCTGTCTTTATTTAGTCTCAGAACTCTTGAAGGCACAGGCACACAAATCACCTTGAGTTCAAGGCCACGCTGGTCACACAGTGAATTCTAAAATTCCAGGCCAACCAGAGCTACATAGTGAAACTGCCACAAAAAAAAAAAAAAAAAAGATGTGGAATATGAGTCCTTATTCTATGGATATGGCAGATCATGCATTTAAAAATTGCATGCAACTTGTTTAGAAACTGCCACTACATAAATTACTTTCTAGATTCTTTGTGGGAATGTAAAGTGGCAACCCCAATGTGTAAAATAGTTTTGATAATTCCTCAGAAAGCTGAACACAGTGCCAAGGTGTCGGAGAACAGTCCAGTGTGAGATTTCTGGGTGCTTAAAAGAAAACTAAATATGAGTCTTGTGACCTGAATTTCTTCAGACAATGGAATTTCTGGAATATGGTTTCATGCTCCTCCCAGGTGTATCGGCTAGGAAGGAGTTTACTTCAGCTGTTGTTATATGCCTCTATGGAAAAACCATGTTTTTGCCATACATGGTTTGTCCTTGTCATTGTATTCTTTACACAGGTGACTCTTCTTAAAGCTCAGAGTATAAATTGTCTGATGTTTAAATAAAGTTGGTTATGGCATGAGATTTCAGTCTGCCTCGTTTTTAGGTCCTATTCACCCAGGTTCACACTGCCAACTACAGGGGCAAACATCAGGGAAGCCTGCAATCCTAACACTCAGGAGACAATCACCAGTTCCAGGGCAGCCTGGGCTACAAGGGACACAGTTCAAAACTCAGTCAATTAAACTAGCAACAGTTAGCATGTGACCCAGCAATTCCACTCCCAGGTACGTAGCCTGGAGGACTGAAAATGTTCACCCAATAGACGACCGTGTGTATAGCAGGTGTCACACAGCCAGAAGGTGCATCATTCAAATAGCAACTAATAAATGGAAAAATAAAATGTCATGTTTCAGTATCCGTTGGAGGAAGGGATTCAGTAGGCAGAACATTGGTCATACACATGTGAAGACCTAAGTTTAGATTCCCAGAAGCCACATGACACTGTGAAACTGGACTCAGTTGTGAACATTTGTAACGCCACACTCCTGTGGTGAGGGAAGTGGAAACAGGATGCTAACAAAGCAGAAGGTGAGGAGTGACATCTGTCTGTTCCCTATACTCACATACATGCCATGGTACACAAACCCACACTCACACATACAGAATTTTAAAATGGTTTATCAGTGCTGAAGAATATATTAGGTCACATAATATAAAGTTTGATATGTGCTATATAATGTGTAAACTAGCAGGGCAGTGGTGGTGCACGCCAGTACTTAGGAGGCAGAGGCAGGAGGGATCTCTGGGTTTGAGGCCAGTGTGGTCTACAGAGCGAGTTCCAGGAAAGCCAGCACTACACAGAGAAACCCTGGCTGGGAGAAAAACAAAAAGCAAAAAACTGAACTGTTGGGATAGTGTTAAGCATTCTAAATGGTAATTAATTGGTCCTGCTTGCTGTCTTGTTACTTACATTGAATCTGATTGGTTAAATAAAATGCCGAGGCCTGAGATTGGGCAAAGACAGAGAAAGGTGGGACTTCCTGAGATTAGAACAGGAAGCCTGTGCTTTAGATAGAGGATTAATTCAGTCCAGCCACGAGCAGCAGGAAGACACACGGCATGGGTTAGAAAAAGAACCTCATTCCACATGGCCAGGAACATCAGCGTATAGTGGAAAATGGCAGTCCAAGGGGACGTATGTATATATGGGTTCATATTTGGGTAATAGAATTATGAGCTAGCTTAGATGGGCTAAGATTGCACAACTCAGGCCATGGCTTGTTAAAATCCACGTGGTGTCTGTGTACTCATTTGTAATGGCTGCTTAAAGATTAATAACTGCCGAGCCAATTAACAATATAAATACTATTTAAATAGTTTAATTAGCCATATTTTTCTTTTTACACTGAACCAAACCAAGAAAAAAAAAAATGTCAACTTTGAAAACATGTTCAATGAGAGATGCTAGTCACAATAGGCCACGTATATATAATTTCATTTATATAAAATGTTCACAACAGACAAATTCAGAGACAGAAACTAGACTACTAAGGGCTTAGTGGTATAGTCTTGCTAGCTTACACACAGGAGAGTCTCCGTTTGAGCTTCCTCATTGAAAAAAGACTTTTATGGTAGCCTAAAGCTAGGAAAAGGAACTAGGGTATGACTGCTAATGAATATGGGGTTTAGGAGGGCTTATAAAAACTTTCTGGAACTGTGTACCAATGATTCACTAATTATACTACAAACTATTGGACTGTAAAATTTATGTTACTATATCTCCATTTTTTAAAAAATTATTATTAAAATGTACAGGTAACAAAGAATGTGTGAAAGTATGAACACTCAGGCCTCAACACTACAAAAGCTTATTCTGATCTGGAGGTACAGATATCTGTTGTTTTTAACTAAAACCCAAGGGAATCTGATATGGACAGTTTTTACATCATGTACTAAAAAGATTTATCTATGGCAGTCAAAACGTAGAGAGGAGGCAGGTACATGCACACAGTTGTTAGCTCTACTTTACAAGTGCAGAAATTGAGTTACAAAGACATTTGTTAACTGGTCCAAGAGCCAGAATTCAAAAGCAAGGCTGGCCCTAGAGCTATGTTCTCAACTAAGACAGAGAAACTGTGTTCTAAGGTCAGGCTGAGAATCCAATCATGAGACAGAATTCAGGTTATGAGGTTTAAAAGATTTGGATAACAATTTACAAAATAGATACATAAATAAAATAACATGCCAACTTTCAATAGTCCAAACAAATTGGGAAACAGCTCTTCTGTATAGCTGCCACAGAGAACAAAATACCCTGAAAGATTTGGGGCAGAAACAACTGAGGGCAGTGAACTAAGTCACTTCAAATGGAACATTAGATCCGCAAACTTACTTTTTTAAATGTGGAAATACATGCTGCTTTGTTCTTAAGTCAGTTTCAGAGAAGCAGAAACTCACATCAGTGTAGAGAAAACAAGGAGCGCATTCACACAGCTTAACTGCATTTTTTCACAAGTGAAACTACAAGTGCAGAAATAAAAACGCTCCTCCAGGTCCCAAAGGGAGGAAAGGAAAAGAAGAGAAATAAAATTAAAGACGTTCAAAAGGCAACATTCTCTGCCAGGTGTGGCGATGTCCACCTTTAATCCCAGCACTCGGGAGGCAGAGGCAGGTGGATCTCTGTGAGTTCAAGGCCAGCCTGGTCTACAAAATGAGTCCAGGACAGCCAGGGCTGTTACACAGAGAAACC
Source organism: Lophiomys imhausi (assembly GCA_907164525.1). Taxonomy (NCBI): domain Eukaryota; kingdom Metazoa; phylum Chordata; class Mammalia; order Rodentia; family Muridae; genus Lophiomys; species Lophiomys imhausi. Next base: position 22,053,810 of record CAJQZJ010001826.1, on the reverse strand, counting down.
CTGTCTCGAAAAACCAAAAAAAAAAAAAAAACAAAAAACAAAAACAAAAACAAAAAACCAAAAACAAAAAACAAAACCAAACAAAAAGGCAACATCCTCATCTGAACACACCACAGGTTCTCACTGCCTCAGAACAAACCCTCTCTGTTGATTTAGACCTCCTCCACTCAGGACTAGTCCACATGTTCTCCACCTCAGCATTCAGCTTTTTTTTCCTCTACAGTTCTTCCTAGGACTGGGGTGGCATTTTTCTCAGCTAAAGTCAGGGCAGCAAGCCCCACTCTGCAATGATCAGTGTAGAGAAAACTTCACAGGAAACTGGAAAGATACAAAGTAACAGAGCATAAGGCAACTCCCAGGTGCACTAGGTGTTAGAGGAATCCAGAAAGGGAGCAATTCAATGTAAGCAGAAATGAAATTTTCCAGAAAAAAGGACTTTACACAGCTCTTGACTATCTTCACTGTTCTATCTCATTTCTTGGTTAAATCTTCAAAGTTGGAGGTGGGACGGTATGGTGGAACATGCCTGTAATTTCACCATTAGGTAGGCTGAGGCAGTAAGACTTACTTTTGAGACCAAACTGGGTTATACAGTGAGGCTGTCTCAACAAAACAAAATGCCTAATCTTCCAAATGGTCCTTTGTGAGAACACGTTACCTCTTTCTGATATCGCCATTGGGGATCTCATCACCTTGCCATTCTGTTTTTATATAAGCCTTTAAAACAAACATTACCAGGATTATATAATTTAATCTTCATAACAAGCCTATAATGAGAATACCTACAATGTTCATTGTGGTAAAGAATTCAAGTTCGGTAATGAATAATCATCCAAGGCTTTAGTATGCTACACTTGAACTCAAACGTACCTTTCTTTCAAAGAAATCCTACATACTATAGTATAAGGCCTTACTGTGTCTAATTCTGTGAACTATGTGAATAATTTTCCCCAAGTCACCTGATAGAGTCTCAAAAGCCTTTACATCCCACTCTTAAGTAACCCTCCTCCAGTCTAACTCTACCTTTTACTAAGTTTACGTAGAGACCCTTCCAGCCAGCCTAGTAAGAAATCCCATGCAACACCATACTCTGAGAATCTCTGCTCAAGACTTAATTGAGGACCAGAGAGATGGCTCAGTGGATAAAGATTCTTATTGCCAAACCTTACAACCCAAGTTTGATCCCTGGGCCCCACACAAAGTCAGTTCCACGCCAGCTTAGCTACACAGAAAGACCCTGTCTCAAATTTGAATCTAATAACCCTCAAAAAGACAAGCATAACTGGGGATGTAGCTTAATGGTGGAGCACTTGCCTCCCATGTAGGAAGTTATGCAAATCCTGGATTCAAACCCCTCAACATAATCAGTTATTCATTTCTTAAGCCCGAGCCATCTGTTTAGCATAGAGGAGTCAAAAAGCTTTCCCATTAAAATGTTCCAAGATGGGGGCTGGAGAGATGGCTCAGCGGTTAACAGAACTGTCTGTTCTTCCAAAGGACCAGGGTTCAAATCCCAGCACCACATAGCAGTTCACAGCTGTCTGTAATCCCAGCCGTTGGGAGGCAGAGGCAGGGCGGATCTTGCAAGTTCAAGGCCAACCTGGTCTACAGAGTGAGTCTAGGACAGCCAAGGCTACACAGAGAAACCTTGTCTCAAAAAAAATGTTTCAAGAAAAATGGTTTACTATATTAAAGCAACATGCTTTACACTCATCAGCTACGAATGAGGACACTGAAAAGATGCCATAAGATGGCTACCCCTCTCACTTTGCAGTGAGATACTTTGGGAGAGGAGGTATATTTAGGTAACATAGAGGCAGAACTAATACTAGGCCTGTTTTTCACTCAACTATTTCTTCCAAGACGCTGTGCAAGGGGCAAAGTCAATTCGCGAGCAGTTTTCCTCACCGCCCCTTTCCTTTAAGCTCTTATGGATAAGGATGTGATTTTTAAAAATAATTGAGTAAGCAGAGTGGAAAGCAGCTAGCTGATGTAGACAGCAAGGGACATGCAGGGGAAGAAGAGAGTGAAAGGCAGGAAACGCATAAGGGAAATGTTCCTGTGAGCCCAGCAAGGGAAGTCAACATACGATTACTTCATTATTTGATGTATCATGGGACAAAAACAAAAAACAAACAAACAAACAAACCCCGCCTAAGAACTTTAGTGAGTAAAAGGTCAAGCAACTCTTTGGACTCTGTAGCAACACGCGAGGTTGACTGTGGAAGAGTTTGGGGAATACTGACTTCAAGTACATTCTTTTAATTTCTTTTGAGTTCTGTTTTCCGCGTTGGTGAAATGAGCATTTTCAAGAGTGGCCCTCCTAGCACAATAGAAACGCGATCATTACGGTGAAATATTGCCATAATTGCGAGAAGCAGCGGTGGCGGCCAGCGTTAGGGACCAGCAACACTTGAGAAAAGAGATGACCTAAAGAGAAGGGATGGGTCTCAATGTATAGAGAAGGCTAGTTACAGGCGTGCGTTGGTGGGCTCTTCAAGCAGCACAAAATAAGAGAGGCGGGGATGGGAAGGTGGGCTCACCACCTCTGGGCATCCCCAGGGCTCTATATTGTCCCCAGGACTGAGATCCTCACCTTATCCAACAAACCACTGCGGCTGCTGCCTGTCCCGCAGCTGGGGCCGCCGCCTGCCCCACTACTGCCTCCGCCACCGCCACCTCTCCCGCCTTGCGACGCCGCCGCCGCCATCTTGTCTCCCTCTCTGTCTCCCGCCCCTACTACTTGTCCGAAGCCGATTGGCTGAAGTTGCTCACGTGATGAGCCTCACAGACCCGATCGGGATCCGTAGTTCGGTGTGCTGACGAGCGGGCGAAAGTGGCCGCGGAGCTTGACGGGACTTGTAGTTAGAATCTACGGTCGCCGGTTGCCCCCTGCGTTGCTAGCCGCAGCTTCGCGGTTACTAAGGAGTGGGTGGAGAAGACTGTGGCAAGCGCCACCGTGGAGCTACTCCGAGATTCCCGTGAGGCTCGCAGGCGTGCATCCCTCCTGACAGGGACATCGCCTCCGCGGACTGTTCGGAGGCGGAAACGACGCCGGAAACAGGTGTGGCTGGAAATTTAAGTTTGCTTGAATCAAGAGTCTTTCCAGCCCCAGATGTAGTCTCCTAAGAAGCGAGGAAGAGCCAGCTCTTCAACCCTTTCTATCCCTGTTGTTAGAACATTAGCTCGATTTTCTCTCCGAAGTGACTATCATCTTAGCTGTTAGTAATGTTTCGTGTAGAACTGACATGTATTGAGTGCCTACTGTCTGCCAGGCAGTGCCCTACATGCACTTACATCAATCCATCCTAACAATGCTGTTTAGACAAGAAAAGTAACTTACCAGAAGCCAGAGAGCATGAGTTAGAACACACTTGAAGCCAATTTTTCGTTTTTTAACTTAAAAGTATGTTTCCAGTTTGGCAGTCTGATTTTTACAAATACTGAAAAATATTGAACACCAATAAAAATTGACACTGTACTAAGGCATATAAGGAAAATAAGTCTGCTTGCTAATCTAGAGTTCTGGAAATATTACCTGGTAATATCACTCTATATTATACTACATTGCATTATTTAGTTTTTATACCTACATACTTTCCATAAGTGTAAACATGAGTAGCGAAATATTGAATTCGTTAGATATCACTTTGTTTTGTTTTTCTGAGACAAGGTCTCACTGAAAGGTCTGGCTGTCCTGAAACTCACTATATAAACAGATTGGCTTCAAACTCACAGAGATCCTGAGTGCTGGAACTAAAGGTGTGCACCACCATGCCCAGCATCTGAATTGCTTAGCATGTAGTCAGTTCTGTTCTAGTCATTCAGAAGATACCTCTGAATGAAATAGATAAAATGTATCTTCAGAAAGCTAATGTTCATATAAAAATGTGAGCATTAAAGAATGCTAGATCAGATTTCATCCTCTGTTAAGTGATTTCTGGCTGCTCCAGTTGACTGCCTGGTAACTTTTGGTTGTTGCCATTCATCCTTCTTGTAAATTTTTGTTTCTCAGCACCCAGCTCTACTGTTGTTACCCACTCTGAAACCTTCCTTGGTTTCCTTCCTTGCACACAAAACAAAGTAACTCCTGCAGCATTTTCTTTATGCCTGTGTTTAGTTGAGTCTTCCTTCTGTAGGCCACCCCCTGCTTGAGATGCTGGCGATGAAGAGGTTACTAGATCTAGGCCTGCCTTTGGAGGGCCTCAGCGTGAGTTTGGTGTGGTGGAGAACAGTCCACAAAGCAGGCCATTCTAACACAGTGTAATAGAGTACCTCCATTAAGAAATAGGTACGAGGGCTAAAGAGATGACTCAGTAGTTAAGAGCTCTTGGTATTTTTGCAGAGGATTCCAGTTCAGTTCCCAGCACCCACATGAAGGCTCGCAGTCATCTATAATTCCAGCTCTAGAGGAGCCAATGCCCTATTTTGTCTTCTGTGGGCATTGGGTACACATGTATACATGGAGGCAAAACACTTGTACAAATAAAAATAAAGTTTAGAAAAACATGAAGTGGTCCTGAGATAGTAGCACAGAGGGTCAATCTGGGAATAGAGAGGTATAGGAAAGTTAACTGAATGCCTCAAAATAAAGAAAGACAAAGGAGGGGCTGGAGAGATGGCTCAGTGGTTAAGAGCACTGACTGTTCTTCCAGAGGACCTGGGTGTAATTCCCAGTACTCACATGGCAGCTTAGAACTGTCTGTAACTCTCAGATCTGACACCTTCACACAGACATACATTCAGGCAAAACATCAATCCAATAAAGTAAATAAATAAATCTTAAATTAAAAAAAAAGACAAAGGCCGGGCGGTGGTGGCGCACGACTTTAATCACAGCACTTGGGAGGCAGAGGCAGGCGGATCTCTGTGAGTTCAAGGCCAGCCTGGTCTACAAAGCGAGTCCAGGACAGCCAGAGATACACAGAGAAACCCTGTCTCGAAAAAAAAACCAAAAAAATAAAATAAAATAAAATAAAAAAAAGACAAAGGAAAGGAGTATGCAAATGCATGCAAATAAGGAGCCTGAGTGCTAGTGGGTGTGGTGGTGATGCAGGCACACATGTGTAGGAAGAAGGCAGACAGACAAAAGATATATGTTTGTTGGAGCTGGCAGGTACTAAAGTCAGCTTGACATTAGCTTTCAAGTTTGAGATAGTGTAGAAAAAATTAATCAAATTGTTTAACAGTATTTATATCATTGTTAATTGATTAGTGGCTGTTAATCCTTTACCAGCCATTATAAATCAACACACAGACACCACATGTATGTTAACAAGACTTGGCCTGGATTGAACAATCTTAGCCCATCTAAGCTATCTTTTGATTCTATTTCCCAAATACAACCCCATATATTCATACGTCCCCTTGGACTGTTATTCTCCACGCTAGCCCTATGTTCCAGGCCATGTGGAATGACATTCTTTTCTCTATACTATGGTGTGTGTCCTCCTTCCTGCTCCAGCTGCTTGTTTTTGGAGGCTTCTTCTACTTCATCTACCTGTCTGCTTCAGAAACCCTCACACTGTAGTCCTGCCTACCTCTGTCTTTGCCCAATCTCAGGCCTCAGCATTTATTTAACCAATCAGAGACAATGTAAGTAACAGACAGCAGGCAGGACCAATTAATTATCATTTAGAATGCTTAGCATCACCCCATCAAGATAGAATCCAGAGGAAGCTGACATTAGCCCTCAAGTCTGTACCTTGGACTCTCATTTTTCTGCCATAAAGATAAATTAAGCTTCTATTAGGGTTGCATTCTTGAAAAATGTAACCTAGGAACTATGGTCCCTTCTGGGCCCTTCAGTTGTAAATGAATACCTTCCCACCTATTACTTCTCATGCTGAATTGGGATTTCTGTAATTATTTATGTCCTGTCTAATACTTGAATTTGATTTATTCTTTGTGTTAAATGCATAGCGTTTATTTTTCCAAGACTGGGTCTTATCTCTCAACTTAATTTTTTTCTCCATTTGTTCTCTAGAAATGTATTTAATTTAAATGATCCTCTGAATGGTCCCTTCCTCTCCCATCTTTGCTTTTTGCAGCCTGCTTATTAAATGCAGCTGCACTTTACTGCTCCTCAATGTGGCTCTTATAAACCTATGTCCACGTCTTTGTTTCTGTGTCTTTTGGGTGTGTGCTTATGTGATACTCAGGATCAAAACCAGGGCCTTAAGCATCCTACCTACATCCCCAGCCCCATAGATAGCTATACCTTCATAGCTATCTCCTTCTTTTTCTTGGAATTTTTTTCATTATGTTACCTCCTACCCCTGACCCTTTATACAAGAAACAGTTTGGAACATAAGGCTCCATCTCCAAAATGTGGGATATAATTACTAAGGTTCAAGACTTCTTAACAACAGGCTAAGAAGAAATGCAATATATCTTTTACAGGTAAAGAGACAGGTAAAGAAACAAAAACAAAAGGAAGTCAGAGAATCATTCCCGAGATCAAAGATCAAGTAAGTACTATATAGACATGAAACTGGAGCCCAATATCCTGGTGAATTGCTAGAGCCTTCTCTGGCAGCTGCCATCTCTAGCATTTCCAGACAGTGATTGACTCCTGTGCTCCTTGTCTGTCTGTCTGTCCTGTCTAGCTGATGGATTTGTTGATCACCACAGTGGAATCCTGAAAAACAAGCAACTGATTTTGTACCTGGTCACCTGTCGTCCCCCCCCTTTTGTACCTGGTCACCTGTCGTCCCCCCCTTTTGTACCTGGTCACCTGTCGTCGTCCCCCTTTTTTGTGAATTCTAGGGTCTGTGCTAGGTGTTAGGTGTTCTAGTTTGGCTTTCTATTGCTGTGCTAAAACACTAACAAAAAGCAACTTAAGGACAGAGGGGTTGATTTGTCTTACACATCTCTTGATCACAGTTTATCAAGGAAGGAAGCCAAGGCAGGGACTAAGCATGGCAGCAACTGAAGCAAAGAGGAATGCTGCCTACTGCCTTGCTTTCTCACACAGCCCAGGACACCTTCCCGCTGTGACTTGGGCCTCCAAACATCAATCATTAGTCAATAAAATGTGTCACAGACTTGCCCATAGGCCAGTCCAATAGCAGCATTTTCTCAGTTGACATTCATACTGCTTGGATAACACTAACCCTAGTTTGTGTCAGTTGACAAAAACAAACAAAACTAACCAGGAAGTGGGTTTATATACATGAAATCATAGGCACTGTAAACAAGTGGGAAGTTGCTGAGGAGAGCAAAAGGACTAAGTATGATTCTAGAGGTACAAGGTGTCAGAGGACCACATGAGAAAAGCCTCCCACTCTTCACAAGAAGCTCCGGGATCAGAATACACATAGTCTCCGCACGAGACCAAAAGAGAGCCCAACATTCACTTACTCACTGAACTTATGGAATCTGTTATGTGCTAGATGCTGTGTTAGGATAAACTGACAATTAACTACATAACACTGCTCATTCCCTTGAGGGAAATTAGAGAGAACAAATTTGTACACTCCCTTGGGTCTCGGGACATTTGGCTCATTCATGTCTATTGTGTGCTGCTTGTAAGCTAGGTCCGACAGGTGGAAGAGAAGCAATGAACTGGGCATGTTTCAAACCTGAAAGTTCATAGTCCCTTGGGGGAGCTTTGCATGGTTGGGAGTGATTTTATGAGACCAAAAGTGCTCAAGTCAAGAAGGAGAAAATTAAGAAGCAAATAAATAAACTCAAGAGTCTAGCAAAAGCACAATTATTTTCATAGAAAGCTTTGTGAGAGGTGGCATGTGTGAGGGGCATAGGAAGATGGCTTTTCTCTGCACATTTACCCACTGCCTCCTTTCATTCTCACCACAGTTCTCTGAGGCACAGAAATTTTAGCTCCATTTTCTGTATGGGAAAACAGACTCAAAGAGGTAAAATGACTTGCCCAAGGCTTTGTAGCTTTGCTGTAGAAACTAAACCCAAACTTAAGCTCCTTGTTCACAAATTGCCCCCTTCCTCTTGCCCCACCTCGTAATTGTCACTCCAAGGAAACCTTTTCACAGGACCACCTTGATTCCAATTCTCCTCACTGCTCTTGTCTTTTATTTATTCTTCCTACACACTGAGATTCCTCAGTCTCACAGTCTTCATGTAACTCCCTTCTCTCAGCCAGACAGTTTTGTTTTGTTTTATAACTAAAGTCTGTTAAAGACAAATCTCTAGCAGTTCACAATTTAAGAGACTCAGATCGTTGAGATACGACCCCGGAATTGAATTCTAGTGGATGAGGAGATCAAGCAGGTAGACAGGGTCAGAAAGGATACTTTATGCTGGAGCAACACTAACCAGTAAGTGCAAAGCTAGAACCACTGTTCAGCATACAACCTTGTGGGGCTGAATGGACAGCACTGGCTAGGGTGGAAAGGGTCAGGCAAGGACGCAGGGACTTTGGAGAACAGGTTTCAGGGCAGGCTGTTGGGCCTTGGCCTCAGTGCCAGAGCACCTCCCCGGTGTGTCCGAAGGCTTGGGATCTATTTCCAGCACAGCAAAACCAAAATGCAGCTTAACAAACAAAAACGTTTAGCACCTGTGGCTTTCACATGAGAATCCAGTCAGAAGGGAGTGGCATACTCTAGGTTGGGTACAGTATGAAGATGAACGAAAGCAGTGGAGAAGAACAGACTGCTAGACCAATAAGAGTTGGCATTTTACCACAACAAATGACCAATAGAAGCATAGGATAAGAAGAAAGGCCCTGGGTCCAGGACAGGCTCCAGGCTGCATTGGGCTGTCCCCTGCGGATCATTTCCAGGCAGCAGCAAGTGTTTGCTGTTGGATTTGCAAAACTAAGTAATGGTAGTTTTCTGGTTTTATGATGGGTTTTTGTTGTTGTTGTTGTTTGTTTGTTTATTTTTGAGTAGAGTTTCTTACTTTATTACCTGTGAAAGTCAAAGAATTTTCATAACAGAAAACCAGCAGTAGCCTTGGGGTTGACCATCTTCCCAGATATGTTTGGTTTGGCCTGCACATTGTTTCAAAATGACAGATGAGTTGCTCAGGCTTAAATAAGCAAGTTTCATACAAAAAGCAGACTGCTGTTGAAAAACAAAGCGGGGGTGGGTGGGGGATTTCTGGCAGCAATTGGGGAGGGCTGAATGGGGGCTGCCTCTGCAGGCACACTCACATAGGCCCCCTCCCCCCCCTCCTGTCTCTCTGGCAACCAGCTTTCTTCACTCCCACAGCTTGCCCACTCTGTAGAGACCTGTATTCGACATGCTTAGCTACTTACGTAGGTTTATGCAAAGTTTGGCACCAGACTCTGACAAAGACTAGTACATATAGATGATAAATAAATAAATAAATGTATATATATATGTATATATATATATATATATATATATATATATATATATATA
>CAJQZJ010001826.1:22018459-22044438 GCA_907164525.1 Lophiomys imhausi | reverse complement strand
TATATATATATATATATATATATATATATATATATATATAGTGGTGCTGGGATTGAGTTTAAGCTGTTACACATGCCAGGCAAGAGCTCTACTGCCATCATCTCTTCTTCCTCTTTCCTGAACCCTGCAAGCTCTTTAACTTCCTGTTTCCTGAGTGACAGGTGATAAATTTAACTATGACTAGGGGTAGCAACTCCTCTGAGGAATTATTCTGAAAACAATTTGAGAAAAAAAAAAAAGCCCAAGGCAGACCCTGGAGGCAGAACCATGCCCTTCCCAGTTTCTTCCTGTATACATGCATGTGCATACATTTCTGCCTGTGTACATCCATGTGCATACATTTCTGCCTGTATACATGTATGCACATACATGTACAACTGACAGTGAAAGATTATTTTCTTTCTGTTCTTTTTATTCCTTAGGTGGTAGAGAAATGGGCCGGTCAGGACATAGGAAATGTCTTTGCTGTTACAGCCGTCCCTGAGGGAGCCTTCCTCCCCTGTCCTTCCCTTCCCTTAGTGGAGGAACCCCTCCCCTGAGCTCTGCCTACCCTTCCACCTGATTGCTCTCAGATAGGGTAGGGCCGCCAGTCTTTCTCATTCTCTCCTCTTCAAACCTGCTCCTTCCTCTTGGTGACAGATATAGTTGAGCCTTTCTAATCATGTTAACTATGGTCATCAGAGAAAATGATCAGTGCGTGCTAGCCAGGGGCTGTTTACTCTGCTGAGCTCATTCACAAGCGCATTCTCATTAAGTCATCAAAACAGTTTCATAGAGGAGGTTATTGTCTATATTTCACAGAGGCAGAAACGGAGGCAGTGTGGTGAAATGTTAAAAAATTGAACCAAGCGTTCAAAGCCACACAGTAAGCATTTTCACTAGCATTTGAACCATCCAGATCCTGTGCTCTGGAGTGACTGCCCTCCAAGGCTGGGACTAGAGCAAAGCATTGCCTTTACTCACTTTGTGAACCAGGAAGTGCATCCCTAGACATTGCCAACACCCCACATGCCCAAGTCCCTGTCCTGTTGCCTGCCTTCTCGTGACTGTGCCTTACCGCTTGCCTCTCTCCTCCCTTGCACAGCCAACATCTTTGGAAACGTTGCTTCTGTTTACCTTTTGCACTGCCTCCCTCTCCACTACTCCATACATGAGTATTTAGCCCCCCCCCTTCCCTGGAAGCTGACTCTTATTTCCTCATGACCTGTTTTAGGTCTTAACCTCACCAATTCCTCCTCTTGGATGCTTTCCTAAGCTTTGTGGTCCCTTGGTTTACATGACAGCTCCCTGGGCATCCTCCACCTTCCTGTTTACTTCTCTGCAATCAGTTTCTGGTCCTTTTTCTGTTTCTTGGTTTTGGTTTTGGTTTTTGCCTTCTCTCTTTTTCTCTTGCCCACCTTCTTTTTCTCTTTATCTTTGTTAGTTCCTTTGTGTCTCATGGGCCTTCATAGCTTGTGCTAGTTTAGTATGGTACCCCCTATTGCAGTCCTCATTGCCAGTCTCATTCACTGGGACCAATTTTGTCAGACCCCCCTTTCTCAGGCACAGCTCTGGTCATGACTTGTGTAAAGCGCAGACATTGACTTTGTCTCCCAGGCACCTACAGTTTGAAGCCACAGTTCCCCCACCTCCACCCCTCATAGCAAACTCCTATCGGAGACAGGCCTTTCCTGTTGGCCTTACTGTCAGATTCCAAACTGCACCCTTCTCCTTCTCGAGACTGACTGTTTCTCCTTGTGCACCACAATACCCTCAGTCCTGTGCTCTTTCTGTTTGGACTGTTTATTATTCTCTCCATCAATAAATTCACTTTACCCCTCACACCAGATTTATCCAGTCCAAACTTGGTTTGCTCACCACTTTTCCTAAAATGTGAGCCCCCTTTCTCTGAACTCCGCTAAAACAAAGACAACTATCCCTCTCATCTGATTGCTCATCCCTCTCTTAAGGGACAATTGTTGCCCCCACTTTATAGATGTGGACTCTGGGACTCAGCGGAATAGAGGGACTTGCTTATCACACAGCAAGGCAAGACAGAACCAGGATTCAAACCAGGGCTGTCTGAGCCTAATCTAGGATTTTACTGAATTAGGACTGGTTTGAACTGGAAAGAATAGGTCCTGCCTCCCTATTCTGTTCACAGTAGCCCCATTTCTTTCTTTTCTTTTTTTTTTCTTTTTTCTTTTTTGGTTTTTCGAGACAGGGTTTCTCTGTGTAACAGCCCTGCCTATCCTGGACTCACTTTGTAGACCAGGCTGGCCTCAAACTCTGCCTCTGCCTCCCAAGTGCTGGGATTAAAGGTGTGCACCACCCCCCTCTCCCAGCAGCTCCATTTCCGAAGCACAACCTATTGGTCCTCAGAGGTAGGGCACACAGGACACAGAGGTCTTGGTGAGCTCATGAATGGGGTGGGGGCGGCTCCCCTGCACGTTTTCACTCTTCTGACTCCCCACTGCCCTTGTCTCCCTCAGGGAGATGATGTCTTCAGGAATATACAAAATGGACAATGGCAAGCCTTGCCTCAACAACTGCTTTCCAGCCAAAAGTCTCCTTCGGGTGCCAGAAGAAGGTGAGATGACTTCTCCGATTCTTGCCTTGCATGGTTTTTCTCATTTTTGCCTGTGCCACCAAGTCCCATCCCCTCCCCGCTCTTTTGGCAGCAACCTCTGTAGGCCTTCTGCAGTGTACATTCAACCACAGTCATTTCTGTTCAGTAGCCTCTCACTGCTGACACGTTAGTCATTCAGTCTAATCGACCCTGAACCTCTGCCACAGCCCTTTTCCTTTATTTGTGTTTGTTTCCTAGGATGCTCTTTTCACTTTGTTCTGAGTATTCCAGCCCTCATCCCACTTAGCCAAAGCTTTCCAATCCTTGAAGCCCTCCCCTTCTCCCACTCTTTTCAACAGACCATCTTATGACCCCTTAGTCTGTTATGCCTCTTTCTTCCCGTTTCTCTTAGTAGATGAGTAATTATACTCTGGCTCCTAGATGAAAATGCTAATACTTCTCCGGTAGCTTTTCAAATATCCATCTAGTGAGAAACTCCCCCAGAGCAGGGACTTCTAAACTGAGAAGCCTTATAAATGAAACCCTGTCTACAAGTTAGGTAGCTCTGCTGCTTTGGATGGGTAGGTCAAGAGAGAAGTACACCTCCTTTAACCCGTGGTTTTGTGACTCGTTGCCCACTGTACTGTAAGTATCCCTTTCCATTAGTAGGGGTATTGACTAGTCAATGCCTAAAACATAATAGAAACCACATATACACACACACACACACACACACACACACACACACACACACACACATAGGCTGTATTTTCCATAAATATAGACCTGATAAGGTTTAATTCATAAACTAGGAATAGTATGAGATTAACATACAGGGTTAAAACTGTTCTAGTCAGCTAATAGTAAACAGAATAATTATAACCATATGCAGTAATGAATAGGTTACTTAAATTTATCCTTTATTTCTGTAATTCCACTAAATATTTTCAGATCATAATTGAGTACAAGCAACTGAAAACACACAAAAAAACTTGAATAGAAGGGACCACAGAATACATAGGGTATTGACTGACTAGACAACTTTTTGAGGGGTATAGTAATTAGAGGTCGTTCACAGAGCTCACACATGACAGACCAGGGCTTTGCCACTGAGCTACATCCCAGCCCTGGTCTCCCTGCTTCTCCAGAATGATTTCAATTTTCACTTAGGTGTCATTCTTGGCCACCTACTTTTTTGAGTCCTCTAAAGAAACTTATCAATATGGATTCGTCCTCCCCCCTACCTCCCTCTCTCCTCTTCTCCCCACCTCCTTTCTCTCTCTCTCTCTCTCTCTCTCTCTCTCTCTCTCATTCTTTGCTTCTCTATCTCTCTGTCACACACACAGACAGATGAAGGAGGAAGGGAGGTGTTATCTGCATGTGTTGGTATACTTACTCACTGAGGGCAAGGAGGTGTTGGAGTAGTCATGAATGTACTAATTGCCTAGATCTTGGCTTCTAAATGCTATTCTCCAATGAGAGGAGCAAGAGATCCTCAGAGAAACACAGATGTTCACAGGTTTGAGGCAAGGATAAAAGAATTCAGATTGGGCCTTAAACATCTTGTGGTACCAGAAAGTAAAGAAGTGCTCAGAAAAACATTGAGGGCAAGTTGAAAGGACACAGTAGACAGATGACAGAGCCAAATTTGGGACAGCCAAAACAGGGAAATAAATAATGGTAGGATTGGGTTATAAACCATGCAATAAATATTCATGAGCCCATAGTGATATAAACATTTAGGTCAATAAATAAGTGGGAGAGAAGAAACAACATTTCCTTGTGGTAAAAATCTTAACAAATACAGAAGATATGAGAGAAATATAAAAATCACTATTCAAATATCACAGTAATAATTTTTGCTTTTAAAACCCATTTATGGATAATATGTCAGTCAGGATTCCTTAAAGAAGGCAGGCTAGTAGAAGATAGGTAGGTGGGTGGGTGGGTAGGTAGAGCAGGTAGGTAGATAGAATAGGAATTTGCTTATGTGGGTATTGAGCTTTAGGTGACTCCTGGGGGAAGAGCTGATTCTAAAGTGGGTTTTGTTTCCTGATGGTGAGGATGAAACCCAGTGCTTTGTACAAGTTGGGTAAGTGTTCTACCACTGAGCTACATCCCAGCCCATTGTTTGTTTTGTTTTGTTTTGTTTTGTTTTTTTGAAATTGAGTCTCTCTAGGTAGCCCTGGCTGTCCTGGAACTTGCTATGTAGACAAGCTGGCCTTGACCACACAGAGTTCCACCTGCCTCTTACTCTGGAGATCTGGGATTAATTTAAAGGCATGATCCACCATACCACTCCACCCCCATTGTAGTCTTGAAGCAGCACTTTTTTCCTCCTCTAGGAAAACTTGGTTTTTGTTCCTTAAGTTTTTCAGCTAACAGAGTGAGGTAGGGCCACCTCCATTATCCAGTACTTCTGTCACTAGCATTACCTCCTCATAGATACTAAAACTACAAAAACCATCACAGCAATACATGGTGTTAGAATAATTGCAGAGTATAGCCCAGTAAAGCTGACACACAGCAATTTGGGGTGCTACAAAAAGAGGGTAGAAGCATGAGAAATGAGACATTTGAACAACTTTCTAGGGATAGTTATTAACAAAGGTGAAAATAGGAACTTCTCAGTAGTAAAAACTCAGGCTGGGGAGGTGGCTCAAGATGGAAGAGCACTTGCAGCAATCATGACAATCCATCCCCAGCACCCATGAAAAATCTGGGCACAGCCATATATGCCTGTCACCCCAGAATTGGGGACAAAGACAGGAAGATTTCTGGAGTTTGCTGGCTAGGTAGCACAGCTGAAATGGTAAGTTTCCAGTTCAGCAAGAAACACTGTTTCAAGGGAAGAAGGTAGAGAGTGACAGAGACACCTCACATGTCCCTCTGGCTTCTACACATACAGCTGCACACATATGTGCACATGCACTCATACATCATGCATGTGTATACCACATGCACATAAACACTGTAGCATCAAAGTTGTTCTTTTTTGTTTTTTTTTTGTTTTTGTTTTGTTTTTTTTTTTTTTTTGGTTTTTCGAGACAGGGTTTCTCTGTTTAACAGCTCTGGCTGTCCTGGACTCGCTTTGTAGACCAGGTTGGCCTCGAACTCGCAAAGATCCGCCTGCCTCTGCCTCCCAAGTGCTGAGATTAAAGGCGTGCGCCACCACCGCCCGGCTTCAAAGTGTTGTATAATAGTACACTTCCATAACCCCAGCACTCAGGAGGGTTGTGAATTTGAGGCCAGTCTGGTCTGTGTAGTGAGAACCTGTCTCAAAAACAAGTTACCACCAGAAATACCACATAATAAGTTCCCTAACATGATGCACAGAGCGAGGCACAGCTTGCTTTTGTGGTAGCTTGCCCAGTCCAAAGCCTCAGTCTAATCATGGAAAAGCATCAGACAAGCTCACACAGGGGGTTATCTTATTTTAAATATTTTAACATGTAAGATTTAACTGACAAATATTCTTCACAAGTGTCAAGCCTGCCAAAGGAAGAAGAACGGAGGACCATCTCCCCACTTGGAACAGACTAAGGAGCCATGCCAGCTGAATGTGACGTGAGATCCTGGCCTGGATCCTGGGATGGGGAGGACATTAGTCAGGAAACTGGCAAAGCTCAAAGGGCTGACATTAGTAGGTAATGTTGCATCAATGCTAATTGCTCAGGTTCAGCAATTGTGTGACTGTTAGATAAGAACAGATCATTAGGGACATGGAGTAAAGTCTATGTGGCAATTTGTACCATTTTTTGCAACTTTTCTGGAAGTCTGAAATTATTTCAAAATGGAAAATTATTAAAAAGCAAAAACAAAAATCCTCCCTTGATCCTCCTTTCTGCTAAAAGCCCATGTCATTACCAGGCTTTGTCTGGTTTTAGTACTTTTTATGGTCTGCCTCTCCTGACCCCTCCAGTTTGATCTCACACTGATCTCCTGGCAAGCTGGACCTATCCTCTTGGCCACTTTGAGTTTTCACATCAACTCAGACTGTTATCTTCATAAGTCAGGAATATGAAGAATGAGTCAAGGAGTACTGAAGCCCATACCCTGGATGGAGCAGCTGTTGGTGGTGGGGTACCAGACTGCCTGGCCCACAGCAGGAGTGGTAAATGCTTCACATGAGAACAAAGCAGGTGGGACTGGCAGCAGTGGTTGAGTGTGGGACCAAGTTCCTAGCCTAGCCCCCTCAACTGTGCTGTTCCTTGTCATCCAGGCCTTTCATACTTCTGGGCAGTTGTTGTTGCTGTTTTTTGAAAGCAGCTTTATTATTTTTGTTTTATTATACAGTCTAACTAATTTTACCATAATTAATACCTCTATCTCCCTTCCAGCCCTTGTTCCTTCCAAACCCCCAACCCTAGGTGGGAGAGAAAGAAGGTTAAAGGGCAAAGGGTTGGTGTTCTCTTTGAGCTACTTCCTGCTGTTTAGGGTTGTTGAGTTATCTTTGAGGCAATACCAGTCTCAGTAGTCAGGGTATCCAGAAGTCCAGCAAACCAGCTACAACAAACACAGCAACAGAATGAATCAGCAACAGTTGGGAGGAGCAGCACCTTCTTCCTTCTTCAGAGCACCCCTTCTTCTCAGGGCTCTGGCTTTTTATACCCCTCTCTGAGTCCTCAGAATTAACTTTCTGCAGCTGGCTGAGCCACACCCCTGCTAGAGCATGAGACACATATAGTTCACACCTGTGGACTAATTGAAGCAGCCCCCACACCTGGAATTAAAATAAAAACATTTTCATATCATAACTAGATTTTTTTAATAAACAAAACTCTTACCACAGTTGTTGTTGTTGCTGATGTTGTTATTGATCTGCCTAGACTGTGTTGGTTTCAATCCTCATGTAGTGAATTCCTTCAGCTTACTAGATCTACCTCATGCATGCTCTGGGCTTCCACAGCACCTTAGACACTAGTGAACTTTTGGGAATGTCAGGGATTCTACTGTGTTTATTCCCATATCCCCAGCTCTCAGCACAAAATAGATGTCCACAAACATCTAAACAGATGATTATATGGGTTCACTAAGCCATTTATTTAGAAGCATTCATGGTGGGGAGCTCCATGCAAGCCATGGGGACATGAAGATGAGTTAGTCAGACAAGGCCCCTGCTGTTACAGAGATTCTATTCCAGAGGGGAATGTGAAAAACAAATAAGCAAAGAAATATATAACTACAGATTGCAATTAATGCCATGGATAGATTGATTGCTAATGTGAAAGAGAACAGATTATAGAATGTCATCCAGATTCTTAGATGGACTTACTATGAACTTCATAATCTTTTTTTTTTTTTTTTTGAGATAGGGTTTCATGTAACCCAGGATGGCCTCAAACTTGCTGTGGTAGCCAAGGACGACCTTGGATTCTCCTGTTTCCACTCTCAAGTACTAGGATTAGGTGTGCTCCACAATAACCAGTTTTATACAGTGCTGTACTGGATGAACTGAGGTCTTCATGCATGCCAGGCAAGCACTTGGCCAACTGAGTTACATCCCTAGCCTCATATTCTCCTTTTTTGCTGGCACATGGAATTCAAGACACACACAGGCCTTACTCAGGAGGTGATCTGGCTAGCACTGAGAGTAATCCTCCATACTGACGGGGATCAGGGAGGACATCACATAACAGGAAGAATCTGACTTTGTCTCCTAAATGAACAGTAGACTTAGGAGGCACACATTTGGAAATGAAGGAAGGAATTGGGCAGCCATCACAATTTTCATTGTAAACCTCTTCATCTGTACCATATCCCTCACTGAGTTTAAATGAGACATATACACAAATGCCCTGAAGCAGTAGTATCTGAGTATCTGGTAGTGTTAGTACTCAGGAGCTACTGGGGTTTTACATTAGAGATAAATATTCTGTATTCACACCTGTTGGCATAACTTTTAAACTATTTATTAATATCTAAAATATCTACCAACTAACCAACCCTAACACTTTAGAAAGGATACCAAGACATCCCAGGACCTTAGGAGCAACTGGTCAGCAGTCTGTCTGCAGGAACACCACAATCAGCAGTTACTCAGTGATCACCTCCTGGCTCTGGCATTACTATGGCAGCCTCACTTCCTCTTGGGGTTGGCCTCCTCTGTCCATCCTCACCTAGCTCTGCCCACTACCTGTTGGCCTGCACGGCCAGCCTGTCCCAGCTGCTCTGCTCCTGCCTCAACCCCTGGGAGTGCCAGCCAGCCACAACTCCTCAGCCCACTCGGTTCTTACAAACCTTCTCTGGGCAGTCCTGTGCTGAGGCCCTTTTCGCCTTCCTGGGCTTGCTAATGGCAGGTGCAGCTTTTCTCAGTCTTCCTGGGCTCCATTCACCTAGGCCACAATCTTTAGCAAGACCTGGAAGCTAGAGTCTTTTGAAGTTAGGCACTGATGAGCAGCTGAGCACGTTCAGAAGTAAGGTCAAGAAAAAAGCCCTCTCCCAAGTTTCTGGGCCTTCATTTATATCATTGACTATTAATTTTGCATCAGGCTGTTTTCTCATTGGCCAGCCTTATGGACCTCCTCCCAAGGTACACCTGTTGACCAGGATCACATGTGCTGCCAGATGTTTCCCACAGGTACAAGGCTTGAGGCTGACTTCATAGGCCCCTTTTAAGAGTCTGCATTTCAGAAGCCCTTACATATTTACTACATGTCCCCCTTTTTGTTAAAAAATAAAAAAATTTTCTTCTAACATTAATTATGTATAATAAATATAATTATAAAAATTACATTTACAATGTAAATAAACTGCTTATATACAATAATAAACAAAATAACCTTAAATTCTTATTAATATCTATAAATAAAAGAGAAAGAAAAAAGAATAAAGAGACACCTGAATCCAACCCTTATTTTTTCCCTTACCATTTTCAGTATCAACTTGTAACCAACCATCCTAGACGACAACAAACAATCACAACACATATCACATCACACAACAAAAAATGTTCATTCCACCTCTTGAGAATGGAGGTGTAAACATTTTTTGGGTACTTTCTAAAAAAAAAAATGAGATATTGGCCAATTCCCAGGAAAGCTAGTTATCACTTTGTTGTCCAGTCTCTGTGTGATTGATCATTTTGGGCTAGCCCCTTTTTTTTGAGTCAGGGTTTCTCTGTGTAGCCCTGGCTATCCTGGACTCATTTTGTAGACAAGGCTGGCCTCAAACTCACAGAGATCCAACTCCCTCTGCCTCCTGAGTGCTGGGATTAAAGGCGTGTGCCACCATGCCCAGCTTGGGCTAGCCCTTTTGAAACTGATTTGCATGCAAATTTTTGAGAAAAATAGTGACATAGGCAGTCTGTTAGGCTAAATCACCTGGCCTACTTGCTTTGTCTTTATTGTCACTCAGTCTCTTCCTTTGAATATATGTTTGTGCTCTAAGTTTGATTAGTGAAAAGCATCTATCAACTTTATAAATACATTTGAAGCATAAACTCCATCCATGCTGGATGAATATAGAATATCATAAGGACCAGATAGTCAATAAGATAAACTTACTATGCAAAGCCATTCATGTCTCGGCTAATAGGAGGCTTTTCCTGGTCAGATCTAATCTTTGAAGGTTTTGTTGGTAACCATAGTTTTTCATTCCCTGTAGACACATACACATAACCACATCCCCATCTTAAAACTATTGCTGGTTCCCATTCTAATGTCAAAATATCCTTATAATATATTGGTTGATTTAGTTCCTCAGTTTTTTCTATAACCCAGTGTCTCCCAGCTGCTGTGATTCCCTTTTCACCAACATTTAGGAAATTCAGTGTTAGCAAAGCATTGTATAATTTGTCCCTGGGATTCTTTACACATCCTCGACTTTAGAGGAGTTCGGCCCCTCTCACTGTCCCAACCTTTCCCACAGGCCGAGGACACTGGTTAGTGGCTCGGAAAAGCACCATGAAGAAGGGTATGGCTAAGGCTTCCACTGAAGGTCAGGAAAACACGAAGAAGGTTTCTTTTGAGACTGGGTTGAAGAAAGCATCTCGGCGGGATAACCAGGGAGACAGACTTGGACATGTCTTGGACCGGGCTTTTCTGGTGAGATTCAATGTATTCCTGAGTTTCTGGAAGCATTATCTAAGGGGGGGGGGTGGATGAGGAACTCTCCTTCTTTGCTCTTGTCTGACTAGGGACAGGACTTGTCTTGCCCTGGTACCACTACTGCTATCCCCCTGCTCCAAGCTTCGAGAGTGATGGTGGCAGATTGAGTATGGCTGATGGACCCTGGGACTTTCTTCTGACATGTGATGCCTTTACCCTGCAAGATAGGCACAGTGTTACCATCCTTAGCATATTGTCACCACTGATAGATGGGTAAAAAGTGATCCCCACATACAGCCAAATAAACGGCCAGACTAGGATTAGAACCCCATCTACTGACTCTAAAACCTGTGCCTATGGTATGTAAAATGGCCAGAAGTGGTGACACACACCTTTGATCCCTGTACTTGAAGGCAGAGGCAAATGGATCTCTGTGAACCTACACAGTGAGGCCCTGGCTCCAAAAGAGAAAAGACCTTATATGAAGTGAAAAGTCCTATGTGAGTTGGAAAGGCAAGTGTTTCAGGAATAAAAGGTGAATTGGGGCTCCCATGCCAGTGCTGAGGGGCAGACAAGCCAGCTAGTTTCACAGCTGCTCTATGCAATGCTTCAGTAGCTTTGCAAAGAAAGATGGATTTTGTAAATTAATATTAATGGGAAGTGTGGGTTGTCATTTCTCCCTGAGTAGAACTCTGGCAGCCCCGCTTGTTCACACATTCTGCTTGTGAGTCCCAAGAGACACGTATCAGAGATTGCAAGAGAGTGTGCTTGGTTCCACCTGGCCTCACTGAGCAGCACAAGCTTTGTATGGAGCCTCTGGGGTTCTTTTCACTGTTAGGACCACTCTTCATTGGGAGTAAGGAGGGATGAGCAGTGGTGCTGATGTGGGACAGACCACATCACTCCACAGTCTTCCTCCCCCCCATCTCCAAATACAGTTGATCCTGTATGTCCACTAGTCCTCGTCCACAGATTCAAACAACCACAAACTGAAGTGTTTGAAAAGTAAAGCAAAAATGTTCTCTGTAGTATACATGTACATACTTTTATACTGCTATTCTCTAGACCATATGGTATAACAACTACTTATGTATTATTTGTACTGTATTAGGTTTAATTAATAGCCCAGACATGGTTTGAAGGATACAGGAGGGTGTACACGGGTTTTTAAAAGTACTACGCCACTTTAAATGATGGACTTGAGGGCTGGAGAGATGGCTTAGTGGTTGAGAACATTAGCTGCTCTTCCAGAGGACCTAGGTTCAATTCCCAGCACTCATATAAAAGTTTAAGACATCTGTAACTCCAGTTTCAGGGGATCTGAAGCTCTCCTCTAGCTTCCTCAGGTATCGGGCACAGAAGTCATACACAGACATATAGGCATATAAAGTAGAGTTAATTTTTAAAATTATAAGTGAGGCACTTGAACGTCCCTGATTTGCATTTCCAGCAGCTGTGGGGGTGCGGAGGATGACCGTCCGTGCGAATTCCCACATTTAATCAGCAGGGTTGTTACCTGCATTGCTGCTTTGGGTAGAAAGAGCAATGAGAGTACTTTTAAGAGTAATGGGATCTCTCTGCTGCCTATCAGTTCACTGGCTCCTCAGAGTGTACCACTGCCCATATCCCACTGACCTCACATCCCCAAATATATCATTTTGGGTAATATTATCTCTGTGTTGGCACAAACTAACCAGTCACTAACCTAATAAGTTCAGCTAGTAACCTGAAGTTATACTTTACACTCGCTTCTCTCCCTCTGTCCACACTCCCACGTTTTCCAAGTCCTGGAACTTCTATTAAACAATCATCAATTCTATCTTCCTTTCATGTCTTCTGCTACAACTCTTTGTTTGTTTGTTTGTTTGTTTTTAAAAACAGGATTTCTCTGTGTAGCCCTGGCTGTTCTGGAACTCACTCTGTAGACCAGGCCTCAAACTCACAGAGATCCGCCTGCCTCTGCCTCCCAAGTGCTGGATTTAAGATGTGCGCCACCACGGCCCAGCTCCTGCTACAACTTTAACTGGGTCGCCATCATCTCTTACTGAACTTACCACTAGTAACTCTCTCAAACCAATTAGAATATTTTTCTTGTGGGTCGTCTCAATGGCTCAGTGGATAAAAACTCTTGCTGTACCAAGCCTTGGCAACCTGAGTTCCATCCTCCAGAGGGAAGGTGGAAGGAGAGAACCAACCCCCAAGAGTTGTCCT
Organism: Lophiomys imhausi; assembly: GCA_907164525.1. Classification (NCBI taxonomy): domain Eukaryota; kingdom Metazoa; phylum Chordata; class Mammalia; order Rodentia; family Muridae; genus Lophiomys; species Lophiomys imhausi. The sequence goes on along the minus strand of CAJQZJ010001826.1, from coordinate 22,031,631 downwards.
CTAACCTTCACACCATGTATGACATGGTATGTGAACACATGTACATATGCCCACATGCTACTGCTGATACAATAACAATAATAATAATAAAAAGCCTGGAATGCTTCTGTTTCACACAGAATGCTCGAGGCATTGCTTGGAATCCATTACATAATGTCACTTACATAGCACCCCCAAGGCCCAGCCTTCCATCTCTCTGCTCTGTCATCCTCAGCACGCTGACTCCTGCTCTTGGGCTGACTCCCTTCACCATTCAAAAATGACTCAGCAATCCTGATCATCTCACACACACACACAGGACAACACCCAGAGGTAGAGAAGGGGCTGCCACTCTACCATGCCTGTCTTTAGAAGAAAAGGCATCCCTCCACTGGCCATCCACCCCTACTCTCAGCCAGCTTCTCATTGGCTTGACTTACACATCCAGTTGTTGGTTGGAGGAATGAGGCCTTGACAGTTGGCTGGGGCAGGCTAAGATTTGTTCTTGGGTCTGCAACAGAATACTCCCACTTTAAGGAAGGTGAATAATGACCTTAGTGCTCCCCAGCAGGGATGATGTAGATGAGTGTATATCAGGAAGGCTGTTAACAACACCTAGCACGACAATGGTCCTCTCTGTCTTCTTATCCTTTCTAAGTAGGTCAGACATACTGATCTTTATGAAACTGCTTGTTAGCCCCTATTTAATCCACACTGCTGTTCAGAGCCAGTGTGGTTCCAGATCCGCATGGTGTCACAACTCCCTCTCTAAAAATACCTTGCTTCTCCTGCCTGGAAGGCCTTTGCATTCCCTGCCCACTGTTTAGGATCATCTGGTTAGCTGTCAGCTCTCGCTGGAAAATCACTTCAAGTGAATGTTTCCTCCTCCTCAGGCTGAGGTTGGGAACCCCTGTTTCCATTTCCCACGAGTTTCTGAATTTCTTCTTTAAAATAATCATTACTTTTCTAAGTACTTGTCATTTGGGTTCCCACTAAGTGGACGCTCTGTGAAAGTACCGAAGGTGCCCACTGCTTTCCCTCTTGTCTTCTCTGAGCCTGATTAATTCATAGTAGGCACCACATGGGATGGACCGTATCGGATGGGACAAGGAACTCTGTAGCATTAAACTAGAAGATGTTCTGAAGCTGATATCTGATCCTAACTTTTTTTTATGCACAGTGACATAACACAGAAAAAATGCATAGCTTAATGATTACAGATTGAATCCATATCATAGCTGTTATGTACTAGCTATAGGGCCTCAGGCAAGGCACCTTCTGTCTCTTAACCTCATTAAAAGGGGGAAGTAACCCTTCAACTAAATTAATACTGAAAAAGAGAACTTTAATACAACTAATAAGTAATAAGCAATACTACTTACATTAAAGGAGGGTTCAGTTAGGGTTAAACAAAAGTTTGTTAATATAATCAGTACTGTTCATGGCCCAAAGTGGTACTCAGTTAATCCTTGGTGAATGAATGAATGAATGCACAAGCAAACAAATGGCAAGTTTATGAGAATGTCCTGCAAGAAAACAGTCAACAGAAATAGCTGAACTCATTATATTCTGTTGGGGACTTGGGGACTAATTCTGTGTCCTGTGTTCCAGCTGAAGCACCACTGTGTGAGAAAGCCATCAGACCTTTGCACTATTAATGTGAGCGGCATGAAGTTCTCCAAGGTGAGGCCAGAAGGAAAGACATGACCTATCAAATGTGAGGGGGGGCCCCTGGCTGCTCTGGTTCGTGTATGGCACTTCCACACTCCCTGGGAACTATAAATCAGTTTTGTGGAAAGAGGGAGGGGGGAAAGGCAAACAAGGACTCACTGGGAAGAAACAATATTCATACACAAACTTTGGTATAAATTTGGTGTTCATATGACTTAGAAAACTTCACCTTAGGAATCTGTTCTTGAGACTGGGGCATAGAACATGGCATGAATTGGCCAGGGTAGAATGTAATTCCTTGTATGGTGCTCTCATCACATGAGGTTGTCGTACGGTAGGGGGAAAGAAACTGTTACGATGAGGAGGCGTGTACAAGAATGCACGTAGCTCCACTGTTTGTAATGATGGAGAATGTAAATCAGATTGTTTACCCATTAGAAAGGAATAACTTGTCATACACTCAAGCTAGGAATAGATTGGACCTATGTGTATCAACACAGATTAATCTCCAAAGAGCTATACACATCTCACACAAACCTCAAAAACTCTTTAAAAGGCACATTTTTCCATAGTATGAATATAAAGTTTTAAAACATGTAAATAACCCTATATAATTAATAAATATAAATATATGTATATATAATATACATAAAAATTAAAAGCAGGAATGAGGTGTGTCATATTGGGGACACATGGAAGGCATGGCGGTAGAAGTCCTAAGTCTTCTAATGGTCTCTTTGAAGTTTAGACAGTTCAAAATCAGATCTGCTAAAACTGGGTCATGTTTAAGTCTATCTTCAAATATCACTCATTGTGCCTTTCAATACATTTGAAGTGTTTCAGGGTAGAAGAAAATGGACAGAAAAGTCCTCATAGCCCTTCCCACATGGCTGTTCTTGCACTAAGAGTGTGTCTTGGTCCTTTAAGCATTTGCCTTCTTGACAGCTGCTCTGGTGTTTCCATGGGGCTCCTGGGCAGGGAACTAATCGTGTGTTTTTATCTAACAGGTGAAGGAAAAGGACTTCAGACAGTTTACATCTGTGATTTATATCAATGCCTCTGAAAACCTACTGCCTCTAGGTGAGTTTTCTCTTCTTAGAAACTGTTCCTGCTGGCCCATAGATCACTTGTGTTAGGATTTGTCTGTCCATCCACCTGTGATCGGGCCTCTGGCTTCTTGTAGAGTGACCAGGGCACTGGAGAGAACTCAGATCTCCGCTCTCGCCCTGTGCTGTCATTCACCATGTTTCTCCGTGAGCTGATGGGCTCCTCTCTACCAAAACAGTTAATCCTCTCCTCCAGCCTTGCAGGACACCTTGCAAACTCCAGTGAGAGAAAAAAAACGAAAACAAAACCAAAAAAACCTCTTAGTAATTCAGCAAATCTACAGTGACCCCTGCTGGTGCCAGGACTGTGTAGCCTTTAGAAAGTAGTGTACCTAATTCCTGCTGTGGAGAGCTTATGATTTGGTGGGAGAGGTGGGCTCCGACTCTGACCAAAAGCAGGGTACATGCAAGCAATGGCACAGGGAAATTAGGGGACACTATGCAAGCATACAAGGAGGGACTTTAACCCAGACCAGTGAGTCAGGAAAACCTAAGAAAGAGCACCTAAGGTAGGATCAAAAATAAATAAGCTGGGCCAGCAAGATGGCCCATTGGGTTAAAGCACCTGCTAAGCTTGGTGACCTGAATTTGATCCCGGAAGAAGGGGATCATCTCCTGAAAAACTGTCCTCTGACATCTCACACACATGCACACAGACACTAATAAAAAATTGACTCAGGAATTAGTAAAGGTGCTTTGTGTTGAGGGACAGCTGTGGAAAGGCCCTGCCTGATCAGGAAGATTGCTTACAAGGAATGCATGCAGAGAAAGAACCGAGGCTCAACACATTGGCATGGACTTGATCATCCAGTGCTTTGAGAATTGAACTTAATCCTTCAGACAGAAGGGTGGGTCTTAGAAGGCTTTTAAACAGAGAAGCTCAGGGAGGAGTAGTGAATTAAAAAAAAAAAAGAGAGAGAGACCAGGAGACCCAAGGAACTGTTCAGTTTTCCATGTTCAGTTCAGTTTCCCATAGGAGAATGGAGATGAAGCTTGAGAGAGATGGAGTGAAGGGGGTTGAGAGTGTGCTTTGGGAAGAGGTGGGAATCACAGGGCTTGGTAGTCTGTGGGGATATAAGGAAAGGGATGAATCAAGGGGGTACTCAGAGACAGCTCTGGGAGTGAGGCATTGATGAGGTGAGATGAGCTCTGTTCGTCTCATTGAGTCTGAGGGGAGTTTCTAAATAAAGCATCTGATGAGATCCCCTGCCTTAGAAGAAAGTATAGTCTGCTAGGAGATACCTTGGCATAAACAGGCCAAAAGGCATGTGAAAAGATGATAAGCCTCACTAATAACGAGAACAACACCAGGATACCATTTTATGTCCATCAAATATTGACAAGTATGAAGAAAACTAAATAAGAGCCAATAGCGGTGTGGAAGCGAGCACTCTTGGTTAAAGTAAAATATAAGAAATGGATATGATACCCTGGAGGTAATCTGGCAGTATCTCTTAAAATTTTAAATGGGGCTGAAGAGCTGGCTCAGCTGTCAAGAGCATTTGCTGCTCTTCCAAAGGACTCAGGTTCAGTTTCTAGCACCTATGGGGGCAGCTCCCAGCCACTATAACTCCAGCTCAAAGGGATCTAGTGCCCCCTTCTAGCTTCCATGGGCTTCTACACACACTCAGTGCACATGAAGTTATGCAAGCACACATGCATATACTAAATAAATAAATCTAGCTTTAAAAAGTTGAAATAGTCACTGCTGTTAGTGTTCCTGCTTGGATGGAAAGGTATCGTGAGACACGGGAGCCCAGGAACCACACAGCTCTGAGAGGAAGCCTCCTCAGCAGAGTTGTTGCAGCTCCCAGGGGAAAGTATCCCTGGCTCAGCTGAGGAGAGCTCAGGAGCCTCAGCCCTGCTCCATTTCTTCATTTCTTTGCTTCTTCTCTCCAGTGCTTCTTCTCTTCTTCAGATGAGAGAGTCACACTGGCAGAAAATCTCATAAGAGTGATTTATTGGAGGGTCCAGGGTGTGGCTGAGGAGGTTTCTAAATAAAGCATCTGATGAGATCTGATGTGAGAAGACAGCAGGGACTTGAACAAAGTACAGGGCTAATAAAGGATTTCATGGGTGTGGGGTGGGGTGGGGTGGTGGAGTCTTTCAGGGCAGAGATTTCCAGAGTGAAGATTGGTGGGATTTCAAGGCCTGAGCTTGGGGGAGCTCAGGGATTGGTGGGGTTTCCTGCTAAGGGATTGGTGGCTATTTGTTCAGAGTTTTCACCTTAAATTAGCATAATCTGGGAAGGGTCCTATTGAGGGGCTGGACATGACCTTTGTGACAGTTACAGAACCAGAAAATGCTGTTATGATAGTTAGAGAAGTCTGGGGGAAAGGCCTGGATACTGGAGCTCCCCAGTCAGGGGCCTGGCCTCTTTCCTACCTCAAGGGTTTACACAGTATGCAGTTTACAAAGGGAGTCCACGGCAGAGAAGCTTTTCTGTGCAACTTGAGTCAGCATGAATAGCAACAGAGACTGGAGAGGAGGTGCTGCCACCGTGGACACTCCAGTGATGGCATGAAAGAAGGTGAAGATACTGTGGACACCAAAGATAGCAGGACACTGAGGAGGTGTCACTGCTCTGACAGAAGCTGCTATTTTGACTGCTCCTGTGGGAACAGCAAAGGAGGGGCTCTGACAGCTCTTGGGGCAGGGTGGCGGTGGGCCTCTTTGACCCACCTGCTCAGGGACTACAACTGCCTTTAGTAGTTCCATTTCTAGGGATATATTCTACAGAGAGAGACTTAGACAAGGGAATTCCCACCAGGCAATCTTTTATTAGAGTTTCCTGAACATTGTGACTCTCAAGCTTTTGTGGGCTGCACAGTATACCAGGTTCTAAGTGATTCCATACCATGTGCCAGTTGCACAGCTTCAGGAGTCCTTCAGTGGAGTCCCCATGGTTCACCATCTAGCAGGGCTATCCACTAGCCAAGTGTCACCCTGGGTGCAGGGCAGAAACTCTTATTGGGTAAATGCAGGAATTTCCCTTTTTTCGAAATCTCATCAGTCGCAGGAATCAATGTCCCTTGTGACATTCCATAGGTCTGTAGCTTGCAGCATTTCCGTGAAGGACATGTCTGATTATAGGAGTCACCACTTACCAAAAAGCACTGCCTTTGGGTGTTTATAATTTATACTTTCTCCAGGTCCAGACATAATTTACCAGTCTGCAATCATCTTTACCACAAGCAATAGTTGCGTAGTAACACAGTTACCATAGCATGTGCTTCAGGTTACCAGGGAAACAGGACTAGAAAGTGAATCTAAGATCCAGTTTTCATGAAAGAGGAAATGTTTGATTACCTCTTACCCACATAGCCTGAATGCTCCAACACTAGGCCATGTCTGTCCTAGAAGGTTACTAAGATATTGGACAAATCTGTTTCAACATAGAACAGTCTCCAAGTCCTACTGTTAAAGGAGAAGAGCCACAATATAGATGTATTCTGTGTTTATAAAAAAATGTATTTTGATACATACATGAGAAAAATATGAGGTATATGCACAGAATTTTAAATAGTTGACACTAAGTGCTGGGATTAAAGGAAAAATTTTTTCTTGTGATGTTTGACTGTCTGGATTGGGTATATTGACATCTCTAAATCAGGAATAATAGATTATCTAGGAGTGTAGCTCAGTGGTAGAGAGTTTGCCTGGCATGCACTGGGCCTGTGGCTGATCCCTGGGTTGGGAAGGGGGGAAAAAACAGAGATAGTGTTTAAATGGGCTTTGCATGTGGACAGACTTAGATTCAGTCCTTAGTTTTCCCACTTACCAACAGTCTTACTTCTAACAAGTCACAGCCTGCTTGAGCCTCCATTTCCTCAGGTGTAGAATGAAAGTCATAATTCCTATTAGTGAGTATAGCTAGAGGTTTAGAATTTTCTAAAAGATAATTTCATTTATTTATTTATGATTTCAGTATTTTTTTTCAAGACAGGGTTTCTCTGTGTAGCCCTGGCAGTCCTGGACTTACTCTGCAAACCAGGCTGGCCTTGAACTCGCAGAGATCTGCCTGCTTCAGCCTCCTTAGTGCTGGAATTAAAGGAATGGGCCACCACACCTGACTGATAATTTTATTTTTAATTGTGTTGTGTGTGCATATGTGGTGCGTGTATGTGTGTGTGTGTGTGTGTGTGTGTGTGTGTGTGTGTGTGTGTGTGTTTGAGGGTGTGTGTGTGTACATGAGTTCAGGTACCCACAGAGGCCAGGAGAGGTCATTGAAAGGTCTGGAGCTGGAGTAACAGGCAATTGGAAGCTAACTAATGTGGATTCTGGGAACTAAAGTCTGGTCCTCTGCAAAAGTAATAAATTCTCTTACGCCCACAAGCCATCTCTCCAGCCCTGTGCTTGAAGATTTGAGGTCTGAGATATAAAGCATCTTCCTTAGCACCTGGCTTTCCCCTGTGGAAGCCTTTCCCTGTGTTGAATGGTCATTATAAGTATCTTTCTCTTTAAGCCTTTACAAGCTCAAGATTCTCTTTTTCTGTTCCCATGTAGATTCCTTTCACACATTTCCAGCCCTAAAGGAACTGGAGCTTGCATTCAATGGCATCAAGATGATCTATGTGAAATATGGAGACTTCAAGGGATTGGAAGTAAGTTGGAGGTAGGGAGTTTTTGATCCTACCTGTTCTCCTGTAAGAAATGAGTATAGGGGTCTTTACAGATGGTGACTTTGGGGAAGGTCCTCTGGGCTTTCACCACTAGCCTCTTGTTTCGTGGCTAGCCTCTGGAGAGGGCTGTAGTAATGGTAATGGTAATGACAGTGGAGTGGGGGTGGTGATGGTGTTAGTGGCACTAGTGGCAGATGGGTAACTATGGCCAAGGTGTATTATTCCTGGAATATAAGTGCCAAGGGCCATTCATGTTCAGGAGAATCTATAGAAAAGTGAGTTTAAGTGGAGTATCATAGGAGGAGGAGTTTCATAGGAGATGTATCTCCTTAGGTGTTTGGAGGGCTGTGGAAGTTAAGAGCCAGGTTCAGTGAGCTAGGGACATGGTAGACCAATACCAAAGACACACCCTGACCTCAGTAAGCTAAGCTGGTCCCAGTGGGCCGGGGTAGTACAGGCTGTCCATAGTATCTCATCTCATCCATAGACCCAGAGATGAGGATAGACAAAATAGGCCCCTGTGAACTCCACAGACATTCTAGGTGCACACACATCCCTAATTGTTCTCAGAACCTAGGGATAGAAAATAAAGAAAATTTGGCTTGTATACTCTCATACTTTATTACCTCTTTTGACTTTGATAAAGGCTTAAGGGCCCCTTTTTTTTAAGGAGCAAATGAATTTTTTGTCACTACCTAAGAGTCACTGCACACATAGATTGGAGAACAGTGCCAGAAGTGGGGCTCAGCCACCTGTCCAGGCTCACTCTCTCGCTGAGTAGCGAGCACACCTCCCCCTGTGTACCAGCCTTGCAGCAAACCACTTCCATTCAGCCCTTACCAGCATGTCTATATGTTGTTAGCCTTGGTAGCTCAAATCTGGAAACCTCAGCCGTTCTTCACATGCACCTCACTTAACTTGTCTGAGAGAGACTGACCTTTACAAAGAGTCGATGGCCTCTATCTGCCAGAGTTTGGAAACACATTAACAGATTGGAATGGGCATCTTCCCAAGATGATGGGTATGTCCTCACATTCTGAAAACATCCCAGGCTGAATGCAGTGCTCACTTCCCCCCATGGTTTTGAGTCACATTGAAGATGACAGCAGTTCACCCTGACCTGGGACATGAGTTGGTCTTGAGACTTGTTCAGTAAGCAAACTCTTAAAGTCCAATAAAATCCCAAGGAAGTAATGGATGCAACTTGGAGCTGTGTTAAAGCATCATTCTGTATTATATTTTGTTGCCAACAGTGAGAAGTAGACCCTAGACACTAGAGATCCAAGTGCTTCTTATGAACTTCCATTGTTCTTTGACTTTTTCAGAGAACAGTCATTCAATTTCCCAGAGTTGCAAATTGTGCCATGAATCTTGTCTTCCTCCTTCCAAATTCCTATGTATGCCACAAGTACCAGTGGCCATCCAGAAGGATATGGTCACGTTCTTTGACTCTATGAGTGACCAGCTTGGGATCTAATGCTGATCATGATTGATTTTGTACATGCCCCACTTTATAATTTACATCCGCTCAAGATCACTTATCCTGCAGACCCAGCCTTAGCCAAAGGAATTTGTCTACAAAAGAAAACAGACTTATTTTTAGGATGCAGACTATAAATAAGAGAAGGAAATCTCTGGACTAGTCATGTGTTCTCATCTCTCTGTGATTTGCAAGGGCTCCCTAGGAAAAACAATAAACATGTCAAGTATCCTCCTGAATTTGCATCTCACAGTAATGAATACTTTGATGTGTAATAAAACTCAGTGTGACTCAGCAGATCCAGCAGCCAGGCTAGGAATCTTCTGTCCTTGTTTGTCAGAAAGCCTGTCCCAAGGGGAGCAGTCCAGAGTGGAATTCCTCCATAGTCAGTTTTGGAAAACTTAACTTTGCTGTTATTTGATTCTCAGTTTTCAAACCTGAAGTGTCCAGCTGGACCCTTCCCCAGCAGCTAGAAGGCTTTATTTTTAGTCTTTGTCCTGCCAGCCCTTTAATAACTTTGCCCAAATAACTTTCCCTTGAGGATAAAGTTTCTCCCTTTGTAAAATCTGGGCTGGCTCTAAAAATTCTGTGACTTGTGATTTCTACAACTGTTTATTTCTTTGAGCTACCCCTCATAGAAATAAAATTTGGATCCAACATTAAATTGCCAGAGCAGCTTGAATTGTGGTTCACAGATTTTTTTTTCCTGTAAGAGACAAGAAATTAAGTTTGTTAAACTTTGGGTCCATATGCTCATAATTGTGACTGTCATAGCTAGTCATCCATGCCTCTGTGAGAGGAAAGAACTGTAGACAGTACAGAGGCAAACAAGCATGTTGTTGAAATGTGAACTTCTCATCATTGTTAAATTGAGCACACTATTCCTTTTGTACGTATTTTTTGAGACAGTTTCTCTGTGAAGCCCTGGCTGTCCTGATACTTGCTCTGTAAACCAGGCTGCCTCAACTCACAGAGATCTGCCTGCCTCTGCCTCCCGATGCTGGGATTGGAGACACACACAACCTATCCTGGCCTCATATTTTCATATCTAAGTGTAAGGACCATTTTTAGCTCATTAGCCACAAACGAGCATCAGGCTGGACTTGGTGCTGGCTCCTGAGCTTGAATGCTGGTGAATCTGCCCAAGGTGGATGGATGAGGTTGAGAGCTGAGGATGGACAGTACCTGTGTGAGCCTGAAGAGGTGGCTTAGGACAGATCTTGGGGTGCCTTGGACACCTTGCTAAGAGGCTGAAACTCTCCTATGGAATAGGGATCATGGAGTTTTAAGCTCGAGTTTGCTGTGGTCAAAGCAGTATTTTAGAAAATGTGTTCTGCCTGCTGTATGAGGAATGGTTTGGAAGGAACATGAGAGACACGAAGAAGGCAGGTTAAAGGCTTGCCGTAGGTCTTGGCAGTCCTCACATGAGTATGAGAGACAAGGGTTTTCCCATCTTCACCCGTGCTTTTTTCCAGGCCTTGCTCCTCAGCTTGCTCCAGCCAACTGAGTTCTGTGCACCGCAGGCCCTGTCTTTTCTGCTGGCACTTGGGACCTTTCACATCCTGGCCAGTCTTATCAAACCTCTCCTTCACCACAAGCTTTATTGATAGCCATATCCTTTCCGGCACTCAGAACAAGCAAGGCGGCTGCCTCCTGCTTCCTGTCTCATGCCTCTCTTTCTCTTTCTCTTTGCCTTTAACAGTTTGGTCTGAGGATGGCTCAGATGCCGCTGCCTCCGTGGGAAGCCCGTCCTGACATTCTGGCAGATCTGACTATTACTGCCTTTGTGTCTTGTGGTGTGTGTTTAGACATCTATCCCAGCAATATCACTTCTTTATGCTTTTCATTTTTCCATATTATCTTTTGACAGTTTCAAGTATGCATATAATGTATTTTAATCTTTCCACTCCTAGTGCCCTGTTTCATCCCCCGTCCTCTCCTGCTGAATCCTTTCTTCCCACGCCCCCCTTCCCCACTTCTATGACCTGTGTTTGACTCTCTGAGTTGCCTACTTGAGCATAGCTGGGAGGTCATTTAACAGAATACGGAGAACTTATCACCACAAAAGGAAGTTGAGACCTCCTTTGTCACTGTGAGCTACCAGTTGTCCTTCAGAGAGAGGCGGGGCCCCAGGAGCCCTTTCTTCCTCTGTGATGAAATGTTGACCGGCCCATTCTTGCACAGGTAACCACAACTGCAGTGAGATCATGAGTGCCCGTCCACGTTATATCCAGAAGACAGTTTTACAGCATTCCTCCCCAGCATTTGTTTCTTAACATCTGCCCGCCTCTTCTTCTGAGATACTCCCAGAACCTTGAAGGAGGGGATGTGGGTGTCCCCTTTAAGGCCGAGCACTCCACAGTCTCTTATTCCCTGCAGTTGGATCAGCTGTGAGTCCCTGCATTGACCACCGGAAAAGGAGCTTCCCTGATGAAGACTGAGAGCCCAGCAGCATCCCTTCCTAGCAGACAGACATACACAGGCAGCCCAAGAAGACAGGGAGTTCCCACAGGGCAAGGACAAAACAAGCCTTCAGTATGGGTGGGGGTGGTGGTGATGGTGATAGTGATGATGATAATGATGCAGGAAGGAGGAGGAGGAAGAAGAGGCTGATGGTGGAGTGACTATTTGGACTCACTGTCTTTTAAACTAGTTCACTTTCATGTGTTTCTGCAGTGTGTCAGGGCCTGTGCTGTTATAAGGCTATGGTGCTGCAGTGACACGGCCTCTGACCTCAAAGAGCTTACCATCCAGTCTTCAATTGTGTGCCAGACAGAGTACAGGGCACACGTGTTTCCTGTATCTCTCCAGCTATCTTAAGATCCCGTAGACTTGGACAGCTATCCTGGGGTAGCTTAGATAAACCAGACAAAAGTCAGGGGAGGTGGCAGTCCACCTGGCTGAGGTTGGGGAGTATCTTATGAGGAAGCAGCCTTGAGACGGCCTTCCAGGGCTGGGACTCCAGTGCCCAGAGAAGGGTGTTCTTTGGTGGAAGCGTAAAGAGGGTGACTGGTGGTACAGGCAAGTAGCAGGAGTCTGAGACAAACATGTGGCACCGGTGGCAGCTAAGACTGAGATAGCAATGCATCTGACTCCAGCAGATTGTGAATGGTAAACCCAAGAGTCGTTATCCTGTGGGGGATGCGTTTCTGGAAGTGAGGAGGGGAGCATTGCCAGCTCCCACCTCGTGCTTGGGCCTCCTTGTCACATGTTGCTTCTGTTATCCCGTCTTTTGTTTTGCATGGTAGTTCTTGGACCTTTCCTTCAACAGCCTAACTGAGGAGGCCATCTGTGACCTGGGGATTCTGCCACGTCTCCGTGTGCTGCTCCTCACAGGCAATGGGCTCACCACTCTGCCACCCAACATGGCCGTCACAGAACAGTAAGTCCTACATCCTTGAGTTGGTCCTGTGTGTCCCCTCAGGAACCTTTGTGCAGCTCCTGACATCAAAGGGACAATTCAGAACAGCCCCTCTTGGAAGTTCCGTTAAGCCAGGCTCTGAGTGTCCAAAGCAAGAATGCTGCCTATTATTTATCCTCCCAGGAAATGCCTCCAGCGGATGCTAAGAGAAATTGGAGCTGGGCATAGTGGCCATGCCTTTAATCCCAGCACTCTGTAGGCTGAAGCAGGTCAATCTCTCTGAGTTCTAGCCAGCCTAGACTACATAGCAAGTTCTAGCTAGGCTATATAGTGAGACCTTCCTTCTCAAAATATATGCTCATATATATGCACAAATGTACACACACATGAACACAAATACACATGTGCCTATGTGTGTGCACGCAAAGCCACTTTCCCTGCCTCTGGTCTTTTGTAGGCTGTAGGTGTTGCTCTTGCTAGCTGCTCCCCTTAATAAGCCCTCTGTCCCAGCTCCTTAAGTCTACTTGCTGGTCTCTAAATAAGCTTTGTACAGTTCCATTCTGTACCTTTGCTGAGGTCATTTCAAGTCCCAGAACGTACTGACTTTCTTTTGTGAATAATAACACATAAGTACTATTTACTATGTGCCAGACATTGTTCTCCACACTTTAATCCTCCTGACAGTTTTATGAGATAGGTGATTATCATCCCATTTTTCAGATGAGGAAATTGAGGTAGAGACAAGTTAAATAACTTCCCCAAATTTATTTATTTATTTTTTTGAAAAGAGAGCTTTTTATAGTGCTATTTTATTTTTTATTTTTTTCCTTTATTTTTTATTTCTTCAAGTTACATCTCAATCGCAGTCCCCTCCCTATTCCCCCTCCAGTCCCACCCTCCCACCCTCAACCCCCCATCCTCTTCCCTTTTTTTTTTCTTTTAAGTTTAAGGTA
>CAJQZJ010001826.1:21973562-21994820 GCA_907164525.1 Lophiomys imhausi | reverse complement strand
ACACACACACACACACACACACACACACACACACACACACACACACACACGCCCGCATGCACAAAATTAAAAAAATAAGTGCTCTACAGGCAGGGCGTGGCCTGAGACTGGGATGACAGAACCCCAGACAGTAACCCAAAGCTCTAAACAGAAATAAAGATTGTATTTAGACAATACACAGTCAACACAGTATTATTGTAATAATACTCCAGTTCGAGCTGTAGAACACTCTGGGCAGAGAAGGTGACTGTGTCTCCAACTGTAGAATCATTTTAACAGAAACAAGCGCTTCTTTTCGAAGGAAAGGATGTAAGCAGCCTGTCTGCGGCTCCCAGAAAGAGTGCCCTTTGGGGCACAGCAGTGATCTCTTCGGCTGTTGGCAGATGATGCACAGCTGTGCTTTGATGAGGGGACATGCTTATAGTCTTTCTCCCTGCTGTGAGCCCAGCTGGCTGCCTGGCATGGAATTGGGTCACCTTGTCCATCTGATTACTGAGATCTCTGCGGTGTCTCTACATCCACAAAGGACAGGGATAACCTTCATACCCACCACCTATTCTGGAAGTTCATTCAGAGATCACTCCAAACCATCCTGCTAGCAGTTTTCCGTCCCACTCCCACTAGCCTTGAAAGAAGTGTACTTCTGACTCTCCACGCAAGCAAACGGATAAGCAGGGGCACTGCTCCAAGCTTTACTGCTGTGTAGAGCCATACCATGACAGTGCATTCTTCACTGATGTTGGTGTATCATACAAAATGATTTGTGAGTACAGCTGAGGCATTTCCCCAGGCTAGCCCATCCTGAGGCTTTAGTTGTGGGCTGATGGAGAGACAATGGCACAGCTGGAATAGGCACCATGGGAATCTAAGCTTTAATTCCAGACTTTCTGGAAACTGTCATTAAATAATGCTTCCCCAGACACAGAAAGACAAACATTGCAAGATCTCACTCATACTTGGAACCCCAAACAATTGATCCTAGCTAGCTATTTAGCTCAGTTGGTAAAGTGCAGGGCTCGGGTGCACAGAGCCGTGGGTTCAGCCCCAGCGCTGCATAGACTAGGTGCGGCGGCACAGACCTGCAATCCCTGGATAGGATGCACAGGGACACATGAGATTCTGTCTGAAAAGGGGGGCAGGGAATGGCTCAGTGGGTAAAAGTCAGGACATGTTTGTACACCCACCTGCAACTCTGACACGAGGACAGAGTAGATGGATTCCAGGGGCTCACTGGCCAGCCAGCCTGCCCAAAACAGTGACCTCCAGGTTCAGGGAGAGACCCTAACTCAAAAAAAAAGCTGAGAGTGATAGAGGAAGACCCTGACATTGACCTCTGGTGCATGCACGCACTCACACATGCACACAAACACACACACAGGGATGCACAGAAATGTGCACATATACACACACACCATAGCCCCCAATACACACAGAGAGAATTTGTAAAAGCTTATCTCATAGAAGCTGACAGTAGGATAAAATAGAGGCTGGGGAAAATTGGGAGAGGAGAACGAGGAAAGGTTGATCAACAAGCATGAAGCTATGGGTATATAGGAGAACTGAATTTTTATATTCTACTGCCCACTAGGATAAGTTCTATTACACAGATGAATATTTAGAAGAAAACATTTGGGATATTTTGTCATGAAATGATATGTGTTTGAGAAAATCAATGTGCTTGTGCTTGTTTGAACACGATGCAATGTATATATTATCAACGCATCACACAGCACTCTATATAGTGCATATATTTTAAATGTGTGGTGGTGCACACCTTTAATCCCAGCACTTGAGAGGCAGAGGCAGGTAGATCTGTGAGTTTGAGGCCAGCTTGGTCTACAGGTGAGTCCAGGACAGCCAAGGGTACATATCTCTGTCTTTAAAAGTCAAACAGAAGGAAAGAAAGAAAGAGGGTGGGAGGGAGGAGGGAGAGAGGGAGGGAGGGAGGGAAAATAAAGGAAAGGGAAGGGAAGGGAAGGAAGAAGAGAAGAAACCTGTGCATTATTTTAAGAGGCACATTTCTGTCGCTTGATGAAGACGTTGTGTCAGAGATCTAGTTCATGAAAAGTGACTCATGTCACATGGCCATTTTGTGTACCGTGTGTAGGAGCTCAGTCTCTGTCAACACACAGTAGTGAACCAAAACTGATTTTCAAAACGGAAATACTGATCAGAACAAGGGCATTACTTTGCTTTTAATGATTTCCACTATTTCTACCTCCAGAGAGTTCTAGTTGTAGCATAGCCTTGCCATTCATCATTTGAGACAGAACATTTTAAAGGGAGAACAAAAGAACAGTTAATACTTGAGAAAATGGAGAAACATGGGGGCTTCACTTGAAAAACAGGATGCATGGTGACCCCGTCTTGTGACACCCAGTGGGCTTGCTGAGTGAGTCCCAGGGAAGAGCAGCTCACACAGCAGTTTCAGCCTGCTGCACATCCTTGTCTTGAAAACTGGTGACCTTGGGGAGTAATTATTCAATGTTTTGAATGGCACACATGCTTTACTTGTAATTTCAAAACCCAAACAGACCAATGAAGCTTTGTGCTTTTCTCTTAGAAACAAGTACAGGGGATATAGTTCAACATGCTCCAGATACCCAAATGCCAAGAAAATTAAGCCAGGTGGCAGCCTCCAGAATTCTTGTGCGGTTTACCCCTAGCCTGTGACACATTCGTACCTTACTATTCATGGGCAGGGGGTGGGGGTGGGGGAGGAATTGACTTTCCTTATCACCAAGCTCAGGTAGCATGAGGTTTTCTGTAGGTCATAGTGAAAATCCACATGAAATGATTATGATAGGGCTTGAAGTTAAATGGCCCTGAAGGAACAGGTGTACCGTTCTCCCTATCAGATTAAGACAAACCTGGTAGTTCTTGTTAACTGATAAAGAGAAGGAACCATTTTCAGGTCCTCAGACTCTAAGTGTCACAAGCTCTGTTGATTTACCATAGAAAGATCTCACATCTGCAACAGCATCTGGAATTGGAGTCACCACGGTGTTAAGATCAAATAATCTATAGTCATTCTTCAAGACTTGAGATTTGCATGAGGCAAATGAACAAGGGATACTTCAAGGAATGTCACATGCTTCAATAGGGTCCATGTTCCTACTCTTCAACTCTGGCAGTGGTCTCTCTGCAGTGACCTAGGGTTGACAGTGGTATTTTCAGTTTACTGTTAGGGAAGAAAAGTTCCCAGAGCTTCAACATGGCATTTTCCATAGTAACAGTCCTTCTGTTTGTTATTGTGTAAAGTGTGGGTGTTCTACCGGGTTAGTGTATCTAATTCAAACTGTGTAGAAAAGCTACAAGTAGGTTGAATTTTTTGTCTTCCTCTGATGTCCATGATCCCCACTGAATGGCATCCCCCTGTCCCTTCTTACCCCCAGAGACTCACACCACTGTTGGTTTGTAAAAGTCTAGTTTAACACTCTGTGTTAAACTTCTTGCTGCAGTATGGGGAATGGTCAGTGTGGGGAATGGTCAGTGGGGGAATGGTCAGTGCGGGTGTTGTTCAGCATGATAGCGACAGTCATAGTGAGTGCTCAAAATTAGCTAATATGAAGCAAGAACTTGCTTTTTTATTTCATTTAGGGTCAATTATGTCTAACTTAAATGCAAATACAGAACTAAATGAGATGTCCCAACTTTCCCTTTGAACAACTTAAATCACTTTTTTTCTTGTCAGATTGGGGTCTCTGGTTATCTACATGAATAATTCTAAACCTTCCTAATTCAATTATAGTAACTGAAACTATTTGAAATTATGTCTAGGACACACTGCCTCTTAGGGGTTAGTCCTTCAGCTCCCTAACCCATTCCCATGGCATTTTACTGGGCTTCCATTCTGTGGCACACTGTGGATCTAAGGTTTAGGATCCTCCACTGGCACTACCAACAGCCTGTCTTAACTTCCCAGCCTGCTTGTTACTCCTGTAGTGGGCAGGCAGCCCTAGGGAAAGCAATCTTTGGGTCACCTCCTAAAGCTCAGCCCCATAATTCCTCACAGCTTATTAGATTTTAGGCACCTGAAAGTAGATTGTTTTAAAATGTATATCTTGCCTGGATTCTCTCTTTTATGCAAAAGGAAGTTGACCCACGTTACTTGCCTGTGAAGCCATAAACCCTTCCATTTATTTGGTCAGATGCCCAGGAACACTCACTATGGCTATCTTGTGATTATTCTGATGACACAGATTTGAGGTACAGCTTTGAGAACTCTCCATCCCTCTTCACTCCAAAACCGCTTTCCTGGTTGTGGGCTGAAAGGGGGGCTTTGTCTAGTTCACGGCCACCTCAGGGTGGACCTCCCTTGAGCATCTTCGATTCTCACTGGATTCCCGGCTTTGATTCTCCAGACTCTTAAGCCATAATTCAGTTCCAACAGGATCAGCAAATCCCCTTGAGGCTTCCCATCTTCCTAGATTCAGTGCCCTCTTTGGGATTTAGATTCTGTATACTGCCTTCGTAGCTCTTGCTAGTTTTTTTCTTTCTGCTCATTATCCATCACTCTAGGCATTTTCAGTGGGAAGCCTTGTCATATAAAGTAAAGCAGGCTCCCCCCACTGCTCACTCCTGCATTAGTCAGCTTTCTGTCACTGTGACAGAGCACCTGAAGGAAGCACTCACTGTATGAGAAAGAAAGGTTTATTTTGGCTCACACATTCAGAGGCTTGGTCCATGGTCACTGTCTCTCCCTTGTTTCTGGCTGTGGCCAGACAGACTCTCTTGATGGAGATGTTTTAGAGCACATATAGAGGTTAGGAAGCAAGAGAGAGAACATGGGAAAGGGACTGGGGACAAGTTATACACTGTTTTTAGTAGTGACTCACTGTTTGTAATAAGGTTTTATGTCCTGGGGTTTTTGACTGCTTCATAATGCCATCAGCTGGCACCAAGCATTTAGCACATGATCTTTGGGGGGTGTTTCAGGTCCAGATAGAAACTTTTTGCCTTATATATAAGAACTGCAGAGTAAAGCCAGGCATGGTGGCGCACACCTTTAATCCCAGCACTGGGGAGGCAGAGCCAGGCGGGTCTCTGTGAGTTCAAGGCCAGCCTGGTCTACAAAGTGAGTCCAGGACAGCCAAGGATACACAGAGAAACCCTGTCTCAAAAAACCTAAAAAAAAAAAAAAGAACTTCAGAATAAATGTGCTTTTGTCTGCACCAGGAGGTCAGTTGAAATCACCTTGCTTTGAGAGCTATGGGGCTGTTGGTATAAAATGAAGAAATTACCTTTTACTGTATGACAAGAGCCCAGAGATGCTCAGCAGCAGAAGTGAAGGGCCCACCCAGCAGGTGTGCTTCTGAGCTAGAGCTCTGGGTTCCCTATGCTCAGCAGCGGCTTCTGCTAAGAAGCATGCATTCCCGTGGCCGAGCCCGACACTAGGTGTGCGTATACTTAGCCTCTAAAAAGACATTTCCCTATTTTAAAAGATAGTGACCCATCTTCACAGGCAAGGGAGAATGAAAATGACGTGTCCACCATGAAGAGCTGGACACTTCAGCTTCCCCACCCCTGGTAAACTGCCACTTCTGAGATTTCATCTGATGAGATGGCGGAGAGAGCTCTGCAGGCCAGCTGCAGCACAGTTGCCATCTCCCATGGGGTCCCATGACACCCCCCTCTCAACTTCATTTATAATAATTGTGGGGTTCTTTAGATTGATTTATTGTGGGAATGTGCATGCCCTAGTATGCGTGGAGGTCAGAGAACAACTTGTGGAAGCTGGTTCTCCTCCACTTGTGGGTTCCAGGAATCAAACACAGGTTGTCGGGCTTGGTGGCAGGACCTTTTACCTCGTGAGCCATCTCACTGGCCCCTGTCCCTCTTCTAAGACAACTGTTTAATAGACTCACACACACACACACACACATACCTTTTCCTATGTTTTTGTTAGGGCAGACTTTAAGAAGTCAAGATACAATCACTGTCACAGAAACAAATGGAACCACCTCATCATGGTGGTGCTTAAGAGGAGTGTCTGGAGGCTTGACTCCTGGCATGCCAGTCTCACTGGAGTAGAAAGAAAGTTGCTGTGTGCCTTCCCTATTGCGGGACTTTTGCTGACCCGCTTGTGGTTTAAGTAAGACATGAGACGTCTGTATAGTGTAAAGCTTTAGGCCTTCTGCTGGCTTCTAACTTAACCCGACTTTCCGACCTGTGTTCTCCCCACGTGGTTGGCTTTTTACCTCCCTGTTCCACTCAGGTCTCCCTCTCTTCTGGGTCTCCTTCCATTCTCCCACTGCCCTTCGGTTCCCCTGCCCAAAAGTTCAGGCCCCCCCTTCCTGCTCCAGCTATTGACCGTCAGATCTTTACTATAACCAACCAACAGCAGTAAGACAACACTGGATCCATCTTTTTGGTTGCCTTATGGCACTGAGGACTTCCTGACTTCTGTCTTTTAGGTAGCTGCGGAAGGACATGAATTTACAAATAGAAAATATGGTGATGGGCCATAGAGAGGACAATACCAAAATCCTGCCAGCACTTAGCTTTCTGTTGGCACAGTAACCAACAATTGAAAATACACAGACATGCCTTCTCAGTGAGAAGGAAGGTCACCCCAACACTTCCCCATTATTCTGTCAGGTAGAGATTCAAAAATCATTGAGAAAAAGTTGTCTTTCTAGTAAAAAGAAATTTCCCTGCCACTGAAGGTCCCTGCCCCTCTGCTGCCAGCTCCCTTTTTGAAACCATATCTGCCCTGTCCCTTATTCAGGAAGAATATGATAATCACCCATAGAAGTCTGTCAGTCCTACAGTAAGCCCAAAAGGGGAGACTTCATTATAGGAACACCCAGGAATCTCACAACTGTGTCTTAAAGATAAACAGGATCTGTGTTAGGATTGTAGGTTCAAGGACTGGGGAGCAGCCCAGAGTTCTCTCTCTCTCTCAGCTTTGCACCAACCTCTCTCTGTAACTTTTCCCATGTGCCCTCACAGCTGGGCTGTGTGTGTGTGTGTGTGTGTGTGTGTGTGTGTGTCTGGGCCCCACTGTAGGAATCATGGCTGCCCAGAGCTACAGAGCCAGGGTTGACCTCTCCCACTATTGTTTTCCGTTTTCATAGAGCTTAGGAGTCTAGCAGAATTCCTCCTTGTTCTTTATGAATTCACTGAATCGTTGCCTTTCCTGAGCAAACCACGTCCCCATGTCTGCTTCAGTTATAGCGATTGCCTTATTGTGGGCAGTGTTTCCTACCTCCTCCCTGAGACTGGAAATGCCCCGAGAGGAAGGGACTGCCTCTTCTCTCCTGGCACCTGCTAACACAAACATCTGCTAAGGAAATCCCTGAGTAAATGAACGGCTGCATACCTCCCCAGACCTACCTGTGAAACATTCCCAGCTTAAAGTATAGGTGTATGTTCCAGTACCTTCCCTTTTCTTCAATCCTAAGATGTTTGCACACTACATTTTGGCCTTATTCACCCCTTCTTCCAATTCCTCCCAGACCTCCCTCAACTCTGTACTTTTTTTTTTTAACTCATCTGCAGTTGCCAAGCTCTATCTAGACCAGGCAGCAATGGCCTCTTTCATCTATCTGCCCACTCTCTAATCCACATGGACCTTAAAGGTGTGGCCAGGAGAAGAGGCTGGTGTAGGGAAGGGTCTGGGCTTGGAGATTCCTCTGGCAGAAACTATGTTCTAGTTTGAGCTCTGCCACTTTGTAGCTATGAGTCCTTGAGACCTTGAGCAAGTTGTTGGCCTTGGTGACCAGAGAGCAGGTAGACAATACATCTTCCACTAACATCCTCAAAGAACGCGAGAGGCCCTCATCACAGTGCAGGAATGAAGTAGGCTTTGGGGAGATGTTGCTCCCCTTACCTCTTGCCTGTGCGCTTGGTATGTGTGTTTGTGTGTCATGGGTGTTTCTGTTGTGTGTGGGGAATGTGCAGGGAGGGATGAAACACTGATCTGAGTCATCTGTCCATGTTTCTTTAGAGCAGTCTAGTCTTCATCCACCTGGAAACATAAGGTCATTTTAACAGTCACACCTCAAATGCCAACACTTCTTGCCCACCTGTGTACATCAGGACCTCAATCTCTTAAATCCCACTCTCAGGTGTTTTTGGAATTCTTCAAGGAAACTTTCATGGCATGGCCACGGTCCAGGCCAAGAGCATATCATTGCCCTGGTTACCAATCCTCAGGGTGGGTGACAAAAGGTACCCAGGGGTCCTACCTTTGACTAGAATTGTATAGTGTCCCATCTGTTGCATTATCTCTACACTGTTGTCTTGCTTCATTCACCCTGGTGGTAACCATCAGCACAGCCAGTGACCCTACGATCCCACCTCAGCCCAGTGTCAGTGACGCTTTCTTCATGCAGTGCCTGTGTGGACAAGCAGAATTTGGGGAAGGGATCAGTGGGTGGGAATTATACCTGCTGCTCTTCCCTATATGGACCTCTTGTGGACACTAGGGAAGTTCCAAAGCTGGTTAGTCCTCCTGGTCAGCTCCCTATCTTCCCTCCCTCCTGGGGATAGTGGCTCTCATTCTCTACCCTCACTCAGTACCCAAGATCTCTGTGCCCACAGGGAGGCATCCATAACAGCACTGATGAACAAGAAGTACATCCTGAGGTTCCCGGCACTGGAGACCCTGATGCTGGATGACAACAAACTGTCCAATCCCAGCTGCTTTGCCAGCCTGGCTGGGCTCAGGAGGTATTGTCGCCGCCTTCCTCTGCACAGTCCTCAACCTCAGTGGGGCTCCCACCCTGAGTGCTGCATTCAGGGTAAACAGCAAGCAGTGAGGTCTCAGCTCCACCATATCTCTGCTATATGCCTTTGGGCCAGTCAGTTCTCTGAGCTTAGCTTGGCAGAGAAGGGCTGCATCAACAAGGTTATTTCTGGTCATGTGTAGGATTAGCCATCACCCAGGACAGAACTTTGACCCTGATCAGAAGACGCCCCACCCCCAACACACACGGACACAGACACACACACACCCCACAGAGAATTTTAGCTGCCAAGTTCTGTATATTTGACAAAGATCCCTAGAATATTACCTTGGAATTCAGTTACTATTTACCACATACTACTTTGTGCCCACTGTTTACATATTGTCTCCTTTAGTCTTTTCCAGGGGTTAAAGATTAATAAGCATTTTCCCATCATGATGTAGGGCCATTGAACCCCAGAGAAGGGAAGCCCACCCCCACGCAAGGTCACACAACAGGTGCCCATGTTCAAGCTCGAGTCTGTGTGTGTCTCCCTAGCTTGCTCAGTAATACCCCAGAGGTAATATCACTTTGTGATTCTTAATTTGCTTTCCTTAATTGAAGACTGAAGAAGTTGAGCCTGGACCAAAACAAGATTTTCCGGATCCCATACCTACAACAGGTTCAGCTCCATGGTGGGTCCGGGGACTGGGTTACAGAGGGGCCAAATTCCCAGAAAGAGCTGCATCCCCAGACATGGACATTTGAGACCTCGGATGAGCCACCAAATTATACTGTACTGCCCATGAAAAAGGACATTGACCGCACAGGTGAGCCATGTCCTTTGTTCCCGATGCTCACTCTGTTGGGGAGCAAGCTCCTTGGGGGTTTGTCCATAAGAGGCTGATTCTGGGAGCTCCTGCATTCTAAATGAACTGCTTGGTGATTTCTGGGCCTGTTCTGTCAGGTAAGATGCTTTCAAATTCCAAATAAAAGTGGATTTTTTTTCAAATCTCATATATTAAGGAACTCAAGTCAGGAAAGCCTATGGTGTATCCATGTTCTTCAAAGCCTTCAGGCCTTTCTGTCCTCCTTGGGTACTAGGGAACCTGCTTGTCCTGCTCGGCTGGCTCCTACTAGGTTCTCAGGATGCCACTACAGTTGCTAGAGTCACAAACACAGTGCACCCCACCACCCACCGAGGGACACCGCCATACGGCAAACCCATGCCCATAGTAGAGGAGCACATCTCTGGACTGGACATACTCTGTTCTGGTCCCACTGAGATAGTTATGTTACTATGTGTCTGTCTGGTTACAGTTCAAATTGGAGAAATAGCTTACAGCAGGTGAAGTACAGGCATCTTGTGCAGAGCTTGAAGTTTTATGTACACTCTTTACCTGTTACTCACATTACAATCCAGAACATTTCCAGAGTCCCAGTGGGACCCTCCTAGTATGTACCACTTTCGAGAATAGCCAGCCCTGACCAACTTGAAGCCCATGTACAAAACTGCATGGACTTGACTTCATGCTGAGTGGTTTTCACTCAGTGCTATGTCAGCGGCTACATTAATATTTCTGTAGATATCTTTTTCCCTGCTTATTTACTCCATGTATACCACAATTTATTTCCTTTTTACCTTTGAAGAGACATGCTGGTTGTATCTAGTTTGGGGCTGTGAACTGCTGTGGACATCCTCTTGCCATTTGGTGGGTACATGCCCTCATTTCCTTGGGGAGTATTCCTTGGAGAATATGCCCAGGAGAAGACTTCCTTATTACACATGTCCTAATATTTTGGAGTATTTGTGGACACTGCAAACATTTCCCAGCATGACTGTGCCAGTTGAGCCCCACTCTGAGGAGGAGGTGTGTGATTCCCTGTCACTCCACAGCCTTGCACATGCCTGAGTTCAGGTTAGCTGTTCTGCCAGATGTGCAGTGGCACTGCATTGTGGTTTCAATTTCTGTCTCTCAGATGACTAGGGATGCTGAGTATCTTTGTATGTGTGTGTTGGTCACTTTGATGTGCCTTTAGGAAATACTTATCTTTTTACCTATTTTTAAGATTGGATTGTGAATCTTTTTTCTTGATTTGTCAGGTTCCTTATAACCCCGGACACAAATCCTTTATAAATATGTTACCCAAAAAAAATATCTAATGTGTAGTTTGTTTTTCTTCCTCTTCCTCCTCCTCTTCTGTTGCTGGGGTGCAAGCCTGGGCCCCACAAATGCTAAGCTAGCACTCTACCAACTGAGGTACTCCCCGGTCATATATGTTTAATTTCGTCATGATGACTTTTCTCTTAATGAAATCTGATTATATCAGTGTTTTTCTTTGCTAGCCTATCTCAAGACTGTGGAGGTATTTTTCAATATGTTCTTATAAAAGCTTGACTGTTAAAATTTTGGTCAGTGATTTGCCTAGGATTTTCATATATAGTGTGAAGCAGAGTCAAAATTTACTAGTTTACATGCATAAACTTTTTGACCCAGACCTGGAACTTGTTTTTCTCCAGTTTAGGCCTTTCAGGTGCCAGGATTTTAGATGTATGTCACAATGAGTAGCTGAAAAAATACTTAGTGAGCCCATGTTCTGACTGCAACCTGTTCAATGAGGTCAGCTGCATTTTCCACACAGTATGCTGGCACTTAAAAATTGACCCCTTCAATAGTTCTCTATTTTATAGAGGTCTTTACCTGAAGAGGCCAGAAGAGGGCATAGGGTCCCCTGGAACTGAAGCTACAGAAGATTGTGAGCTGCCATGTGTGCTGGAAATTAAAACCTTTGGAAGAGCAGCCAGTGCTCTTAACCACTGAGCCATCTCTCCAGCCTTATTTTTCAGGTCCTTTAAAGTTTCTCCCATGAGTGCTCTGTTGTTTCCAAGGGCAAGACCATGCACATCTGTCATTAGAAGTGTTCTTGGGTCTTTGATCACTTTTTATTCTATCATCGATGGTGCTGCTTTTTATATTCCAGTCCCATTCATTTATTGGTAGCACACAGACATGTTGAACTCATATCCAGCAACATTTCCAAGTTCATTTCTTGCTTCTGGTCATTTTCAGGGCTCTTTTTAATTAATCTGTGTTCATGGTGGCAGCATCTATATATGATGTCCTCTGTGGACATCTTGTGCAGAGCTTGTGCTCACTCTCCTTTTGAATGGGGCTCAACTGCCACAGTCATGCTGGGAAATGTTTGCAGAGTCCACGAATGCTCCAAAATACTTGGACATGTGTAATAAGCAAGTCTTCTCCTGGGCATATTCTCCAAGGAAATGAGGGCATGTACCCACCAAATGGCAAGAGGTTGTCCACAAGCTCCTCTTGTCCTGTTGTAATAGCTCTTAGCACCTTTTTATTGCCTTACTGACTGACCAAAACAATGTAGCGTTGAATAGGACCAATGATGGGAAATTTTCTTTGCAACCTTAGAAGAAAAGTGTTCAGCAATTCAAAAGTATATTAGCTGTATATATTTTTGTAGTTGCCTTAAATTTAAAGGAATCTGCATGTATTCCTAGTTTGCTAAGAGTTTTTTTTTCTCCTTTTGTGAATCAGTGCTGAATTTTATTGAATGCTTTTTAAAAAACTAGTTGGAGTGATAATTACATGGATTGATTTTTGGTGGTGGGAAGGTGAAAAAATATTTTTGAGTCAGGGTCTTACCCATGCGGCTCTGGCTGGCCTGGAACTCACAGAGATCTGCCTGCCTCTGCTTCCCCTGCCTCTCTCCAGTACTGGGATTAAAGACATGCACCACCAACCTCCACAATAGACTGATATGTTAGGGGACCACATTTTTTATTTGAAGGGGTGGCGAAAGTGAGAGGACTTGGATGGACTTCTGAATGTTGAGTCAGTCTTGTGTTTCCAGGACAAGACTCCTGTCCCTTGGCCACGATGGTGCACGAATTGAACTTGCTGACATTTTGTGGAGGGTTTCTGCATCTGTGTCTAGGAGGTGACTGGTATGATGTCTGCCTCTGTTAACAATGTTCCTGTGAGGACTGACATTCAAGGCTACGCTTACCTCACAAAATGAGTTCAGGAGGGTTTGGTGTTCACTTTTCTTCCTAGGAAAGTTGGATGCTGTTTCATGTCTTAAGTGTTGGAAGACAACTTGGTGTTGGTGAAGTGGCCAGAGCCTGGATTTTCTTTGCAAGAGGTTGGAATCCAGGAAAATTAGAATCTTGGGAGAGGGGCCTCTTAGACTCTAGACCTAAGACCTAATTAGACACGAGGAAGGGCTGCTGCTGAGCTGTGGGTATCTGAGAGCTCAGCTGGCCTTGCAGAACTGAGATAGATCTTTGAAGAGAGGACCCACCAAGCAGGTCAGAATTAGGCTGCTTTATGAATGTGGAAAATGTGACAATTGAATTCACATGCTAACCAAAGTAAAGCTTCCATTTTGCCATTCATAGGAATCATAGCAGCTGTGGAAACTGTGGGACACGGACAAGAGCAAGGGAGCCCCCCCTTCCCTGATGTCAAAAGTCCCCCTCACACTAATCACCTCCTTGTCAGAGTCTATATGGCCTGTTCTCTGGCAGACTGGCTGATGGCTGCATGGACCTTTCCCAATCTCTGCTAGACTGCCAGCTAGGAGAACTGTTCAATGCACATGTTGTCCCACCTACTCCTAGTGTTCATTTTCATGTGACCTTTCTCATCATATCATGAATATGAGGAAGGGCCCGGGCACCAGGTAAAGGAGAGTGCCGCCTGCACAGGATTCTGCCCACAGATGCTCTGCCTTGGCCCTTAGGTTAAACTCAGCCATTGATTGGCTCATCTCAGTCCAGCTAGCCCAGGGATGAGCTCATTCTGCAGCCTCTTCCCTATCCCAGCTGTTCTCACTGACTTCACCAGCTAACACATTTTGTTTCTAGGCATTCAACGCATTTTCAGCTCCTCTGGTGGAATGCCTTTTCTGTACAGCTCTCTCATATGAGACAGCTGGTTAGCTTTCTGCTCCGTGCAGGCGCCCCAGTAGTACGGGGGCTAGAAAGAGCTTGCATGGTACAAAGTTAAGATGAAGGTCCGTGTGACTGAAAACATTGTGAGTGAGCAGAAGGGCAGCATGAGGTCAGGACCCATTCAGGTCCCCTAACGCACCCCCAGATGGGATAAGATGGGAGAAGTAGGGAGGGGGTGGGAGCTCCAGCAGCCTGGCTGAAGAGTTGGGTTTTATCCCAATCTGATCCTTTTCTTGTCTGGGAGGCCCGCAGAGCACACGTGGGAGAGAGATCCAGACCTGACCCTGTGGGATCACCAACCTTCCCTCCATCTCTTTTTGTCATTTCAGAGGTTGTGTTCTCATCTTACCCTGGATTTTCAACCTCAGAGGTAGGAGGGACTGCTGCTTTACATTTGTGTTTGTTTGTTGTCCTGCTAGGGATGGAACCCAAGGCCTCGTACAAACAGGGCATGTGTTGTACCCTTGAGCTACACCCTCAGTCTCGTCTGGATTACTTAAAATAATGGACACAGTGTAAATTCTTGTAAATAGTTGTACTGGTCAGTTAGAGAATAATGAAGAGCATTAAGAAACTGAATAAGTTAATAGAGCCACAAGAGAGATTTCTTTAGATCATGCTAAGTGAGCAAGTCTTTGCTGAGCCCCTACTGTGAGTCAGCCCTATGCTAACCACTGGGGATGTGGTGGGGGAACTGAAGGGGCCCTGACCTTGTCGGTCCACAGACCTGTCTGCAAGCCTTCAGACTCTGTTCACCTTAGTGTAGTGACATCAGCTACCTCAGGCAATAAAACAGGGACTTCCACCAGAATGGAACTCACAGAGACCTCTCACAAAGGCCTCAAAAAGTGGAAGAGTTCCTGCTGGGTACACTTGTCAATGGTGCACCATTTGATTTTGGCATCGAAGAAGACTGGCTTTTGTCTCAGGGCAGAGCTCACTAATCAAGCTCATGGAGACTGATAAATGTAAATTAAATATGGATGCATCCATTCGCAACAAGAAGTGTCTCTCTACACCTAGCCAACCCATAGCCCTGAGACACAGCACAGCAAGCCGCCTCCCCACAGATGTCACTGTGTGCAGAACTGTACCTGTTAGCTGCTGCTGCATAACAGAACCAACAACCACTGACTTCAGTTCAGCTAGTGACTTCCCCAGATCCTTTGAGCTAGCAAGGTGGTTCTTCTGGTTTTGCCACCATGGCAGGCCAGCTGGGAGCTGAGCTTCAAAGGCTATGGCATGCCCTGGCCTCTCCTTTGTCATCTTTTCATCTTGGTCTTAACAGGACAGTATCAGGTCTTCAGAGAGCAAGAAAGAAAGGGAAGAGTGTGAAGTTGGAATGCGTTACCTTGGCCATGGCCACATTCTATTGGCAAAGGAAATCAGAAGGTTGGGATGACATTGTAGCACAGTGCTGACATTAATTAGTTTAAGGTCAGATTAAGGATATAGTTACTAAGAAAACTGTCCTCACTTTAGGCTCCAGTCATTAAGGAGGAAGAAGACAGTAAGCTAGCCACACTGTGGCCAACTAGCTACAAAGTTGGGAGTCCCCACAAGCCTCTCCCAACCCCCACCAAGTTCAATAATTTACTAGAACTCAGAGACTTCACGAAAGGGTACTGCTCACAGAGCTGCTGTACTAATATAAAAGACAAAAATGAGGCCATCAAAATGAGAAGGCTCATAAGGTGAGATCTGGAAGGTCCTACCTATGAAATTTCTGCACCCCATCCTCCCAACACATCTATGTACTCACCCATCCGGGGAGCTTGCCTGAGCCTCAGTACACTACTGTAATTAGGAAGTCTCCTTAAATGCATGCTTGAGCTCAGAGCCTCCACCTTCCAACCCAGTCTGACCATCCCTATCCCCATCATCACATTAGCAGAATGGAAATGTGGATCAAAGAACCCTGGTTAACAGGCAGCCCGTCACTTAGAGAAGTCCCGGGGCTTTAGAAGCTCAACACCAAGAGTCTAGGGCAGAAACCAGATAAATTCTTCACCAGAAGGCAGCCAGACTAGTTTTAGGAATGTAGAAATGGCAGCTGCTCCTTTGACTTGGCCAGTGCCAAGGGTCACATTGCAAAAGGACATTCATATTGGGTGGAGGGGCCTGTGGCTGGTGATGTACCTTGGAATTCATTGACAGTTGGCAGGATTGTCAGTGCTTACAGCTCAGTATCTGAGAAACCTGGAAGGCAAATTGGGTGGTAGAGATATTCAGGGGTCCCTCTCTGCAAAAATTAGATGCACGTCCCTCTAAGAGAGAGCCAGTCACACCCTCAAGCTTGCATACTGAGTCTGACTCTCTGATTTGCCCCTTTTTTGCATACCCAGTCTTGTTCCACTTTTGACCCTGGAGGGTCCTAACAGGCCAGACTCTTGCCACCCACTTCCTCAAAAGTTCAGAGAGACAAGTGGTGGTCAAGGAAGAAAATAATTATGCAGTGTGACCACATTGAGAAGAAATAGGGGGACTGATAAAGTGCCCAGGGCTGTGTGGAGGAAGGACTAAAACCTGTGTGTTGGGGCCGTAAGTACACATAGTCGGTTGGTCTTGGTTCATCTCTGCTGTGGCTCATTGTTTCAGGTCTGGTCTAGAGGCTCTGTGGACTGACTCTCAGGAAAGTATTGCTTGATGGGGAAGTTTGGTTCAGTCATGAAAGGATTGCTCCCACTCAGATGGCAGCCTCCACTACTGTTATGGAATACTTGCTCCTACCTCTGTTCCCATGGTGTGGGTAATCTGCCTGCAGATCTGTCTCTAGAATCGTGAAAGTGTCTTAATCACCCTTATCTTTGTGTCTTCTGCCTTGAAGGATGATGTGAAATGTCAGGTGTGTTAGGGCTAATTAACCTTCCCTGGCCAGTTTTTAGATGATTTGCATGTGTTATGTGTGGGCTTCAGCAGGGATGTGACCCAAAGTTCAGAGTTCCACAGGAGATAGCTGTAGGGCCCCTCTGGAGTCAGAAGCAACCCTTCAATCCCTGTCACTTGAAAAGTGGGAGAGATGGCTTTGTCTGCTGTCATTCTACGCTGTTGTGTCAGATTGCAGGAGGGGTGACCTGGATCAGAGAAGTCATGTAAGTTTCCAAAAAGTATTACTTAGTTGTGTTTTACCTCACACTGACCTGTCTCATTTGTGTGACTTCACAAATTGGTTCAGGAGAACACAAAATATTTGGCTCAAAGTAGTTGCTTCACACATGTTCATCTATGGAACAAGGGACAGTAGAATGATTGGGTCAAGATCATACAGCAGTTGGTGGCACTAGGGATACTTGGTTCATCTTTGTCCAATATCTACCCTCATCGTGTCCTTTGGCTCCTTGTAATTCATGGAACATCAGTGAACTGAGTCTGGCATGGTTAATCCATCTGTTCCCTTTTCATGCTTGATCCCACATTGGGCCTGAATCACTCCGGGCTACTGGGGAGCCCAGGAACTTTGGGTGATCCAGATGAACCATCAGGCTGAGCCTGGCTCAGGATGATTAGGACTTAGCTGTTGTTCTGCCCTTAATGATTCTGGGGGCTGAGGGCCTGGTTGCTGGGAGTTCCTGCTGGGCCCCCTCCTGCCCTCCTGCATCTGGTTCAGGCGATCGATCCATTGCCTTCATCAGTGTGAACACCTCCTCTGCCTTCTGGGGACATTTCAGCTGACACACAGAAGGGGCAGCTGGGGCCAAGGTGCCACAGGGCTGGAGCTGGAGGAAGGCCAGGAGCCTCTGTGTCTGCAGCACTCCTCTTATGTTCTATGGCCCCAGAGAACTTGAAATTGGAACTTTGGATCCTAGAGAATTAGCTCATGTGACCTCAGAGAACTTGGAGTCAGAACTCTGACCTTTACAACCCTAGATGTCTTTGGCCAGACTCTACAGAGATTTCACCACACCTAATAGAAAGGGCATTGGCTGTTGCTAGCCTCAACTTTTATTTTTAATCATTGTGACACTTTGACTTTTCTTTTTCCTTATAAGACAGCCAAGGTATGCTCACTTCCTCCCATATTTGAGATTCTTCCTGTGAAGTCACTGAAAGCAAGGAACCAGACACTGGCCCCACCTTTTCCAGAGCTGAGATATCTTAGCCTGGCCTACAACAAGGTAACTGCTTTGTGGTTTTCACAGGGCATAGATGGGAGGAAGGGATGTGAACCATTCTGGCCTGAAGCCCAGCCATTTCTTCCCCGCACACAAGTGCGTGGCCCTGGTTCTCAAAGTCGCCAAGGCTCTCAGTTGCCATGTACTAGCCTCTGTGCTAGGCCCTGGGTGTACAGGTATGAAGAGAAAGACCTCGAGACGGGGGCTGTAGAGTGCTTTCCTGCCATGTGTGAAACCCAGGGTTGAGTGCATGAAGTGGGTGTGGTGGCACATCCCTGTGGTCCCACCATTTGGGAGGTAGTGGCAGGAGAGTCAAGGTCAGTTGCTTGGTGAGTTTAAGATTAGCCTGGCTGGAGGCACTGTGTAAAATAAAGGAAAAGACTCAGTCTTTCAGAACAGCTGTGGAGAAGATCGACTCTGGGCAGGCACAATGTAAGCACACCTGATGCTATGAGAGAAACGCACAGCACTGTGAAGTAAGCGCATGATCCCAGGTCCGAACTAATGTTTGGCCAAGGAAAAGTGCTGTCTGAGCTTGGCTCTGAATCATTGAGTTTAGTCAGGTGAAAGGGGTGGGGGGATGGCGTTGGGAGACACAACAGACTGGAAGTCCATGTGTCTGACTTCAGCTGTTTCCCTGTAGCTAGTATCAATGTCTTGTTTACTTTTCTATAGACTCCCCCCCCCCCCCCCCCCCCCCCCCCCCTCTCGTCTGCGGTGCTGGAGAGCAAACCCAAGCTCTAATCCATGCAAAGCCTGTGTTCCCCTGCTGAGCCACACCCCCAGCCCCTGTGTGTTTTTCATTCAACTAAAGTATTTTTAATTTTTCCTGTGGCTTTTGTCTTTGACCTGTGGGTTCCTTAGGAATCTATTGGTTAATTTCCAAATCTATAGGGCTTTTCTAGGCATCTTAGATTTGTTGATTTCTAAATGAGTTCCCTCGCCTGGTAAACATGATTTGTGAGATTTCTTTCTTTTTAAGTCTATTTAAGCTTGCTTTGAGGTTCCCTCTAAAATTAATGATTGTTCCTTGAGCTCTTGAAGTGACATGAGTCTGCAGTTGCAGTGACGGTGTAGAAGAATGTAAGTCTAGATAAGATAGTGGCACTGCTATTGTGTGTACTCTTGCTTTAATGTTCATGCATCTGGGGGGAGGACTCAGTGAGTAAGTTGCTTGCCACACAAGCATGAGAACCTGAGTTCAAATCCCCAGCACCCACATAAAAGCCAACTGTGACCACACATGCCTGTAACCAGGGTGCTGGAGAGGAGCAGCTACAGAGGGTCCTAGGGCCCTTACTGGCCATCCAGGCCAGCAGAACAGTTCCCCATTCACGGAAGAGACTCAACCTCAAAAAGTAAGATGGGGATGATAAAGGAAGGTGCAGAAGCCAACATCCGACCTACACACACACACACACACACACACACACACACACACACACACACACACGCAGGCGAGTGCAGCCACCTTGATGTATGTCACATGCGAAAGAAAAATCCAATTGTGGCCATGGTTTTGTTCTTTTCTACCTTTAGTTCTGTCACTTGAAAGTCTGTTAGCAGGGACAGCCACATATAGCACCCATCTACATAACGCACCCCCCTTTGCTTCTGGCAGTACTCCTTTTTATTGGTGTCTTCTTTGCCTGATCCTAACATGGCTCTGTCACCTTCAGATGCCCCCTCTTTGCATGGTCTGTTTCTGCATCTCTCCCTTGCACCTGCAGCCTATGCCATCTGTGCTCAAGTGCAGACTTGACCCTTGCTAGGCTGAGAGAGAGTTTTTCTGCCATCCCCATCCACAGCCATCAGCCTTCCTGCAGACCCCCCTCATCTCCAGCTGATTGCCACTAACGTCCCTGCCTCCCACCAGACTGCTGTTGCTTGCTCCTTGGTGCTTGCTAGCCCAATGTAGGGAGCTGAGTTGGGCTCCAACCCTAGTCTTGGGCAGCATTGTGGCCCTGCATCTCCAAGACCACCATTCTTTTGGTCCTGCCGGTCCTATGGCAGCAGGAGATATCCACTGTGCAGGACCCAGATGTTTCACTACTCCATCTCAGGAGTAGCAAGTGTCCACTTTAGTGTCATGCCTCCTCAAACATTGACTGTTCCCTGTGGGCAGCAGAGGGCCATGGCCTGTCCTGCAAGGGCAGCTCTTCTCCTCCAGGCACACATTAGTTATGCCACACTGTGCTGCAATGATGAAGGTTTCTGTAGTCCCCTCTTGTACCCTCACACCATAACTACACTGTCCAAGAGCCTCCCTGCCTTGCTCTGGGCCACCACTGGACTTCAACAGTTTACAGTCTTTAGCTGATTAGTCCTTACAGCATGTATAGCCCTGGCACAGAGCACAGGGGAGCCACTGTTGCGCTCCCCCTGGAGATGCCCCACTTCCCTGAAAGCTCCCAGGACTGCTCTGAGGCCGGAGTTTAGAACAGCTGGAACTGTGGACAGACTGCTTGTTCTTGCTGGTGGCACTCCTTCCATCTTCTGTGTCCTTACCATGATTGCCGATCTTCCGTGTGATAGTTGACTCCTTACACTGTGGTTATCTTTTTGTCTTTTAGACCACCAGGATACATTTTGTTTGAGTGCTAGGCTTTGTTTTACCTGCATATGTGTCCTTAGCATCCAGAATAATCTGACACACGATGGGCACTCAGTAAGTCTTCATACACACTGTTTGTATCACATCACAGCCATGTGGGTGGAAACTAGTGTTTGGTTTATGAGAGGTACAAGTTTTAAAAAACAATTCTACCTCCAAACAGAACTCCCCTAAGATGTTGTATCAAATGCAAAACAGTTGCTTTTACTCAAATATTAACCAATATTTATTTAGCTAATAGATTTAGCAGTCATAATATCTTTAATCCAGTGAGGTTGGGTGGAAATTGGTTTTATTAACCCAGTGAGATTGGTTGCCACTGGAACCTGTGTCCCTGAGGTCCTTTAACTCATACAGTAGGGAGCAGGCTAGCCGGGGACCGCATTCTGGTTGCCAATCAGCCAGAACCCTGAGTCCATGCCTTTCCATCAGGGTGTGGTATCACAGAACACATGGCGCGTGCACACACACACGCACACACACACACACACGCGCGCACACACACACACACACGCACACACACACACACACACACGCGCGCACACACACACACGCACACACACACACGCGCACACACACACACACACACACACCCTGGGTGTCACTCAGCTCCCTCCTTACTTTAATTATAAACAGGATCCTGTGTCCTCCCTGAATTTATGTGTATTTCCACTCTCTGTAGTGCTCGCCTCACACACACACACACACACACACACACACACACACACGCACGCACGCACACGCACACACACACACACGCACGCACACGCACACACACACACACCCTGGGTGTCACTCAGCTCCCTCCTTATTTAATTATAAACAGGATCCTGTGTCCTCCCTGAATTTATGTGTATTTCCACTCTCTGTAGTGCT
>CAJQZJ010001826.1:21907555-21973462 GCA_907164525.1 Lophiomys imhausi | reverse complement strand
CACACACACACACACACACACACACACACACACACACCCTGGGTGTCACTCAGCTCCCTCCTTACTTTAATTATAAACAGGATCCTGTGTCCTCCCTGAATTAATGTGTATTTCCACTCTCTGTAGTGCTTGCCTCACACACACACACACACACACACACACACTCACACGCACACGCACACACGCACGCACATGCGCACACACACACACGCACACACGCACGCACACACGCACGCACACACGCACACGCACACACGCGCACACACGCACGCACGCACACACGCATGCACACACACACACACACACACACACACACACCCTGGGTGTCACTCAGCTCCCTCCTTATTTAATTATAAACAGGATCCTGTGTCCTCCCTGAATTTATGTGTATTTCCACTATCTGTAGTACTTGCCTCTCACTGCCTGGTTTGCCCACAGAGACTTTGCACCGTCCCGGACCACCATGACACACAGCATAGGCACTTCTGTAGCCTGAGCCTCCTCCTCTGGGCTCTAGCAAATGGGTCCACAAGCTATTTTTATAATGTGTTTTCAGCATTGGCTATTAAACCTTGAGCCTCTTGCATGCTAAGCAAGTGGCTACCACCAAGCCACACCCCCAAGCCCAGCCATTTCATTTAAGGGCCAAATGACACACCAGTCTACTGCAGCAACTTAGCCATACAAAGGCAACATGAGCACCAAGGAGAAAAGTGGTGATCTGTTGAAATTCTGAGCAGATGGCAGAGTTTGCCACCCCTGGTCTTGGCGCAGCCTCTGGACTGAGTGGCTTTTACATTTTCAGGTGCATTTAGCAAGGATAGCATTTCAGTACATGTTAAAATATAAAATCAAATTTCAGAGTCCATAAATAAAATTTTACTGGAAAAGAAACACTCTAGCTATTTGCTTATGAGTGGTCCAGGGCTACTTTGAGGGAGGAGCAGGGCTGAGTCAGGAACAGAGACTTTCTGTATCCAACACTTCCCACCTGGCTCCTGACAGGAAGGCTTAGTGGTCTGTGGTCTACAGGAGGATCAAGTGCTGGGCTAGCTGAAGGAACAACCATGAGAAAAGTCATTTGCTCCAGGGCAGTCCACTAAGGCTCCATAGCCAAAATGAAGTGTCCATCCTTCCCTCCTACCCTTATGCCTTCTGTGTCCCTGAATCCAACCCCACTCTGGGCTCTTCTGATGCCTGTGGCCCTGATTCCACTCTGATGTCCCCATGTTCTAGCCTCTCTACTCAACAATGCCTGTGTAATTTTTGTCATGCAGAGTCTTGACTTGACAACTTACAGGCTATATCCACAGGGGCTCCAGGCCCTAGCCAGCCATGACATGCCCCTTGTCATGGCTCAGTTTTATTCCATTGACAAGTGGGTCCCCGGCCTCTGCCCTCTCCACTAGATACTATGGTGCCTAGGACTGATGGGAAAGACTGCCCAGGCGTGTTGATGATGGAATGCTGGAGTGTGCAGGCGTGCTGTAAGAAAGACCAGTTACATACAAAATCAATGCTGGTCAGCCCTCAAGACTCTCTGAGACAAATGCTTCTGATCATTTGGCTGCCAGTATCCTTGATACTTTCATGTACAGTGTCGATAAGGGATTTTTAACTCTTAGAGATGCAGAATGGGGGCTGGAGAGATGGCTCATCTGTTAAGAGCACCGGCTGCTCTTCCTGAGGACCTAGGTCCAATTCCCAGCACCCACATGGTAACTCACAACCATCGTGTAACTCCAGTTCTAGGGAGATTCAACACCGTCTTCTGCCCTAAAATAAGCACAATGTGGTTATTTTAAAAAGATGAAGCCCTTGTGGTAGAACCTTCGGACAGGAAGGCAAAGTGTTCTGGGCCCCCAGCAGGTGATAGTGCATTGGTAAGGCATTGCCTGCTGTCTGTCACCCCCACATCTGCAGCCCATCCTTGCTAGCCAGCATCTCCCACCTGGATGAGGAACATCCACTAATGTCTCCTGTGCTTGTTCCAGATTGCAAAGGAGGATGCTGTCCTGCCAGCCGCTCTCTTCCCCTCTCTCTGTGAGCTTGTCTTCCACAACAACCCTCTGGTAACGCACACACGAGGTATGGTGGCCACAGATCTGTCCCCAACCCAGTACTCAGTGTTAGCCTATAGAGCTCTCATCCCCCCACCTCTTAGATGCTAGGCCAGACTTGATGGTAGGGAGGATGGGGTGGGGTGGGAAGAGGAGGGAGGCTCAGCTACCCTGGAGAATGGAGAGCACAGCTGACATTGCTGAGTGTCACCTGCTTTGCACCTACTTGCCCCAACATCAGCCATAGCAAGCAGGAGGGAACCTCAAGAACATTGGTGGGAACCGAAACTCACAGCACTTAGGATCTGCCCAAGGTCACTCCGGAAAAGAGTCTGGGAATTTTGAATTCTTTAGGCCTTACTTCAGCTCTTTAAGCCACTCCCGGATTGCAGAGCAGGTCTGTGTGGTCTCATTTCCATTTCTCATCTGGGGCTGGCCCAGCTGGCTGCAGGACTAACCCTGCCAAGCAGTCTGAATGCAGTTCTGTTGTGGTGCTCACTGTCTTCTGGCCACGACCTAACAGTCTGAGGTGCATGAGAGCCCTGGGCCTGTTGTGACACCAGTGGGGTGCTAAGCCTTGCTGCACCTTGTTACCTTGGCCTGACTGTGTGTCACTTTTCTTGTTTATAGAACAGGAACAATATGACACCTACTTCCTAGGGTTGAGAAAAGAGGGACAGTTACATTAAGACATGCAAAGCAATTTGAACCAGTGCCAGACACACAGTAAGCCCCAGGAGATACTAGCTGATCGTCATCTTATTTTCCTTCATGACACCAGGGATCCCACCACTGCTGAAGAGCTTCCTTCAGGAGCGCCTGGGCATCCGCTTAGTTCGAAGGAAACTGGTAAAAACTAAACACCGTATGTTGATGCCTCGGAAGGAATCACGGAAGGTGAGCTTTCCAACAGAACCCTGGTCCCAGGGAAGTGGAGCCTGTTTTAACACGAACACTAGCTTGGGCATGAGAACCCTTCTTTCCAGGCAGACCTGGAACCTCTCCATTGACTCCAGGGCCATCTCCTTTCCTTGTTAAACACAGCTAGAAGCAGGGATGATGACATGGAGAGCTCCAATAAGAGGAGGGAAGATAGAGAGCAGTGGAGGTCACTAAGTCGGCCCCAATATCAGAGACCCTAAGGGCCAGAGAAAAAGTGGGGAGAAACCAGCTTGAACTTAGACCTCTTGCCATTGTCTGTAGCTGTCTGAACTTGACAAGAGTTTTGATCTTTGAGCTGCTAGTGTTTCAGCTCTGGAGCCTCATAGAGCTGCTGTGAAGGGGCTGGATGAAAGGAGACAGGAAGCCAGATTTTAGAGCCCAAGCCGTTGGTCACACAAGTGCCAGAGCAAGTTGCACCTCTGAGCCAGTAGGACTCGATCGGCACAACCATTCTCATTCCAGTGTGGGCTCTAATTCTGGGGGCATGAATTAGTCATTATCATCCTCTTGATCTAAAGGAATTAAAACAAAAATCTATGAGAAGCTCCTGTCTCCTTAGCTCAGACATTGCTGGTCCCCCAAGGTAGATACATCTGTCCGACCAAACTCTTAAGCCCTCAGAGGAGCATAGCAAGGGTTTAAAACCAGAAATAGAAATTCTTAGGGTTTCTTTGCTTGCTCTGACAATCTACCACATCCCTGCTCATCCGCCATCCGGGGAAGGGATACTGGTGAGCTTAGGGCTCAGTACAGGCCTCTGTCTCTTACTGTGCTCAGGGCTAGGACTCCATGGAGCACTCACACCTCTGTCTCTTACTGTGCTCAGGGCTAGGACTCCATGGAGCACTCACACCTCTGTCTCGTACTGTGCTCAGGGCCTAGGACTCCATGGAGCACTCACACCTCTGTCTCTTACTGTGCTCAGGGCCTAGGACTCCATGGAGCACTCACTCCTCTGCCCTCACTTGCCTCCCAAGAAAACAGAAATGTGTGCCTGCTCACCAGACATAAGTCAGGGTTGAGTTCAGGAACCCTGTCCCCTCCTCCTGTTCACAGTCCTCAGTACCTGAGGCATTATTATTAATACACACAAGCACCACCTTGGGAAAAAAGCAGTGGTGTATACATCTTTCACATATCCACTGCTTGACCCCAGAGCATGGGTTAGGCCTGAAACCAGTTGAGGGTAGCAATCTTTTCCTAGTGTACCAAAAGCTAGAGCCACACATACAGGCTCTACTCAATTCCTCCTCAATTCCCTGAACAAAGGCTACAGGCCCTGCCCTTGTACACAGGCATGGGCAGAAGGAGAAAGTAGACAGTGTACTTGGTGGGCTTTTCCTTGTGAGAACAAAACAGGCAGATAGACCAACCTAGGCCTGATGGCAGATGTCGGGCCACCAGTGAGGCAGGGATGTCGAATGTCCGTTCACCCTGTGGGAAGGGGCTGGGAACATAGGGTAGGACTGAGAAAGTACTGGAGAAAGTTCTCCAGCAGCCCTCCATCTCCCACCCACAGACATATGAGGAAGCTGCTGCTCCCCCCCCCCACCCCATGCTGGCCAGGCTCCTAGTGTATAGAGGCTCTGCTGTGTGTGTCTTCCTCTGTGACATGGGTTTTGAAGAAGGCCCATGCTCTTCAGGCTTCCATTCAAAACATGGACCCTACACATACAAAACATAGACATACACATTTTAAGAAAAAGTGTTCTAAAAATGAAATTTATTTTAGACCTTTCTTCTATTTAGAACCACTCCTTAATGGTTCTTCCTATTCCTCCACAGTGTTAGGTCAGTCAGGGTACAGACAGGGCTGGGGGTCTGCCATGTTGACAGGGGGGAGCAGCTTCCAGGGATCCAACTGTGTCTCAGCCTGCATACTCCTAAGTGCAGTGCCCAGGGCCTTTCTACTCCCCTAGTCAGTCTGTAAAAGTAGACAAGGCACACATACACATGCACACACGCAAACACACATATACACACTGCCACCCCCACTCTACCAGGGAGACAGCATAGGAGAGATAGTGATGGGGCCTAACAGTTAAGGAAGTAGTTCCACAGCTCCTGAGAAACTCAGCTCAGGAAAAGCATGGATGCTCCCACTGGCTCTAGGACTCCCTCAGGAAATCAAAAGGCATTCTGGCAAACCCTGAAGAGAAGCTGCCAAGAACAGAGTGAGGTCAGGACGCAGCTGAGGCCTAGTGCCCAGGCCTCCAGGCAGAAGGTGCAGACTGTGCCACTCCTTTGGAATTGTTGTTTTTCTTCCCTGCACCTGGGAAACAGGCTAGTTGTTCCTTGGGTAATTTATAACATTTACACTGTGTTACAGTGCCCGTGTGGAGGTTGGAAGATAACCTGTGGGAGCCAGTTCTCCCCTTCCACTCTGTGAAACCCAGAGATCAAACCCAGGTTATCAGGTGGTGGCAAGAGCCCTTCCCCACTGAGCCTCCATGGTGCTGTAGAGTGAAGCTGTGTCCTCTGTGAATGCTCTCCTGCCAACCCAGCCTTTCTCTCAAATAGGTGAAAACCTACGTCCCCAAGGTGCTGAGGCATTCTCTGGTCCCCCGTCACCTGAGCATGACCACAGATAAGCTTCCCTCAAGTTTTATGATGGAACCAGAGCTAGGAGCCAGGGGGCTGCCCTCCGCCGAGAACACCTCTCATGCAGTGCTACTGGCCACTGAGGGCCCTGAAGGCACTCCCCTGACTCACCGGACCTTTGTACCAATGCCTCCCATATGCTCTGATTCCACCGTACACAGTGAGACGGTGTCCCACCCCAGCCGTACAGCTAACCTGCTGAGCCCAGACCACCCATCCGATGAAGACGCCAAGAGCACGGAGTCCATCTTCCTTACTCAGGTGACGGCTCAGCTGCCCCCACCCCTAGCTGAGTGCCCACAGGTTCCTGCAGCCCTGAGCTCTACTGCTGTTCACTGCCCAGGGGCAGGCAGGCAGGGTGCCCTGAAGGCAGTGCAGCTCTCAGGCACCCTCTGACCAGAGGCTGCTCAGGACACGAGTGGTCCTGAGGCACAGACAGCATCTCAGATCTCACTGGGGATTGGTGCTGGCCAGAGGCTTGTCATTACTTGTCCCTCTCTGCTAAAAGTTAACCTATCCTCTCATGCTGCCCTGGGTCCTGAGAACAAAGATGGCTCAGGCATGAGTGCCACCTTCCAAGTGCTTATGGTCTAGTGGGAAAGTTGCTAGGAGCAGATCTTGCCATCTGTGCTGAGACTGAGGGGAGCCCAGGGACCAGAACCCAAGGAAGGATGCCTGTGTTCCAAACCAGGAGGGTCGGGAGGACAATCAAATGAGCTGAGGAGAGTTAACAAGGTGGAGATACAAGCAGAGAGAACAGGAAATTTGGGGCAGGAGGAGAAATTCAAATGGAAGGTTTAGAACCATGAATTATCCAGTGTCAGTGTGGCAGTATGGAGAGAGGAAATAGAGACTGAACACCCCTAATGTGAATGACTCAGATCCCAAGTGCTCTGAATTCTGAAATTTCTTATGTGCTAACATATCCACAAATCAAACAAAATTTTGATGAAATTTTGTTTCATTTGTAAAGTCATTTAAGATGTATAAAGTTACCTTGGGGCTGTGTCTATAAAATATACATGAAACATAAGCAGATTTTACATGTATACTTGGGTCCAGTGCCAAGTTATCTTGTCTTGTCACGTAATATTCTAAAAAGCAAACATCTCTACCCCCGGGCATTTCACATAAGGATTGCTCAACCTCCATAAGGCTGGAAGAGTTGGCACCCCCCCCCATGTTCCTACATGAAATAGGGCTTCCTGTATCATATAAAGACCCATTGAGTAGGCTAAAATGTTCCTGGCATACTTCAAAGCAAGAGTAAACAATACAAAACAAACCAGCACCCTCTGCATGGCCTGGACAGTTACTAGGAGTGCTTGGCACTCTAGTCACGTGTTCAAGTCACATTACTCTTAAGTGTGCTGCTCCTGGATTGCTGGAGCTGCCATTCTTTGTCATGGCAGGCAGTCCAGTCCTCTTTCTGCTTTGTCTGGGGACAGCTCTCCTGTTTCCCCAAGACTTGGTCCAGACTAAGAAATCACTTCCTATGGATTTTCTGGCTGGTTTTGGGCCTCCTCTGAGATTGCCCAGAGGGGCTGCACCTTCTGTTAGCTCTCATTACCATTCTCTGGTCTGCCTCCTCTGCTGTATCTGTATCCTGCCCTACACTGTGGGCTGTGTGCAGCCCTCTTGGAATGCAGCAGGGAACAAGTAAGTGTGATTTCTTCCTGGCACAGGTGAATGAGCTGCCATCCCCCACCGTCTGCAGGGAAAAGTTAGAGGCAAAGGGAAATGACCAAAAGAGGCCAGTAACAGCACCCAGAGAGGCAAAGAGGACTCAGAGGAAGCGGCTGTCTTGCACTGTGCGCACCAAGTATGATGGCTATGAGGATCTGCTCACAGTCAAGCCTGACCCTGCCTTTGTGGAGCCAAAGGGTATGGGATTAAAGTGCTGGGACTGAAGGCATGCGCCACCAGGCCCTGCTCTAAGTCAGGGCTTCTTGGGGCATGTCAGCATTACTGTCCTTTGTTGAACTGTCACTGCTCTGGGGTCATGGCTTTTTCAAAGACTGGCTGGATTAAACCAGTCACTCTTGCTTGCAGAAAAGGGCTAATGACCAAACAAAGCCAGGCCCCTGAGCTCTTCCTCGCCAGCTCCTCTTAAGGCCCAGTAGACGATCCACAACCGGCCCCACTTGGTTTAGGGCAGAAGAGACAGCACCCTCTCAGCTCTGATTCTATCTCCTCTATGTACCACAGTATATGTGCTACCAGAAGAGCCTGCCGGGAGCGGGTCTCCTGGGACTCAGTCCCTGTCATGTGACCCCCGAGTTTAAGGGATCACAGTGGGGTCAAAAGTCTCCCCATATTAGAAGACTCTTAGTTGACCAGGACATTTCACTCAGTGAATGGTGGTGCTCTAGGCAGGAGAGCAGAAGCAGGAGTTCTGGGAACAGAACTTGGGCTTTCTTGGGCCTCGACAGTCCTTTTCCTAGCGCTGAGCAGGGTCAGGGATGACCCCTGTTGCTGCCTCCTCCAGGCATCCAGAAGAACGCACAGGCCCTGCATCGCATGCTGAAGCAGCCGCTCATCTGCCGCTCCTCCAAGCCCAGGCTGGACACTTTCCAGAAACCCTACATCCCCAAGGAGAAGAGGGTAAGCACCTCAGTCAGTGACTGCTCCTGAGCTCTGAGGACCCGGTAGGAGGTGCAGCAGCGGCTACCTTGGGACCCTGAGACCTGTTTCCCAACGCTCCTTACTGCCCCCTGCCTGTCGCTACGACTGCATGAAATGACAGGCTTCTTTGCTTTGTGCCAGACCGGGAAGATGCCGATTCCATCCCCACGGAAGACGCGAGCGCAGCTGCTGGATGACATCCTCATTCGCCTGCGGGACCCTCGGAATGTTACTGAGGCTCCACTGGGTATGGCACCACTGTCCCACCGGGCTGGTGTCTAGCAGGGAGGGTCGGTGCGAAGTTAGAAGGAAACATGGAAAGCAGAGAGGGCAGTGGGGAGTGGGAATTCCTGAGCGTCTAACAGTCGTGTGCGGGAGCAGGCAGTCACTAAGTTTCCATGTAACCGGCACTTTCGGGTCTTGAACTAAGGCATGACTTACCAAGGTCGGGGCTGGGCTGCTTCCATCCACCAACATAATTTCTACATCTCTGGGCCTTTCTGTCCCTGCAGGCGCGGTGCTGCAGCGGCGCGCAGAGCAGCGCCTGGTGAACCAGAGGCAGTACCGGGAGGCCAAGCGGCTGCTCAAGGAGTTCCGTGCGCGCTACCGGCAGCTGGTGCGCAACTCGCTAAGGACTGTGTTCACTGCCAGCCCGCCGCCCAGGCCGCCCACTCGCCGTGCGCTGAGCGCCGGCCAACCCAAGTTGGGCCGCTTCCTTCAGTTCATGGACGAGTTCTGCCAGGAGCCCACAGCCAGCGACTCGAAAGAGTAGAGCTGCGCACCGCCCTCCCCACGGGCTCTGCGCCCTGGACCGTGTCCAACCCTGAACAGAGGGGTCTGAGGCTCCTTCACGCTGCTCCGTGGTCAGCACGGGGAGCTCAGCAGGACCTCACCTCCGAGCCTGGCCAGGCCGCACCTGGTGGCTGACCCAGCAGCAATAAAGAGTGGTGCATAGAGCAACACAGTGGGTGCCAAGTATCCTCCTTGGAAGCCAGGCCAGGGCCACAGTGGTGGTATCCCTAAAGAAAAATCTCTGCCGATTCCCGCATCCCTTGAGGGCTATGAGAAATCCACCTGAGTTACTCGTGACAGCTTCAATAAATGCTGAGACAGAGAAATAGCATTAGAAACTCAGAAGTTAAATGACCTGTAGCCAGCAAAAGTCTGGGTAGCAAAGCGGAGGGCCAGAGACCCAAGTGGCAGGTTTCCTGTGAGGAAGTTTTTTCCATTATGAGGATGAAAGAAGATAGAAAGGTTCCTTTTGAGATCATGGCTGGCAAAAGGGAGG
Source organism: Lophiomys imhausi (assembly GCA_907164525.1). NCBI lineage: Eukaryota > Metazoa > Chordata > Mammalia > Rodentia > Muridae > Lophiomys > Lophiomys imhausi. The sequence continues at coordinate 21,963,946 of CAJQZJ010001826.1, read as the reverse complement.
TTTCGTTTCCAGGACACAGGCTGAAGACAAACGTCCTGGGCTGTATGGGGTCCTAGGTTCACAACAAAGAAATGTCTGGCCACGGCAGACTGGGGCTAGGGCAGTCTTGGTGTGTGCTCAGTATGCAGCATCTGCCCCAGGAGTGTCTGGAGAAGTCCACTACCGCCATGCTGGGTGACCTAAGGCTTCTCCCCTGGGGATGGCTACTTCAGACGGGGCCAGCATACCTGCAATCCCCAGGGCCCAGGAAGCACAAGGCAGACTCACCGAACCCAGATTCCAACTATTTGCATATTATTGAACTCAACTTTACAGACTCATGCAAGTAGCCAGTTAAGTGCTTACACTAAGCTGTGATCATACCTAGACATACATGTGATGTACCACAGGTCACACCAGCGTGACAAGGGCACAGTTAGCCCATTCACAGATGCCTGAATAGACACAGGTAACACAGTGGACCCACAGCAGCAGCCTCATTCAGGGAATTTGGATGACTTGCTGAAGCACTACCACCTCTCAATTGAACAAGCTGGTTGTCTCTCCTTGCTAAGTTTTTGATCATTCTGAATTCCCTACTTTGGCTTCCCAACCCAGAAACTGCTTTCATAGAGAACAAAGTTCTATATATATTATATATATAAATGTTGCAACTGAACCCCCCAAAAGAAGCCATTATATAGTACCCCAACTCAGCACCTACTCTAGTAAGACTTGGTAAGACCTGTCAGCTCATGTGTGTGTGTGTGTGTTTTGTATTTTCAGACAGGGTCTCATGTAGTCCAAGATGGCCTCAAACTATGTAGCTAAAGATGACCTTCTCCTGCTTCCACACTCAATGCTGGGCTCTCAACTTTTGGCTTCAGTTGTGTCCTTCAACCTTCCCAAACTAAGCTGTTCCTAGTCACCCAAGATACTGGTGAGCAATCTGGAAGTTAGTAAGGGGCTGAGGGAACCAGCAGATGGAGAAGCAGGCTGTGTGCACACCCCGGATCAGCGCAGAATTTCATGGTACAGTGGTCAAAGCGGGGAGACAGCCTGGTTCACTGGCCCAACCAGTTCCAGTTCAGACAGCAACTGGAACCAGTTTGCCAGTGGTAGAGGTTTTCACTGCAAGATTATCTGAGGCCACCGTGGTAGAAGAGGCAGCCAGCAATTTTGGAGTCAGAGGACCCCACACCTAGTCTCTGAACTGCCAGGGCTGGAGTTCCCATCAGTAAATGGACACCACCGACTACTATACCTAGTTAGGAAGGAATCAATAGTGTGTACAACATCTTGCTACATAGGGACCAAGTGTGCAGTACTGTTTTCAAGTCTCCAGATGGCACCATGTTCACTTCAAGCACACTCCCTAGAAGGTCTTAGCTGGGTGACTTCAGAGATCCCATATCCTGGCTTACCATGCATGACATCAACTTCTTAAAAATGGTCTTCCAGGTTCATTTCTGAGTTTAAGAGGAACAGGTTAACATGTTATCTTTTAATGAAAAACTCATTGTCAAAGGTATTTTTTAGGATTTTTCTGAGCAGTGGTTGCAAAAAAGGGATATTTTTAAAAATTAGATTTCTAAGTATGTCCATAAGGTGGCATCCTACAAGTCATTCTTTACTCAAACTCGCTGGTGTCTTCAGAGAAGTAGGAATGATCAGGAAACTGTAACATCCATTAGAAGTCATCAAAAGATACACTGTTCCCTGTGGAGAGCCCAACCCAGTGCTTCCTGCTCATCCTCAATGCCAAAGTGAGGCATTCTAACCTAGGTACCGCCCAGCTCCAAGACAGTGCCCAAACAAACTCCTGCCTTAAGCTTAGTCCACACTAGTAGACAGATGCAGCTCTCTAGAGACTAATCGGAGATACACTGTTTACTTTCATGAGTCTCTTTACTGCATTTTCAACTTGGGCCTCGCCTGCGACAGGCACATACACATTGAAGAATGCACTTTGGTACTACTGTGTTAATCACACATCATCCCACTTGATCCCACACCATTTCTCTGTGGTAAAAGCATCCCCGACAGGGCATACCTTGTCTCAAGTCCACTGTCAAAAGGCTCTTTGTGGGTCAAAGGGGTACAGACCGCAGTGACAGTCCACCAGGATCCAGGGCCCCCTTCTCCAATTCTAATGTAAACAGGCTGACAACTCACAATGACCAGACCACAAGAAGCTGCAGCAGGTAGCTTAAAGCCAACAGACAACCATTTTCTATTTCCAGGTGCAAAGGCTCTGCGCTTGCCTCTTAGGACAACTGTATCTGTACAGTTAAGAGTAAACAGTATATCAGGTGGGGAAAATGGGTTGGCATTTCAGCTGATTATTTCCTGTCTTGCATATTGTGTTTTCTTGCTTTGCTGGAGGCTTAGGGATGGCCATGTCTGATGTAGAGTGGGCTCTTCTGGGCTGCACTGGTGGCTCAGCTTGGAGGGCAAGTGCCAGCTAGGGAGAGTCTGACAGCTGCTGCAGGAATCTGGACCAGGCGGAAGCCCCTCCTTGCCCAGTTTGACGTCTGAAGACTGAACTGACTCTGCCTCACATGAAGTGGTAGGGAAGGGACATGAGCAAGCCTGGCCTTGTCTAGCTCTTTCTGGACCAGAGAGACACCAGAAGAGGGAAGGAGCTTGCTCAGAGTCTAAGGTCAGCTCTCACAAGGTTGTAGTTCCCATATTCCTGGCAACAAACTTAGGAAACACGAGAGTGCATTTTCCCTCAGAAAAAATACTGGCAATACATACAGCCATCTGCCATGCGAGCTTGGTACTTTTTCCTTCATCCAGTTTCACTGAACTGGTAACCTCTGTGTATCTCTAAGTCTCTTCTACAGAACAAACTTCAGAATGCTATAGTGGATAACCATCTGGAAATGGTGCATTTCTGGGCCATTTTCCAAAGAAAACCTGTGCAGTAGCCTCATTCTCAAAGTCTGCTCCTCGCACCCTACTGAGTCATAAGAACTTAAAACCAGCTCCATTCACCCTAATGGCTAAATCTAAAGACTATCCTATGGGCTGACAAGGGAAGGGCTGGCTAAGAAAGACTTAAGACCCTATGGAGTTTGATGTAGAAACAACAAAGGCTGTAATTAAGATGGCAACTACTCCAACCAAAATTCCACCCATTACTTAGCTCACACTATAGGGTTTTCCCTAGTAAGTACCTATATGTTATGGGTGTATTCCAGGAATACAGGCGCATCTTAACTGAACAAAATGAAGAAAACAAAAGAAAAAGTAATTTAAAAACCTCTGTCATTTGGATGTCCCCTTCATTCATGAATTGTGTAACTTTCACACTTATTTGGGCCCTAGAGAACTACAGCAGAAACCAGAAGAGTGGGTCTTCATTTAAAGGCACGGGCTAGGGCTGGTCCAGATTTAACATCCCATGATGATATGCTAGACTGTACGCTCTTCTAATGGTTCTCTGATTCAATGACAGCTAGGAAGGAAGTCCAAGTCACTGCTGGTTCTGGTGAAAGGGCGGACTTCTTTGACCCTATTGGTGATCCGGACCTGCCTCATTCCTTGGGACTTGAGATAAAAGTGGCTTCTGAACAGGGGCAACTGTTCTATAATCACTTCGGGAGAAAATCTATCATTCCTTTGGAAAATTACTTAGGAAATGGAAAAAGCCAAGTTAATCAAACTCATAAATACTGATAAGGCATAGAAAATACTGTGGATATGCCTGCTGAGTATGATGTTCTCACTGAAGAGCATTGTCACAGATGAAATGGCCTTTCAAATGTGCTCTCCAGTCAGACACATGTTCACATAGTGTATTAGACAAGTCTCTCAACAACAGGGAGGACTCTATGGTCCAGCATATGGTGGGTGCTCTAGGAGCTCAAAAGTGACTGAACGAACATAGCCTTCAGTCATCAGTTTGCCAGTCAGTGGCCAGTTTGTAATCAGACAATAATTAAATAGCTTTAATTTCTGAGGGGCATTTTAACTTAAAAAAAAAAGACATTTATGACCTCTGCACAAAGAATGATTTAAAAACAAAATGAAGTAGGTTAGGAAAGGATTCCTAGACAAACCTTAATCAGGCTTAACTTTTTTTTTTTTTTTTTTAAAGGCAACTAAGGGACAGAGGCCAGGTGCTGGCTGAGTAATCCCTGACTTGATACCAATCCATCAGGCCCAGATGACTTCTTCCGACAGGAACAAGTAGCCACCCATGAATGTCACCAGGGTTACCGTCTCTGAAGAACGGCTACCAAGCCCTTTTGAGGGATGGCATATCTCTTGGTTTTCCCATCAGAAAGACTCGCTCTCCTGTTCCTAATTTCCTCTTTAATATGAAAAAATGAACAATGCATATACACACAGGGAACACAGCAGAATGTGGGCAATGTGCATGGTGACTAGGACTGCAGTGACTTATAAGAAGTATCTATTCTGTGAAATGACATCTTCCACTATAGCTCACGAACCCTCTCAAATATTCTATTCCCCTGTCTGTTTACTCTTTTGGGGACACACTAACAACTGTAGTTGCCATTGACTTCAGTCGAACACTGAGGTGGGAATTTTCAGGAATGAACTGTTCAGGTTTCAGGGACTAGGTCTGAGGGCATCTGGCATGCAGATACTTTAGCAGTTTTTCCTTCTTTAAAGCTAAGCAGATTAAAGATTAAGCCATTCCTCCTAAACATAAACTGCTCGGCCTCTACTTCAAGGGACACTGCTCATCGGGAAGAATGGGAAATAGCACTGTCTTCAGCACTCTGGGTCTCTCTGGGGAGTGCACAGGGCAGCCAGAGGCCAGCACAGTGTCTGCAATACTCGCTTAGCAGCAATACTGCACCTGAGGTCACTTGCCACTGCTATGCACACTCTTAAAATCAAGGTAGTCACTAGGGGAAGGGGGATATTTAAAAAATATATCTTTCATCTATTAAAATATTTTATCTTTTTACCAAAACCCAAAATTAATTCCAACTGGAAGTGTTTTTCTAATGATTAGTGACATATAAAAAGGTGGCAAGTGGAAAAATAAGTGTCTTTGATACTATGCAGTAATACTAGCCTTCCAATAACAATTACCAAGATCATAAAGGAAGTATGCGAAATGGCAGACACTTCAAAGTTTTCTCCAGTGAAATGTCCTCGTGTCTGCAGGCAGGGCTAGCTCTCCTATATGGGGCACTAATATGCCTTCCAGCAGTCCTTAAAGCCTTAAGTTGCCTAGGACAAGAAGTAAAGTGGTATGAGTATAAAGTAATAAGACTATTGAATGTTTTAAAAACATACACCCACACCCTGGGACTCACACAGGTTCCTTGCCAGAGCAGCCTCTGAAGCCACCTATCCTGGTGATGGCCACACACATCCAGCAACCCTGGGAACAGTTAACTATGAGCTGCAGTGAAAGTAGCTCTGTCTACTTCAAGGGACACTTTGCTTGGGACTCCACACCCTCCTTCCCACTTTTAGAAGCCTCAACCAGCTTCTGGCTAATGTGAAATCTGAATTTCTCTCTTCTAGAATCCCAAAGACTGGCATCTGCCTTGAGGACATAGCACTGCAGATAACCTCTGTCAGCCACTGAGCAGTGAGTCCGCAGCTCCAGCTACTTCTAGACTTTGAATGTTTCACAAACATTCTGATCAAAGGCAAATTCACTGGAGAACTATGTAGTATCTTGATGGGACCTTTCAAGGGGACAACATAGGATGGGTTCAAAAGCTCTGGAAGGTGTTAAAATGCCATTCATAGGACTATGGAAACAGCTCATACAGACACAGGGAAGGCCAGCCCACCTGAGAGTCCCTAAAATCATATCATAATCCTTATTCTCAATGAGCCCAGAAGGGCAGAAGCACCAAGCACCACCAGGGATGCAAAAGACACATGGTGTCAGCTGCTAAGAAAAATAAACCCCAAAGGTCCATGGGACTGAATTTACCAGCTGCATCCAGCTAGATACCTTGTTTCCACTGTATGGAGTTTCAGCTTTGTCCTTTGCCTGACTTGTGGGCAAGTTTTTCATGATTTTTAGGTCAAAAATTGCAGATAGTCATTGTCACATGGAAAGTAGTAAGGAAACTTCATAGTTCACCTCACAAGCTGGGACTCCTAGGAAAACAGGAGCCTGGAAACGGGCTAGGTGAAATCACCGTAGTTCTATGTTTTACATACCATCAATGCTAATTACTTCTAGTGGGGGCTTTGAACAGTCACACTCAGTGCCTAGCCAGTCTCCCTAGGGAGCCCTGGCATGCCCTTGAGCTGTATTTCCTTTGGGCATCCTATGATTGTGGGGAATCCATGGGACTTGTGGCCAGGAGACCCAGTGGTCAAACTGGGCTACACCACTTGGCAGCTAAGAGAACCCGGATGTCTGAATTGTAGCTTCATCATCCAGCTGGCAGCACTTACAAGTTAGGTCTCAGGAAGACCAGCTGTCAATCACACAGCATCAGTCAAATGTCATAGTTTAAACAGAGAATGTAAATTGACTTTTGTAGAAGCAAAAGTTCTAAGCTCAATGGATTTGGGTATGTAGAGTTACTAGTGGCAAAGGGGGAAAAGACGAACAAGATATCTACTTATCTTGGCTCTTTCAAAGTACTGCACTGCTTGTCTCTGAAAAGAATCCATGTTTGTCTGCAAGGCTAACTTAAAACAGCGCTGCTGTGAGAAGCTGGGGTTTTATTATGAGTGTGAGAAGGTATCCCCTCTCCCTACGATCTCTAACTCTGGCCATCATGTTCATGAATGAGGCTATTCCCAATCTCATTCCAAGTGGGTGCTGCCAGATTTGGGCCCAGAGCCTTCAGAGTTGGCTCATTCAGGGGTGAGGCATAGTGGTGGCCCAGGTCCTAGAGAACCAAAGATGCAGACACTTGGCTTTTGACTACCAAGGCCTTGAAGCCTCTCAGAACCTAGCAGACAGTGTTTTGCCATTGAAAGAAACTCAAAGTGAGAACATTCAGCTAGCTCTTCTGGATGAATGACTGAAGGCCCAGGACCTCTGAAAAGCAGGTAACATTACACAACATATTAAGTACTACTTGGCCCCAGCCAGGCTGCTGGACCGTAAGACATACTGATCCACATTTCCTTTTCGCCGGCTCATGGTCCGCCTCTCACTGGCAAACATGTGTGGTGGCTGCAGAGCCACCTGCTGGTCCTCTTCCTTCTGCTGCCATTTCCGCCCCACCTCACACAGCCCTGGGTCTTTGGAGGCCTGGCCGACATCACTACTGGGTGGTCGCAGTTTCTTAACACCGTTTTGCTCCAAGTGCTTGGTCTTACAGCGCCTTTTCCGACCCCTACGCAGGGAAGGAACTGGCTCCTCTCCTAAACTGCCGACCAGAATACCATTAGCCAGATCAAAATGACTGAGTGTCTTTAGCTGTTTCTTGGTTTTGAAAACCTCACCCAAAATATCATTTTTGGGTAGCACTGAACTAACTGCTGAGGTCTTCTTGACTGTGCTTATGCAAGTCTGGACTCTTGTGCCATCTGTGGTGGACTTTGACTCCTCAAACTGTTCCTCTTCCAAACAAGGCCCACTGGCTACTCTTCTGTGCTCCGAGGAATGGCAGCTTTCCAGTGGGACCTCATGGCTCCTTTTTCTAACACAGTCCTGCTCTACTTTTGTCTGCTTAACAGAGGGAAAATACTCAAGGACAGTGGAGGTAGGCCCAGCACACTCTGAGAGCACCTGGGCCCGGGACTGCCTTGTATTTAAAGCCAGAGGCGGCCTCTCCTTGCTGGAACAGATAGCTTCAGAGCCTGGCAACTCTTCCCCTGCTTCAGGGGCCAGGGAGGTGAGAGTGGCTTTGGAAAGGGTCTTCTTGATCTGCCGCTCCTGGAAGATCTGCTCCCACTTCTTGAGGATCCGAGGACTGGCCTCGTAAGAAGTCTGCTTCTGAAGGCTTCTGCTCAGGTTGCGGGGCGTTGACTTTATGATGAGAGGGCTGAGCACTCGGCCATCAGGGAGTCTCTTGGGAGGGGTGCATGGTGAGCAGACGATGGGCTTAAAGTGGTTAAGCTCTTCGGAGATGCTGTCATTGCTCTCGGGGCTGATAGAGCGCTCTGGCTTATGCAAGGATGCCAAGGATGAAAGAGAGCTGAAGGGCAGGCGCTTTTCTAAGGTTAAGTCAGGGGCTGAGAGGCAGCGGTTGTTTTGACTAGACAAGAGAACACCAATAATGGGGGTAGAACCTGGAGTTATAGTTGTGACCTGAAATAGAAAAGATCATTTGTGTGTATATGTTTCTCTACTTTTTAAATTTTTTCTCTTAAAACTTGTATATGTGGGTCTGTCTGTCTGTATGTATATATATATGTGCAGGTGTTCAAAGGGGCCAGAAGAGGGTGTTGGATCCCCTGGAGCTAGAATTATGGAAAAAAAAGTGCCTGGTGTGGGCCTAGGTCTCTGCAAGAACAAGTGCTCTTAATTGCTCAGTCATCCCTCCAGCCTTCTCACACATGTGTGTTTTTCTACATAGTCCTTTAGATGGTGGGAGGATAGGGAAAGAAGGTTAAAGGAAGGGCAATTTGTACCTAAAAACTGGGGAAACCCCAAGCCTAAAACACATACACATACTTGGAAGAGTTGTCAACCTCAAAATCTCAAGACAAGTCTCACCTACAACTTTTTTTTTTTTTTTGAGACAGGGTTTCTCTGTGCAACAGCCCTGGCTGTCCTGGACTCACTCTGTAGACCAGGCTGGCCTTGAACTCACAGTGATCTGCCTGCCTCTGCCTCCTGAGTGCTAGGACTAAAGGCATGCGCCACTATGCCTGGCTACTCACCTAGACCTTTTAAAAAGGCTTTTATAATGGCTTAATATCCCCATCTGCCTACTAATTTGAGACCTCTTCCTTCATATCTGTGTGTATTAGTTATGTAGAATTTTCTACATAACTAATACAATCTGCCTGGGATCCATTTTGCCTTGTGCAAGGGAAGCTGTACATGTGTTGAGGGGATGATAGAGAATGGTAGAGACCCCAGCACCCCAGGCTGAGGTGTACCTTGGCTCTGTTGGGTGGAGCTGTTCTGAGCCTGCTCCTCACTCTGTCCTGAACTGTATCACTGCAGCTCTGACTCCTCTGCACTTTGGTGTTTAGCTTCCTAAGAAAGAAAATACAGTTACAATTAGTCCATACATGAGTTTAGAAAAAAATGACAAACTCTTTTACCATTCTAAGCCACTCACCAAGAAAGACAATCCCCTTAGGTAGCTATAATAGAAAACAGGTTAATTAATCAACCAAATGTCAAAGAGAAAGAAGGTACTCTGTTCAGGCTTGTTTGCAGACCCTGCCTTGGTGAAGCAGAGAGGCCTTTTTGCTAGGCTTAGAAAGCTAGGTGCTTTTACCTCCTCAATAGGTGTCCTGCATGCAGCCCCCTTACAAACTAACTCAGTTCTTCCTGTTAGACCCAGACCTCTCCTCAAGCAGTCTAAGTCAGCCCTGAAACAAAAACGGAAGCGTTTAGAAAGATGTAGTGTGTTTTTATTTAGGGAGTCAAAATTAAGTGTAGTTTCTTGTTTGACCCATTACATTTGAGTTTCCAAATGTTATTAAACTTTTCAATATTTGACATTTCAAAAATTTAACTTTGTTATATATGCTACCTAGGTTTCAAATTAATTTTCCAATTAATATATACCCAGAAAGGATCTTTGATTAACTTATTATTTTAGTTATTTGAAAGAATCACAATCCCATCAGACAACCACAAAGCCCTCTTTACTTTGCTTTTTATGAAAATTAATTGATCCGTTGACAATGCCCACAGGTAGAATCTATCAATGTGCTTCCTCAATGGCTGCCCTTCAGCTCACACCATTCATGAGCCTACATGATTCTGCACTTAAGAAGCAGAGGCTTACAAAGCAGATAAGAAGGACAAATGGCAGCTTCATTTGATTAAAATATTATAAAAAGTCTAAAATTGTTATATAGGAACTCTCTTTAGGAAAAGAATTTTCAGAGAAAATCTGTTGTTACTTAATAAAAAAAAAATACATTTGAAATCTCCCCAAACTATAAACAAGGCTCGTGCTTGTATGTGGTAAAATATAACAACACAAATTTTATCATTTTAACTATTTTTAAGTGTAGTTAGCTGTACAACTATCATCAAGCTAGTTATACATCATTGTCAGCATTAAAATATTTAAATTGTTTTCCTAAAATCTGAAAACAGTTTGGAACTGAAACCTAATGTTTCTCACCCAAGGAAAAGTTATACTCTAATAGGAGACTCAGTCAGCGTTCCTGTAATCAACTTTTGTAAGGATCATTTCCTGAAAAAATAACCCTATTATTCACATCAGTTTTGTTTTTAGTTATTTGTTTGGGTTTGGATTTGTCTTAGCATTGCTAAAGAGCAATCCCAGTGCCTCTCGCTTTCTTGCTTGCTAGGCAAGTACTCTTCTACTAAGCCTTCCACCAATTAAGGCATCTTTTAAATAAAAATTATGTTTAAGGATATATCTATTCAGCACTATTATCATTTACACTGACAATTGACAGCATGGATGAGGAAAGAGTCAACTATTTTAAAACCCCTTTTTGGAATGCTCTGCAGTAACTTTGCACCATTAAAATGACTATTACACAGTCAGAACAGTCCTTGAGCTTCCTGCCTGCCCACAGAGGAACACTGTCTAAAGTATGTCCTTTTTGGAGCAGCTAGGTCTTGCCAAACTATAGACACACAAGTAACAACTGCCAGTAGCTGGGAAAACCACTCCACATCTGTCCCTTCAACTCCATATTGATGAAAGAGAAGACCTACGGAGCAAGTTCACATTTGTGGTGATGAAGCATACAATGAAACACCTAAAGACATTTCCAACAGTGCAACTATTATTGATACACTTCAGCATCATGAAATGCCCTTTGTCATCTCATGTGGAAAGCACATCTCGAGCAGCCACTCTATGACACACTCTGTCACTCTAGAGACAGCTGATAACAAGATAATTCAGAGCACATCCAGTCACTGAAGGCCACCAATGAAGGGCAGAGTCTGTCCTCAGAAAGGCGCATGCTGATTGCCAGCTGTGCAGCACCATGGGAAGAGGCAATTTTTCTTCCCAACGAGTGATCTTGACACCCTGTTGAGAATCAACTGATCACAAATGTATGAATCACTGCTGGATTCTAAATCTAAATCCACTGTTCTACATCTCCTATGTCTTCTAGTCCAGCATCACACCATTTGGCTGATGCCATCAACCCCTGTCCTTTCTCTGGGCAGTTTTGATCTCCTAAAGTCCCACATGAGAGCTTTAGATCAGTGTCCAACTCTGCAAGAATGTCCATTGGGACTTTAGCATGTATCATACTGAACCTAAAAAAAAAAACCTATTGTTGATATTGTAACAATATTAAGTCTAAAATTCATGAACAAGATGTCATTCCATTTATATAGATTTAACACCAAACTTTGGAATTTTCAGTATTAAAATTTTATGTTTCTGTGGTTAACTTTATTTTATTTTTAATTATCCTATTTTTTGATCTTAGTAATGGATCAAATGGGATTGGTTTTTTTCATTGCACTTTTAAATTGTTCACTGCTAGTATACAGAAATGCAACTGATTTTGGTGTAGAAGGTGGTAGAACAGAAAGCTGACTCTTGTAAGTTGCCCTCTGACCTCCACAGGAACACACACACATATACACACATGCACACACATAATAAACAACTGTAAAATATAAATAAATGAAACTCTTAATGAAGACCAGAGATGACATTAATATGTAGAAGAACATATAGCAACAATTGTTTTTTAATTATGTCATGCTGGTAAGCCATGGTGACCAATCTAAACTCTGACCAAAAACTAACCCCCCTAACAGCCCAGGCAAAGAAGAAAACACAGCCCAACATGGAGCTTTTAGTGTGAAAAAAGACACATATCACCAGACAGCTTCTCCACATCAGCCTCTAGAATCCCAGTTTCAGTTGAATTTGGTGGGAATAGGGATGAAGAATAAAGGGAAATGATATTTTTAGAAGTAACAGAGCTTCAAAATAAGTTTGTTTTCCTCCACAGACCTTGTTGCTTTCACAATATGTTTTCTGCCTACACATTAAAGAATGAATTATTGGCTAGGACTATAGTTCAGGGGTAGAATTGCTGGAGGAGGGTCTTGTGTACTGTATATTCGGATGCTGATTTCTGTCCCTGAGATCTGGTTACCTGCTCGAACATGGGCATTGTCATAAGTACTGAACCACTTCCTGTATCAATGTGGTGTAGAATGCTCCCCAATTATCTGATTGGTTCAAAGTTGCTGAACACACTCCTCCATGCTTGTGAAATTCTGTCCAAGAAAAAAATAATTTTTAAGGGCTTTATGTAATGGCACATTAATCTGCAGGCCCTCTTTGAGAAGAATGAATTACACCAGTACCAGAGCAGAGCCAGAACTGGCAATAAGCACTCCATCTAGTCAGCATGTACTCCAACTGGGGAATGTCCCTTAGAATAGTAATAGTATAGTAACATTAATTTATTTTTATAAGTCATTTCACATTATAATATTAATCAGATTTTATAAAGCAGTGTTTATTAGTTTCAGTGTATACTTATTGTGATTTCTGGCTTTATTAGAAAAATGATTTTATTTTCTTCCTGTTTTATAACCATTAAGTTATAACTATGATTGGTTATACACAATCCAATACAAAATCAGGAGTGACAAGTATTCTGATGCATAGTGCTGGAAGGACATCTGTAATTCTGGCTCATATACAGAGAGTCTATCTTCGCCACAGGCTGACCCACTTACTGGGCCCTGATTCTATCAACTAAGCTAACTGTCTAGCATACTGGTTCTCAACCTTCCTAATGCCTCAAACCTTTAATACAATTCCTCCTATTATGGTGACCCCCAATCATAAAATTATTTTCGTTGCTACTTCACAACTGTAATTTTGCTACTGTTATGAATCATAATGTTAATATCTGACATGCAGGATATCTGATGTATGTAACCTCTGTGAAAGACCTGTTCAATCCCAAAGGGGTTTCGACCTACCAGTTGAGAAACATTGGTCTAGAATAAATTATACAAGCAAATAAACATTCAGAGAAGGGTCCTGGAGAAGTTACTATTATTCCAGGGAAGACTGGAGAGCTGGTGACCTTTATTCTTAGGAATTTTCAACAAAGGACACCAAACTGCTCCATAATAACATACAGAATGGTTTCTGGAAGAGACATTGCATAAAGGACCTTCCAGAACAGAACCTCTGACAAAGTTTCTGTCATAGTTACACACAGAGAACAATAACCAATAACTCTCCAGGAAAGAAGAGTCCATATATGTCCAGAGGGGCAGCAAGAAAGACTGTAACTGCAATTTAATTATCAATTGTATTTATTAATAAGTATAAACTGTAAGATTAGGCCGGTGGAGCAGCCAGTGGCTTGGCAGAGCAGCAGGCGGCCTGGCAGGATACCAGCCCACAGGCCTGGCCCACCTTAACCAGTGGCCTGATTTGTCCTGGGGAAAGAGCCCCGGACCAAGGGTGGCCTACACCACCTGTAACCTAAACTCTGTTAAGTAATATAAGTTGTTACATTAGGCTGGTAGAGTTACTGGTGGCTTGGCGGGAGATTCACCAGAGTTCGACGGGAGTCCGATGGCCCTGGATTGCTTGGACTGACAGCCTATAAGCTGCCACGGTCCTTTCCCCAATAATTAAATACACCAAGACCTTTCAATGTTTCAATGCTTAACCCTTAGCTGGGCAGACTCTCAACTAGCTACTCTAAGTTAACCCAGATCACCTAATCCCAAACCACCATGTGCCTGTGATTACCTTCCAGCGTTCTCAAACATATCTATTTGCTTCCATGTCTCCTGGTGGAATGAGCTAATCCTGTGTTTAAAATGCAGGGTTTCCTGTTCTAATCTCAGGAAGTCCTGCCTTCCTATACTCTTTCTGCCCAGCTAATTGGCCATCAATTAGCGACTTTTATTAACCAATCAAGAGAATGCCTCAGAAGGGGCAGTAACCAGATCTCAGCATTGATATCAGCCTATCAGACCTTCCCAACAAAAGACAGCTACTACATAGTGTTGGCAAGAAAGAGAAAATGAATCCTAGCAGAAAGGATGAACAATGCAAGCTTTAAGTAAAAAAGACAACAAAATGGGGTCAAGATTGTGCTTCATATCCCTATTATAAATGGAACACAGCATGGAGTAGCTCCTTTCAAAATGTCTACCAAATAAACGAATGATTCATTTCCTTCCTTCCTGCCCTTCAGATTCCTCCAGAGTCAAGCAACCATCCAACCCTACTCTTTTTCCCTCCAGGACATGTCTAAAGGATCCAGAAATTCCTTGACCAGGGTTTTTAAAACTTCCCGAAATCCACATTAGAGCTAGGTAAGAAAAAGAAACTCAGCCAGGCCTCACCTCTTTGAAGAGTTTAAAGTCCAGAGGGAAAGCTACAGATACTGTTGAACTGAAGAAGACCCATCATTTCCCCATATGAAAAAGGATTACACTGTGCAGCTCAGAAATTAGCACAATCCTATCCAGAGGATGCCAGAAATAGGCAAATGTGACTCTTCTATGAAAAGAATAAGTTTGACATCAGAGGCCACTGGTAGGAAGGTGGAGGAAGGTGGTTCCCAGAGCTCACTGGGCAGTCACCTAGCCCACTTGGCTCACTTCAGGCCCATCAGGGGCCCTCTCTCAAAGAACAAGGTGGATGGCTCCTGAGGAAGAGCACTTGAAGTTAACGTTTGGTCTACACGCACACGCACACACTCGCACAGGCACCCACACTCAGGTGAGCCCCCTCCTTGCAATCTATATTTGAAAATTCAATTCCCACCTCTTTTCACCCCGTCTACTCACCCCAAAACCCTTCATCACCCCCCAAAAGAGAGAACTCTGACTGAATTCAGTATCCGCCTCTTACCCTGCCAGGAAAGCTAGGGAGCAGGAGCTGTTCTTGGAAACAAAGGCCGAGCGATGTGCCTGTATCATCTGGGCCCCAGAAGGCTCTTCATTCTCTGAATCAGAGAGACGTGCAGGACACTGGCAAGGAGATAAGGGAGGTAAGACTGGCCATTGGGGTTCCCATGGGATCTATCCTAGCTATAAGTTCAAAGTTCAATCTTCTAAGTCTCTTTTCTGAGGTTTTTTTTTTTTTTAGGTTTTTTTGAGACAGGGTTTCTCTGTGTATCCTTGACTATCCTGGACTCACTTTGTAGACCAGGCTGGCCTTGAACTCACAGAGATCCACCTGCCTCTGCCACCCCAGTGCTGGAATTAAAGCTATGCGCCACCATGCCCAGCAATTACAGACAGCTGTGGACTGCCATGTGGGTGCTGGGATTTGAACCCTGGTCCTTTGGAAGAGCAGTCAGTGCTCTTAACCACTGAGCCATCTCTCCAGCCCCATTTTTCTGAGTTCTAATTTGATTCCAAATGCTTTCTGAAAATACTAATTGCAAATGTAACTTTAACTGAAAATATTCAAAATCCAATTAACCCATTATCAAATTGCATATATTTTCTTCCAATTCTGGGAGAGAGACAGCAGACTCAATATAAGGTAAATAATAGCAATTTCTATGTAACTTGGTCTCTTTTCATAATCAGTTTGGTACCAAGAAAAGGCTATACAGATCCCATCTCTGTCACTGGTCTGCCTCTGCTTCCTCTAAGTATAAGACTGCACTACTGTAAGGATGCTACAAGCTGATAAAGTACTAAGTAAGCTAGCATGGAAATCCTCAAAAAATCGACTTTACTTTGATTAGTTTAAATAGTATTAAGAAAAAAGCTTAGTTTTCTACAATTCACCAAATTCCTTTTAACTGATGAAAACTAAGTTTCATTACTGCAAATAAATATCTACAAAGACTACCCACCTCTCCACACCTCTATGCCTATTACCTAGAGACATTAGATAAGAAATATCTATCTCTCATCTTTCACCTCAGATATAAATAAGCCTAAGGCACTATAGGTCCTTAAAACAGTACAGAGCACACATGGGTAATGAAATGCAGTGACATTTGACAAAAATATCATTTCTACCAAGGGCAGGCTTGGGTGGGGTGAGGGCAGCTTTATACCACACGTGGACGAGCTCAACTGCATCACACCTTCTAGAGGACAACTGAGCAATAAACACTGAAACAGCTTCAAAGCACACTTCCTGTCACCTGGCCTACTACTTTTAATAATTTATCACAGCAGCGTTTAAGACAGCAAGATATCTATCTGCAGGAGATTAAAATAGTCAAATAACTTGTACTGGGGACAACTGAAGAAAGTTACATTTTTTTTATTTACAGGCACAATTTATATTAACTAAAAATGTATGTATGCAAGGCAACATTTTTTTTTTTTAAAGATTTATTTATTATGTATACAGTGTTCTGTCTGCAGGTATATCTGCAGGCCAGAAGAGGGCACCAGATTTCATTATGGATGGTTGTGAGCCACCATGTGGTTGCTGGGAATTGAACTCATGAAGGCATGACCTCTGGAAGAGCAGCCAGTGCTCTTAACCACTGAGCCATCTCTCCAGCCCAACAAGGCAACATTTCTGAATGAAAAGAATATGTAGCACATATACAAGTGTGTATGCACGCATATGTGTTTGTAAGCATGTGTATATGTACATGAGCGTGTGTAAGCATACACTGGACTTAGAAAATAGGTTGTGGGCTGGCCTCATGGTACAACGGTAGTGCATCTGACTCCAAAAAATAGGTTGTGTGTGTGCGTGTGTGTATGTTCTTACTTTTATTATATAAATATTTGGCCTGCATGTCCCCAACATGTGTGCCTGGAGCCCATGGAAGTCAGAAAAGGGCATCAGATCCACTGGAACTGGAGTTACAGGAGGCTGTAATCCACCATGCAGGTGATGGAAACCAAACCCAGGTTCCCTGCAAGAGCAGCCATCTTTCCTGAACCCCTCTTGTCCTACTCCCTCATGTTGCCTATCTTCATATATGTTAAGGCTTCATTAGTTCTAACCCATTTAAAAAATAACCTGAAAAAGGGCTACATAAAACTGCTTAAAATACATGAGTCAAAAAATATACAGCAAGCATTAGATCTCTAAACTGTTGTGACTAGAACTGATATTAAACTGCTATTTTCTCTATGAATATAATTATATTTTCAAAAAAGTACTTTCTTGTTCCAGTGAGATGGGTTGGCAAGTAAAGGTTCCTGAGCATTTGAGTTCAATCCCCAGGACTCACTTGATGGGAAGAGAAAAGTAACTATCATAATTGTCTTTGACCACCACATGTGTCAGGGTATGCATGTGCTCACACACATATGGAAAAGTAACAAAACATAAGCAATGGAAAACACTCAGGCAAGATTTGGCCCAATCATATGCCTAATTAGTTAAGCTTAGATACTCATCTAATATCAGGGACATACTTACATCTCAGCATTGTTCTGTTTAAGGGATTAGAGGATAAAGGAAAATAAAATGCAAACCTTAAAAAAAATCTAATTGAGAATATTAAGATGTATAAAGTTTAACATCAAAAACCAGTACAGGGACTGGAGGGATGGCTCAGTGGTTAAAAGCACTGGCTGCTCTTCCAGAGGACCCAGGTTCAGTTCCCAGCACCCACATGGCAGCTCACAACTGTCTGTAACTCCTGCTCCAGGGGATCCAACACCCTCACACAGACATGCATGCAATCAAAACACCAATTTACATAAAATACAAATAAATAAAAACTTTAAAAAAGAGTTACTACAAGAAAAAGCCCAGCAAAAAACCAAACCCAGCACATGCGTCAACCTGACAGCATACACACAAATCTTATCACATGCAGCATACTATCCCGCTTGCTCTCATACATTTTTTCTTCTCTTCCCTTAATCTTCCCATTGGTTCCACATTCAAAATGACTTCCTCCATCTCTATCTGGCTGGACTGCTGGATGGACACACATGTCCACCCGGCAGTGGCCCACTGACCTGCTCCACACTTGTCCTCAGCACGACTGGCTCCTCTCTTTTTTTCGGCTCATCTGTTTTCCTCTTCCCCATTTCTGAATCCTCCTGCAGTATCTTGTGGATCTGATCTTCACATGTTTTTTCTTCTTGCAACTTCTCTTCTCTCAGCTGAAAAACACACATCACGCAGAGACAGTAGTTTTAGGAAATTCTAAACTTAGAAACCTCTTTGCTCTATAGACTATATCAAGAGTCAGTCTCCCGGTAACTCGCACTGGACATGTCCACCCCAATTTCTGAGTAAATCTGCTTTTACTTGGCTCTAGCTCAGTAGTTCGCACCTGTCTAATGCTGCGACGCTTTAATTCAGATCCTCATGTTGAGGTGACCTCCAACCATAAAATTATTTCATTGCTACTTCATAACTGTAATTTTGCTATTGTTATGAATTATAGTGTAAATATTTGATATGCAGGATATCTGATATGCGATCCCTGTGAAAGTGTCATTCAGCCACCCTCCATGGGGCTTGCAACCCACAGGCTGAGAACCACTACTCTAGCTAAGCATATACTTCACAGTGTAAGATTGAATTGCTCTGTATTCTTAAGCAACATGAAACCATAAAAGCTAGCTGTACAGATATTTATTCACATACAAAAAAAACCCAAAAAACAAAATAAAACTTAACCCTGAAACGTTTTGCCCTAAACATTAAATATAATTGCACTAGGCCAGAAGAAGAACAGAAGCAGACACAAGAGCATGTGAGAAGTTGATCAGGTCTATTAGCAACAATGACTTCTCCCAGTTCCAACACACGTTTTATGTTCATATCCTACAGTCACAGGGTAGGTTAACAAAGACAGGAGACCTACATGAAATCCAAGGCACAGATATACGATTCTCATTTAGGAAAGGCAGTGTCCAATTACACAGCTAACAGAAGACATTTTTTTTTTTTTTAGTTTTCCGAGACAGGGTTTCTCTGTGTAACAGCCCTGGCTGTCCTGGACTCGCTTTGTAGACAAGACTGGCCTCAAACTCACAGAGATCCGCCTGCCTCTGCCTCCCAAGTGCTGGAATTAAAGGCATGTGCCACCACTGCCTGGCAAGAGGACATTTTACACTTGATCTTAGCCAAAAGGCCAAGAAGCGATGCAAGAGGACATTTTAATAAAAAAAAAAAAATGGATGATCTTAGCAAATGGCTCATGACTTATATAGCTCAAAACAGGGTCCTGTGTGTCTTACTGTGAGAAAAGTATGATTGTAAGTATTCTAAATGGTCGACAGGGTTCAAGCTGTGCTCTCACAGTGTATGAAACAATCCTTTCTACTTTTATTTCATTTTATACTGCTCCAAGTTTTAACAAATTTAAATGAGATAATATATAATCCAAGCACTGATCAGCTACTTACAGTTTTCATTTCTTATAAGAAGATGAAGCTGAGAGGACCACCCGCACATGGAGCAGGCAGAAGCCAGGCAGGCAGGCAGGCAGACAGCCAGCCACACAACAATGAGCAAGTGTGGTTTGTGTACTATGTAAAGAGGTGGAGCAGGAGATGTCACAGCAGTGAGGAACAGACTAATGTAAGCAGCCTGCTCTGCCACCTGAGGGCATGGTGACATCCAAGGGCTGAGCTGAGTCCCCCCCCGCCCCCATCACCAGCTGTGGCACACAGGAGGGTTGGTCCCACCCCTCACCTGGGCAGCATGGGAGAGCTGGCCCTAGAGGCTTGGGCAACTGAGAGCTGCTGGGCTGACCAACTCAGCTTCCACCCAGGCCTAGATCCAGGGCATTGAGCTGGACCACCACAACATCTACCCCATCCATAAGCTGCTAGATATGTGAAGGGGCTGATCCTACAGAATGGAAGCTGCAGGATCTCCATGACACAGGGTAACAATGGGATATCCGAGAGGACACCTGGTGAGGATCCAGAATTGATAGTGTAGCAGAAGTCAGAGGTCTCAAACCAGACCAATGACTCATTGTAATGAACATTGGCAAGTAAATTTGTCTGGGCAAAAAGGTGTACTATGTGACACACTGTGACACAATGCGGCTTCCACAGTGACATGCCTTTTTTTTTTAATATTTTTATTTTTTTGTTTTCTTTTGGGGAGGAGGTTGCAAGGGTGGAGGGCAGATATGAAGGAACTGGGAAATGAGTGGGATTAGGGTGCATGATGTGAAATTCACAAAGAATTAATAAAAAGTTTTAAAAAATAAAGCTAAAGAAACAAGGATATTTTAGGGGAGGATGTTGTTTTGTTTTTAATTAATTAGTTAGTGAATTATTTATTTTGTGTGTACGCTTGCACAGATGAGTAGGTAAGCGCATGCCAGTAAGTCATGCTGCATGTGTGGTTGAAGACAACTTGCAGGAGTTTGTTCTCTCCTTCTCCTGTCCCAGGATGGTACTCAGGTGGTCACAGCCTTGGCAGCACGTGCCTTTCTTTATTCATGGAGTCATCTCATTGACCCCTCTTTTATGACAAAAGGTCTCACTATGTAGCACAGCCTAGCTTTGAGCTCAGGTTGCTCCTCCCTTGGATTCCCACATGCTGGCATTGCAGGCTTGTGCCATCACACTTAGTTAAAAACATACTATTGATAGGCTGTTGACTCTAGGTTTAAATAATAATAATAACCCACAGTAACAAAAACAAAACAATAAAACCTAGCCTTATTTTCCCAATTTCTATAGGTCTGACTTCTATAAGTCTGAACTAGTGTCTAAGACACTGAACCTACTTCATGTGGCTATACATAAACAGAAAATACTACATACAATATAGTGAAATGGACTCCCAGCTCCACCCAATTCAAATGAGACCACACAGAAAAACAAATCCACAGACAGGAAACGAACTGAAGTCAGTCCTCACAGCCCACAAGGAAGAATTCCTATCTTCTACCATTTTAGAGGCTCTTGTTTATCAACTGACCACAAGCCACAAGCCACACACAGGTGGCATTTTATTTTTCAGGGGATACAGAGGCAAAGTGGCACAAAGGAGATGAGGTTTTAACGTCACAATAATTGCACTTGCTAAGTGCATGGCAGGTGCTGAGCTAAGAACTTGGCCTCTGTGTCCACTGTATTTGTACAGCTGCCCGTACCTCGCTCACACTCTTCAGACTCCAGGGTGGCTCTAACAGCTTTGGGTGGCACAGGGAGACCAGAGCATGGTGCACCTAGAAAGCATGTCCAAGTGACAGGCTGTCCCCACAGGACTCACCTGGCTCCTATCTTCATTTGTGTGGTTATAAATTTGGTGTTGAACAGGTGAACATGGATGTTGTTGGAGAAAGGATGCTGGTAAACTAGTTGTACTTAAGTGGGTTGTGATAACTTCAAGCTGTGGCTATGCCCTGGACCAATTCCTTGCCCAAAAGTAACCACAATCTTGATTTCTAACATTTTAAAATCATAAAAATCACTTTATCTACTTGCTTTTCTTGGGGCTGGGGACAGCATCTCACTTCAGAGCCCAAACTTGCCTGGAACTTTCCAGACTACTGCCTCAGTCTCTCTAATGCTGGGAATACAGGTGTGTGCTGCTATCTGTGGCCTAGTTTTGATTTTTACCTACATGGAGTATTATACTTTTTCACTGTCATCCTTCATTCATCATTCTGTGAAACTTATCTCTGTGTGTGTGTGTGTGTGTGTGTGTGTGTGTGTGTGTGTGTGTGTGTTCCTTCTCATTTTTTGTATTCTAATGTTTGATTTTAAAACAATCCAACCATTCTATTATTCATAGATACCTGGAGACATTCTAGTCTGTGCCAATTTAAAAATAAGATGGAATTCTTGACTACTTACCTAGGAATACGCACACCACAGAATAGTACCTAGAGAAACTGTGAGTCATAAGACATGGGCACACTGGCAGCTTCTCAGGTTGGTTATACAAACTACACTCCCACCTGCAGTCCCTCCATGTGGGAGGACAACAGTTGCTCCCAGATTCTCCACCACTCAGTGCCCTATTTTTGCCACCCTGTGGGTTGGTACTGCATTATGACTCTAATCTGCATTCCTCTGATAACCCGGCCTGTGGAGCACCTTTCCTAAGCTCATTACTTGCACATTCTCTCCTTGGCATGGCTACTCACATCTTTGCCCTTCTAGTAATACTCTTTGGATACGAGGAATGTCAGGATAAAACACACATACACACACACGTGTATCTGTATATATGTCTCTGTGTTTTAGCTTAAATATGTTCACGAAAAAGTTCGTGTGTTCAAAATGTAACCCTCACATTTGCATGTTAATGGTATTGGGAGGCAGGACTCTGAGAGATTAGGATTAGATGCTCAGATTCTTTCTTACATATGGGAACTGTTATCTTTTCAGTCATGGGAGAGGATTAAGGTGCTGTCTCTGTGGTTTTAATTAGTATTTCCCTGATGACTAATTATGCTGTCTTTTCATGTCCTTAATAGCCTATGTTCTTTATGAAATGTCTGTTCAGATCTTTTGCTCTTTTATAATTTTATTTATTTACCTATACGTACTGCCTTACTAGGAGGTACAATAATTTTTAATATATTCTAGATACAAGGTCATTGTTAGATACACATTTTAAGAATATTTTCTCTTAATCTTTTTTTCCTTTTTTACTTATTAATGACATATTTGAAGAACAAAGTTTGTCCGTTTTATTCTGTTTTTACACTTTGACAAAATCAATATATTGATTGTCTCAGGGTTACTATAGCTGTGATGAAGCATTATGAGCAAAAGCAACTCAGAAGGAAAGGGTTTACTTCACTCACAGTTCCCTATCACAGTTCATCATCAAAAGCTGTGAGAGCGGAAACTCAAGCAGGGCAGGAACGTGGCGGCAGGAGCTGATGCAGAGGCCATGGAGGAGTGCTGCTTACTGGCTTGCTCTTCATGGCTTGCTCAGCCTGATTTCTTATAGAACCCAGGACCACTAGCCCAGGTATAGAACCACCACCATGGGCTGTGCCCTCCCCCCATCAATCACTAATTAAGAAAAGCCCTATGAAATGGAAACAACCCAGATGTCCCTCAACTGAGGAATGGATAAAAAAACTGTGGTACATCTACACAATGGAATACTACTCAGCCATCAGAAACAACAAAATCATACAATTTGCAGCAAAATGGATGGAGCTAGAAAAGCTCATAATGAGCGAGCTAACCCAGACTCAGAAAGATGCACATGGCATCTATTCACTTATATTAGCCATATAGTACAGGATAACTATACAACAACCAAATCACTAAAAGGAACAGGAATATAGACTTTGTTACCTGTTAATGAGACACTTTGCCCTAGTGGTGCTGCCATGTAGGCCTCCAGTATAAGAGGAAGCTCTTAGCCCTGATATGACTGCTGAACTGGGGCGGGGGACTGATATGTAGAGACACTCTACTCCAGAGTAGAATAGGTGGGAGAGGGAGTAGAGGGTGGGAGGGTGGGACTGGGAGGGGTGGAAAGAGGGCACTGTGATGGAGATGTAACTTGAAGTAATAAACATTAAAAAAAAAAAAAGAAAAGCCCTGTGGACTTGTCTATAGCCCATCTTATTGGAGGTGTTTTCTTAATTGCATCCTCTGATGATTTTATTCATATAACTGAGTTTGTTATTACAACTGAGTTTGGCATTTTTTTTCTTCTATTAAAAAACCTAAAACATCATTGTCCTTTCTAGAAAACTTCTGCCTACTCCAAGATCAAGACTTTTACTGTTTCCTTCTGTGCAGTTTTAGGTTTTACACTTTTTATTTTGTTTGTTGTTACTGTTTTTTTGAGACAGAGTCTCACTATGAATCTCTGGCTATCCTGGAAATCACTCTGTAGACCAGGCTGGTTTCAAATTCACAAAGATCCACTTGCCTCTGCCTCTTGAGTGTTGGGATTAAAGGTGTGCGCCACGTCTAGCTTTACAGTAATTTTGTGTGTGTACTAATTTTTTTTCAAGTTACATCTCAATCAAAGTCCCCTCCCTCCTCCTCTCTCAGTTCTTCCCTCCCTCCCTCTTCCTTGTCTCTGTCCTCTCTTCTCCTCGACTGAGGGGAGCCCCCCATATATCAAACCCCTTCAGTTCATCAGTCATATGAGGGTTAAGAGTTTCCCCTTGAACTGGGGCTTAATATGGCAGCCCAGCTAGGGTAAGATGTTCCACTAACAAGCAACAGGGTCCATGACTCGCTGCTGGGTGTTGTTTTTCATAGGATAGTTATGCTAGGTTCCTGTCTGTTTGGGTCTGTGGGTTGTAGGATGGTTGTCCTGTGCTATATGGTTAATATCCACTTATAAGAGAGTACATACTATGTGTATCTTTCTGGGTCTGAGTTAGCTCACTTAGGATGAGTTTTCTCATCCATCCATTTGGTTGCAAATTGCATGATTTCCTTCTTTCTGATAGCTGTGTAGTATTCCATTGTGTAACTGTACCACAGTTTTTTTTGTTTTGTTTTGTTTTTTTTATCCATTCTTTGGTTGAAGGACATCTGGGTTGTTCCCAGTTTCTGGCTATTAGAATAAAAGGGCTACGAACAAAGTTGAGGTGATGTTCTTGTGGTTTGGTGGAGAATCTTTTGGATGTATGCCCAGGAGTGGTATGGCTGGGTCCTGAGATAGAGCTATTATTCCCAAGTTTCTAAGCTATCACCAGATTGATTTCCAAAGTGGTTGTACAAGTTTGTACTCCCATCAGCAATGGAGAATTGTTTCCCTTTCTCCACAACCTCACCAGCATGTGCTGTCACTTGAGTTTTTGAACTTAGTCATTCTGACAGGTGTGAGATGGAATCTCAGGGTCGTCTGGAGTTTGCATTTCTCTGATGATTAAGGATGGTGAGCATTTCTTCAAGTGTCTCTCAGCCATTAGATATTCTGCTTTTGTGAATTCTTGATTTAGCTCTGTACCTCATTTTTTGATTGGATTATCTGGTTTCTTGATGTTTAATTTCTTGAGTTCTTTATATACTTTAGATATTAGCCCTCTGTCAGATGTGGGGTTGACGAAGATCTTTTCCCAATCTGTAGGCTGCCATTTTGTTCTAACAACAGCGTCTTTTGCCTTACAGAAGCTTTTCAATTTCATAAGATCCCATTTATTGATTTTTGGTCTTAGAGCCTGAGATACTGGTGTTCTGATCAAGAAGTTGTCATCTGTACCAATGAGATCCAGGCTTTTCCCCACTTTCTCTTTTATCACATTTAGTGTCTGGCTTTATGTTGAGGAATTTGATCTACTTGGACTTAAGTTTTGTGCAGGACACTAGCTTTTTAAGCCACTTTTTATATGTAGCATCAAACAGATTAAAATTCACTCTTATTCATGAGATGTTGAATTTACTCCACTACAGCTGTTGAAAGACTATTTTTCAACCATTAAATGACTTCAGTGATAGTAGCTGACTCTTGATAAGAACTATATGTCTTCCCACCCCAAAATGGGTATTTGAGACTTTAGCCCCTAATGTGACAAGAGATCATGACTAGAGCTCTTGTGATGACACTGATGCCCTTATAAGGAGAGTAGCATTTGCCTTCTCCTCTCCTCTCTCCCTCTCTTCTTTCTTCCTTCCCTCCCCCTCTCTCTGGCTGTCTCACTGCCCTCTTTGTTCCCATCATGTACAGGAGAGGACAGCTATGTGTATCTTTCTGGGTCTGAGTTAGCTCACTTAGGATGAGTTTTCTCATCCATCCATTTGGTTGCAAATTGCATGATTTCCTTCTTTCTGATAGCTGTGTAGTATTCCATTGTGTAACTGTACCACAGTTTTTGGCCTACAAACCAGGAAGAGGCCTATCATGAGAACATAACAGACCTGTTCCTTGATTTTCTACTTCCCAGCCTCTGTCCCTGAGAGATGCTTGCTATTTAACCCACTAATCCTACAGCATTCCAATGCAGCAACCTAAGATAAACAACCGTGTGTATTTTCATTGTCAGCACCATGCTGTCTTGATGACTACATCATTAAGTCTTAAACTCTAATATGAAGTCCTCTAGTAATAGTTACTACCAAGAGACAACATGGCCTTCAAGAACTACTCCATGAGCATAACAAAATTTTAGAGTGAAATGCCAAATAGGAAAAAAAAATCAGGAGTCAGGTGTGGTGGCACATGCCTGTAATCCTGGCACTCAGCAGGCAGAGGCAGACAGATCTCTGTGAGTTCAAGACCAGCCTGGTCTACAAAGAGAGTCCAGGACAGCCAGGGCTCTGTTACAAAGAGAAATCCTGTCTTGAAAAACAAAACAAACAAAAAAATTCAGTTGTCTTTATACACTTGCACTTAACAATCAAAATAAACTTATCATAAATAATAACATCCATCTAGCCGGGCGGTGGTGGCGCACGCCTTTAATCCCAGCACTTGGGAGGCAGAGGCAGGCGGATCTTTGTGAGTTCGAGGCCAGCCTGGTCTACAAAGTGAGTCCAGGACAGCCAGGGCTACACAGAGAAACCCTGTCTCGAAAAAAAACCAAAAAAAAAAAAAAAAATTCTAACAGGTAACCAGGCAATGGTTTTGTATGCCTTTAATCCTAGCACTCCAGAGGCAAAAGCAGGAGGATCTCTGAGTTCGAGGTCAGACTGGTTTACAGAGTGATTTCCAGGACAGCCAGGGCTACACAGAGAAATACTGTCTCAAAAAAAACAAAACAAAATCTAACAGGATATTTTTGGGCAAGAATTGGCAAGCTGCCTATAAAAGTAGATATACAATGAACCTTAAGAGTGAAAATAACTTTGAAAAAGAGCAAAGTTAGACGGTTAAAACACAAGATCTCAAGACTCATCACAAGTATGGAAATCAAAACAACAAAAAATTTGCATAAAAATAGATCAAGGATATAGATAATACGAAATCTAGAAATAAAAACCACAAATGTCTGACTAATTACTTTTCAACAAAGGTGCAAAGACAATTTAATGGAAAAATGATAGACTTTTCCACAAATGGTGCTGAAACAAACAAGGCACCCACAGGCAAACAGCAGTTCAAAATAATTGTAGACTTAAATGTTAAACCTAAAACTATAGTATTTCCACAGAAAAACACAGTAGAAAGTCTCTGTGTCCTTGGGTTGGGCAAGAAATTCTTACACATAACACAAACAACATAACCCATAGGGAGAAAAGTATGAATTATAGTGTATCAAAATTACAACCTGCTCCTAAAGACAATGAGAAAACACAATCCAGATGAGGGAAAACATGTGCAGAAAGAGGACCCATGGGAAGACTGGAATCTACAATATACAAAGATCTTACAAAATTAAGCAAAAGAAATTTTTTTTAAACTGGCAAAAAATTGAGTAGATAAAACATCTAGTGTAATATCCAGAAGATAAGCAACACAAGAAAAGATCTCAACATCATAGTCCAGAGGGAGGCTATTCACCTGGACAACACATCACTAGCTCTCCAGTTTTCAATTATAACTTTTCAAAGTCTTCCACTTGTAACCTAAGTAAAAACATAGCAGCAACTGGGAAGGTTACTATGTGTTCATTTTTTTTAAATTCTAATAACAATTAATGGTTACATATGGAGTTACATGTGCCAACAGTACTTCACAAGGGCAAGCTAGGGACTGGCATCCATTTTAAAGACCAGGAAACTGAGACATACAAAAATTATGTAGTTTGCCTAAATTCACATATTAGTAAGTAGCAAAAGTAGGATTTCAAGTCAGGTAGTTGGCTCTGCAATATTGCCTCTCAGTTTGGGTTACTATTAACTGTGTAATATATATCATTTGATAAATATCTGCATTTTTGAAAGCCCGAGATAACTAGAATCTTAATTATAAAAAGAGTAAGTGGTGCTGCACATTTTTAACCCCAGCCTTCAGAGACAGAGGCAGGCAGAACTCTGAGTTTGAGACCTGTCTGGTCTACATATTAAATTTCAGGCCAATCACAGATACGCAGAGAGACCCTGTTTCCAAAAAAAAAAAAAAAGTGAGACTTTAAAATTTAATTTTAAGCTGGTCGTTGTTGGCGCACGCCTTTAATCCCAGCACTCAGGAGGCAGAGGCAGGCGGATCTGTGAGTTCGAGGCCAGCCTGGTCTACAAAGTGAGCACAGGACAGCCAGGCTGTTACACAGAGAAACCCTGTCTCGAAAAACAAAAAAAAAAAAAAATATTTTTAAAATAGTATTTTTTTAAAGGGCTGTAAGTCATGTGATAGTAGCATATACCTTTAATCCCAGCACTCAGGAAGCAGAGGTAGGCAGATCTCTGCATTTGAGGGTAGCCTGGTCTACAGAGAGAACTCCAGGACAGGTGGGACTATGCAGAGAAACCCTGTTTCAAACGTCCTCAACCCCCACCCCCAAAAAGGACTGTAACAATGGCTAAGCTCTTGGTGCTCTCCCAAAAGGGTGATGGTTCAGTTCCCAGCACCTACATCGGATGGTTCAGAACTGTGTATAACGTCAGCTTCAAAGATCCAACCCCCTATCCTGACTTCCATGGGCACCCACACACATATGGGAAACACACACACACATACACACACACACAAATAAAAATAAATCTTTAAATAATAAAAGATAAAAATAAATTTCTCTGTAGAATATTTTTACATTCATTTTTAAAAGTTATTTCTGACCCTTGGTCTTGACATTCAGGAAAACACTGACAATAACATTTTCTGAAATTCTATATGGCTACTGAAAATGATGGGGGGGAGTGAGCAATAATAGTTCAGTGATAGAGCATTTGCCATCATCAGAATAACAAAAAAAAAAGTTAACATAAATTTTCTAAACTTTTATTTTTATGTGCATGAGTGTTTTGCCTGTGTGTATGTATATATGTATGTATATGTGTATGTATGTATGTATGCATATGTGGAATGGAGTTACACAGAGTTAAGAGCTGCCATATGGGTGCTGGGAATCGAACTCAAGTCCTCTTCAAGAACAGCCAGTGCTGTCTATCTCTCTAAGCCCTACACGGACATTTCTTGCTATGGAAAGCTCACATTATGAGCTAAAGTAAAATAGGAGTGATGAAGATAGCACGCACAGTGTACTCCTACATCCGTTTTTAAGGTCTTACACTTATGTTTACAGTAAACGTGTTTCAGTTTTGGTTTTCACTATGCAGCATTTTCTATGTAGTATGAACTGCCCTCTAACTTGAGATCTATCTCAGTCACTCAAATTCTGGGATTACCAGCATGCACAGCTACATCCAGCTGTTATAAACAACATTTAAACATGATTACTGAGTGACAGGATTACTGGTGATTTCTCCTTTCTTCTTTAAACCTTTTCCATAATCTTTTTTTTTTTTTAATGGTTTTCACCAGGATAAAGAGATGGCTCAGCAAAAAAAAAAAAAAAAAAAAAAAAAAAAATAAAAAAAAACGGGGGGGGGGGGGGCACGCCTTTAATCCCACCACTTGGGAGGCAGAGACAGGCGGATCTTTGTGAGTTCGAGGCCAGCCTGGTCTACAAAGCGAGTCCAGGACAGCCAGAGATATTCAGAGAAACCCTGTCTCGAAAAAACAAAAAAAAAAAAAAAAAAGAGATGGCTCAGAAGTTAAAAGCATTGGCTGCTCTTTCAAAGGACCAATAGCAGCTAATAACTCTCTGTTACTCCAGTCCCAGGATGATCTGACACTCTCTTCTGGCCTCCTTTGGCACCTGCATACAATTGGTAAACACACATGGATGCAGGCAAAATACCTATACACATAAAAATAATTTTTAAAAAAGTTTTAGTGTCCTGCCCCTAGAGTCATTGCAGATGTGGCTGCTATGTCACATGTGCACCAGGAGGTGGCAGAGAGGAGAGAGGTTATATCTACATTCAGTGTTCTGACCTATAAACATCTGAATGAATAGAACATTCCTGCAAAAATCAAGCCCGTGTCCAACAGCAGTTTGGTGCCATGGGACCCAGACAGGGAGCTAGGCTATGATGACCACCAGTTCAGCACCAGGCAAGCGCCAGATGGGCTACCAGGACAGAAATAAGCCAGAGACTAGAAGAATCCTGTCTGGCCCTGGATGTGGGGGATGTGGGTGAGCCAGTCCTGAGGGTGTGAGTGTGGGAGCTAGCCCTGCCTGATTTTCAGTGGTGTTGGCAAAAGAGAGATCCCCTCCACTCTCTGATGCCCTCAACACATGTAGCAGGTAGGAGAGTTGGCCCTGATGGGATCATGAAAGAAGGAGAACTGCCCCAGCCCCTTAACTACTGTAGCATTCTGGATAGAAAGCCCTGCACCTTACCTGGGGAGCACAGTAAGAACTGGTTCTGGATGTGGGTGTTGCAGGCCCAGAACCAGGGCTTTGAGTTGACCCACCCTATGGATGAACTGCTGGAGGGCAAGAAGAGACCAGTTCCACAGACCCAAAACTACAGGATCTTCATGACACAAGACAATAACAGCATATCTGAGGAGTCTCAGTGAAATTCCAGTATTGACAAAGTAATAGAAGCCAGAGGCCTCATACCAAACCAAGGAGTCATTATAACGAACATTTGCAAGCAAAAACTATGGACAAAATCAGGAAACACCGAGACACACTACAGCTTCCGCAATGAGTCTTTTTTTTTTTTAATGTTGGGAGAGGTTTCAAGGGTGAAGGGTGAGTCTGAGGGGAGGTAGGACATGAGATCAGGAACAGGGTGCATGATGTGAAATTCACAAAATAATAAAGCAATAAAAAAAAGATGTATCTTAAAAACTAATAACAGTGGGGCTTCCATGTAGGCTCCCAGTACAAGAGGAAGCTCTTAGCCCCTCATATGACTGCTGAACTGAGGAGGGCTGATATATAGGGGCACCCCACTCTGGAGGAGTAGGATAGGTGGGAGAGAGGAGAAAGAGGGTGGGAAGGTAGGACCGGGAGAGGTGCAAAGAGTACACTGTGATGGAGATGTAACTTGAAGTAATAAATAAACATTTAAAAAAGTAATAAAATAAATAAATGAAAAAAGTTTTAATGTTTTTTCACAGTTCAAAGACATATACAATTGAGCTGCCTTTCATGAGTGAAAACAAATAAAGCTATCCTAACTTATTAAAAGTGTAATCAGACAGTTTAACAAAGTATTTATTTGTATTAGGGGCTAAATAGTTACAGCTAGATGAGTCATTTACTTTGCAAATAACATTGAAATTATTTTATTAAAATTATTCTCTAAACAATACAATTAATTATGTTAGTATAGTAAACTTATAACGTTTGATCCTTTCTCATTATGAAAACAGCAAAGCAAAATAGCACAGTTCAAAAATAACCTGAATAAATTTGATCACGCTCTGAATTTCTTATGTATGCGATTTTCTCCAAAAAGTACATTACTTAAAAAAGCTGTTTCCCATCTGGGTAGCAGCAAAAATCAACAGGAGACCACAACCTTACCCGACGCTCTTCCAGTTTAAGCAGCCATCATGCATTTGCCTGTTCTTATATACATAAGGGCCTGTACCTATTCTCTGACTCTAGAAAGAAGGACACCAGCACATATCAGAAATGGGCACTTCCTCAAATAGTATGCAACGTTCTGGAGAAAAATATAGCAGAGAATAGACATTAGAGCATCAGGAATTTTAAAATGCATCCAGTGCTATTGGAAGCCAAGGACACCGTTGCATAAATCACTGCTGACAAAGATGCTTTAAGATTAGATAATTAACAACTGAATCAACATTTGGTGAGCACTTGTACTTACAAACAATATAGGAAAATCATTTAAAATAGGCAACAACCTGCTTTTTCTGTGATGTGACAGTTAAGAAAACACTGCTGCAAGTATTTTTTAAAATAAGTAAACAAACAGAAAACAAATAAGGGAAAGGAGAGTTCAGATCCAGGTCATGGTACAACATGTATAGAGCCAGCATTAAATAAAATGCTCAAGTCTTAGCGAAACTGATTCTGTTTTATAGTTCAGAGCAGAAAGATAATGAAAGGATTTAAAAATATACCTTCAGAGACCAGAGAGTTAGCTCGAAAGTTAAGAGCACTTGCTGCACTTGCAGAAGAGCCAAGTTCAGTTCCCAGAACCCATATGGAAAGGCTCACGACTGCCTGTAACTGCTCCAGGAGCCAGGATGCCTCTGACGTCTGGTCTCTGCAGGCACCTACGTTCACATGCACATGCCCACACATAGGTACAAACACATAATTCTTGTATAAGGCACACATACACAGAGAGGAGGGGAGAGGAGAGAGAGCGAGCTTCAAACTGGGTTCAGAAATCACTTTCCTTTCAAGCCTCTCACATTTAGACCACCACGTTCAAGCTTTCCAACTTTATGCCTACGCTAGGGACCTTAACTTCTGCAGTTCTTTCTCCATATCGAAATCAATAGCTCACTATGTTCCCACTGTCCATTATGCTTTCAAGTCTCTTCTTAAATATGTTAAGATCTATGACCCGAAGCCATAACTAGTTGGACACAGTGCCATGTATCTATAATCTCACCGTCTTGGGAGGCTGAAGAACTGAGCACAAAACCAACCTGGGTTATATGGTAAGACTTGCATTTTAAAAACAAAACAACAACATCCTTTCTTGTATACATCTTCACATCTACTGTACCCTTTCTACCAAACTTTTAGCAGAAGTTTAACTGTGGTTTAACTTAACATTGCTTACTCCAAAAAGTAATCTAATATTGGTCTTACTTCTATGAGGCAGATACTGCAAGCTCCCAGCCAGTGACCATGCTCTCTTTCCTTACTAAGGAAATCCTGATTTTATTCAGGAAATTAGCACACCTGCTAAAATGCCATACTTCTCAGGCTCCCTAGCAGCAAGGTCTATGATGTTAATTAAAGTTCTGATGAGAATCCCCAGTGACTCATACCAAGTGCTCAATAGTCAGCTGAATACTAAAACATATCATCTCATGTACACTGAAGACTGCCTGTGTGTGCATGTGTTCAGATGGAAGAAGAGGGCTGCTGTGGCATCTAACCAGCCTTACTTCCTGTCTCACTTGTAGAAATATGAGCAAGCAGCTGCCCCATGCTTCTGTCACCATTGGCCGCGCCTGTTACACAGGGCCACCTGCAGCCATTCCCTTCCCACCATGAGCGACTGTATCTCTCTATCCTGTCAGTCAAAATAAACCTCCTTGAGCTACTTCTTCTAAGCACTTATCACTATGAGAAAAACAATCCCTACATTTTCTAGCCTCTGTTCTATGACAATGCCTGATTCTGGTTAAGTAGATCATTTACCTTTAGAGAGTAAATCCCTTTGTGCAGAATAATTTTCTAATCATTTACAAGCTCGAATGAGCAGTGGTACTGCAGTGGGAGGGCTGGGGATCATTGTTGGACATCAACCTTCTACAGGCCAATCTCAGACAATTAGTTTGAAATTAAAAAAAAAAGAAAAAGTAATAGTTATGGACTGGAGCTGGAGCTCAGTGGCAGAGTACACCCATCGTGCCTTGGGTTCAATTTCCAATATTGAAAAAAAAGGTAAAAGATTATGATAACACAAGTAACTACAAGTGTTTGCAAGGAAAAATTACACAAGTAATTATCAGCAAGGGCTGTGCTAAGGGTGGAGAAAACCTTTCTTGGTAGAGTGTGGCAGCCCCTATAAGCTACATTTCCATCTGTGAAAAGACAATTCAAAGCATTCTTAGCTACATTTACTTCTAGTGTAGCTTCAAATCTATCCAGGTTGTTATAAAATAGTATGAAGAAAGTCAGGTTATGAATTGTAAATTTTAAAAGACCCAATGACTGAAAGTAAGCATTCTTTAATGTCAATATTTCAATTACCTTTAAGAAAATAAATGTCATGCTAATATGTACACCGTACCTTTCTCAGGCATTCATATTCCTCACGAAGTTCTCCGGGCTTGCTTAATTTGATTGGTGCTCTGAATATAAACTCTGGAGGAAAAGGAAAATCCTTTTAATAAGAGTTTTGTAGGAAGGAACCGTAACAATATCTTACCACTGACCAGCACATTACAAATGAAAAATTATGGTTATCTTTTTTCTTTTTTTTTTTTTTTTTTGAACACAGTGTCTCACTATGTAGGCTGTTCTTAAACTCACTCTGTAGACCAGGCTGGCTTTGAACACAGAGATCTGCCTGCCTCTGCCTCCCAAGCACTGGGATTAAAGACATATGCTCTCCTGCCTGGCTCAAATTATGGTTATCTTAATTTGAATATTCATTCATTCATTTAACCAATACTTACTAAAAGTTATAAATCAGGACTGTTATAAGCACTAGAATAAATATGAACAAATACAGCCTTTGTGCTGTGGAATTACAATCTTGTGGAAGAGCAGACAATAAGTAAACAAGTCAGAATGTATTCTGAGCAGTGGTAGTAAATGCTACGGGAAGGAAATTAATGTAGGGTGGAAGAAGTCTATTTTATACAGAGTGGCCAAGAAAGGGCTCATAAACATGCCAAAATAACACAAAGAAAATTTCATCTGAAACCCCTGTATCACACATCACATGCACACACGCATGCACACACAGGTGTGTACATATGTTTTTAATTTTTTCAGTACGTAACCTACTTTCTTTAGCCCTCAAAGCCTTCAATAATTGCTCTCACAAGCCTACAGAAGAAAGCCACAACTTTCCAACACTTTCTTCCAGGTGCTCCACTAACTGATAAACTTTTCAAAATCACTACACTGTTCAGCCCTTGATTAATTAACCACAAAACAGAAGTATATACATTAAAAATTTGTGTGCTGTTTTCCAATCTAAAATTCTATCTTTTCTCCTTTCTGTATATATTCTTAAATGGAACACATGATGTCTGTAAGACGCATAGAGAACATGGTAGTTGTGCAAATGGACAGTAAAAGTGAAAATCTACAACAGGAATAGAAGGTAAGTCTTATATGTTATCCAAAAGGAAGAAGCCAAGCATGCTGGTACATGTGTATTATCCCTGCAGTCAGGAGCCAAAGGCAGGATTGACATAAATTCAAGAAGAGCCTGGACCACAGAGCAAGAACCTATTTTTAAAAAAGGTGGAGGGGTACACACTTTATTTCTAGAGATATGACAATATCTTATATCTTCATGATATTTACGGTTCTACCTATAGTAATATTTTTTTCAAATGCATTAGTTTTTTTTTCAACTTTTTTCCCTTTATTTTTTATTTCAAGTTACATCTCAATCGCAGTCCCCTCCCTATTCCCCCCTCCAGTCCCACCCTCCCACCCTCAACCCCCCCATCCTCTTTGCTTTTTTTTTTCTTTTAAGTTTAAGGTATATCTTATTTCCCCCTACAGTTTCCCCTTTCAGTCCAACAAATGGCTCTTTCTCTTATAATAATAAATACAAAACAACAGAGGTAATTAGGCCACAGTTGGATATATGGCTTAGCGTACATTCCCAATGTCCAGTCCATATGTATTTGGCACCTGACTTTAACATTCTACTATCTAACCATCTCCATGAGTTTAAAGTTCTATACCTGACTCAACATTCATACTAACTTGCAACACAATTTTAAAAGTATCTTCTTAGATCTATAACACTCTCTTGACTCCTAAACAACTCAAAATTTAATTATGAGACTCTAGCTATCTGTTCTTCAACCACCTCAGAGACTTGAGAGGGATAAATATATCTGATTATATAGGAAGTGCAGGGCCTGCAGCTTCCAAAACTAAGAAATGACATACCAGTGGCTGCCTGGACAGTTCCCATTTTCTCTCCATACATTACAGCATCGATTTTTAGTCGTTTGGCCCCGCTTCTCTGACAGACATTGATTGTAGAGCAGGGGTTATGAAGGACGTACCTACCCTGTCTTGGCAGAGCTAGGCTGTCGACTTACCTGCTTCCAGGTTTTGTCCTTTTTGGACAGCATTCTGTCTACAGTTGGAGCAAGGGGCTTTTCCTACCAAGAGATAGGCTTGCGACTAATTCAGTCATCTCCCACTGGAGATTCTTCGATGCTCATCTTCTACTTGGAGGAGAATAGGGGGTGCTGTCAGGAGTTGATATGTCTTGATATAAAAAAATATAAAGTTACGAAAACATCTTTGAATGCCATATTCTGCAGATCTCTTGAGGTTTTTGAAGAGGCCCTATCTATCTCTTATATTAGGGTAAGCAGATGTTGCTTGCCTCTTGCCGGTTTATTTCTGATTAGCTTAGAAAGTAACTATAATAGGCTGTCATAGTACCTAACAGAATGACCGGCTTGCATAACCATTAGTTTGCATTTCTTAATTATCCTAAACAGTTTATGACAATTAGTAGTAAAAGGCCGAAACATTACATTTCATTTTTTTTTCTTTACCTCCTAACCCTTCCATCCCATTTCTCTGGGGTGGGGTGTCCTAATATAATAGTCCCTCATCTCAGTTGAGAGGTCGTATGAGGGCCAAGAGCCTCCTCATTCATTGGGGGTCTATGAAGCAGTACCATCAGTGAAAAGTGTCTCATTGCCCGGGAGAGAGAACTACTAAACAAACAAACCAATAAGCAGACAATTAGATAAAAAAGACTAAAAAAAGCCGGGCGTTGGTGGCACATGCCTTTAATCCCAGCACTTGGGAGGCAGAGGCAGGCGGATCTCTGTGAGTTCAAGGCCAGCCTGGTCTACAAAGCGAGTCCAGGACAGCCAAGGATACACAGAGAAACCCTGTCTCAAAAAAAAAACAAAAAAAAAAGACTAAAAAATAGAAAAAATATATAAAAAATAAAAATTAAAAGTCTATGTCCAAGTTCCCTTTGGTGTGTTAGTTGTAGTATCGATACCTTCTATTATATAGCTAAAATCCTACTATAAGTGAATAGATGCCATATGCATCCTTCTGAGTCTGGGTTAGCTCACTCAGGATGAGCTTTTCTAGTTCCATCCATTTGGCTGCAAATTGCATAATTTCATTGTTCCTGATAGCTGAATAGTATTCCATTGTGTAGATGTACCACAGTTTTTTAACCCATTCTTCAGTTGAGGGACATCTGGGTTGTTTCCAGTTTCTAGCTATTACAAATAAGGCTGCTATAAACATACATGAGGAAACTTCCTTATGATTCCGTGAAGAGGCATTTGGGTGTATGTATACCCAGAAGTGGTATGGCTGGGTCCTGAGGCAAAGTTATTCCAAGTTTTCTAAGATATCGCCAGACTGACCTCCATAGTGGTTGCACAAGCCTGCATTCCCACCAGCAATGGAGTAGGGTACCCCTTTCTCCACACCCTCGCCAGCATGTGCTGTCATTTGAGCTTTTGATCTTAGCCATTCTGACAGGTGTGAGATGGAATCTCAGAGTCGTCTTGAGTTGCATTTCTCTGATGATTAAGGATGTTGAGCATCTCTTCAAGTGTCTCTCAGCCATTAGGGATTCCTCCTTTGTGAATTCTCTATTTAGCTCTGTCCCCCATTTTATAGTAATAATTTTTACAATTTACTGATAACTTTACCTCTCACTGTTGGCTCTAGAAAAACTAAGTTCCTCAAAAGCCTTTTGTCCTTTTTCAGTTGTTTCAAATATTTTCAAAAGAAAGTATACTGAAGAATAAAGAAGATACTTAGAAACTGTGGGCCTGATACAGATACACAAACAGGGACTTAAAGTTCTCCCACACACTAAAAAGACACTCGGCCCTCAGTTTTGGAAGACAATCTTTCACCTTCACCCACTTTAAGTCCTGATGACTATCTCTGTCATATCCCTAAGCACATTCTACTTAGAAGCAAATACATTCAAAGCTGATGCTTTTAAAAACAAATGGAAGAAGAGAAAAGAAAGCAAAAATTTTTTTTAAATCCTTTAGGAGCTGAAGATGGCTCAGCAGTCAGGAGCACTGGGAACCCGCTCAGTGGCTCACAGCCATCTGTAACTCCAATGCTGTCTTCTGACCTCCGCAGGCACCAGTCATGCATACCATGTGCATAAATACCCTCAGAGCAAACACTCATCACAGAAAATGCATCTTTTTTTTTAAGTACTTTAAGTGCACATATTGAGAACCTATTACAGGTGAGAGACTTCACACACTTTTTAGAAAAACCTTCACAGGAACATCACAGTAGGCATCATCCCCACTCTACCACTGAGGTAGGCAATTGTGGACCTAAATGGTTTACTTAATGCAACACCAAGAGTGCATGGAGAACTTGGAAGAAAAACTTCCAAAGAATAATAGGAATAAAAAGTGAAATTATATAATGATTAAAAGGGCAGTACTTCCAAAATTAAGGTCAATCTCTCTCCCCTACTATAGAAAGCATTGTCATGGTGCCCTCCTGACAAAGTCTTCCTGTTCCAAGTTAACTGTCAACTGGACATAGCCTAGTGTCACCTGAGTGGAGTCTCCATGGAGGGAGGGACTGCCCATTTCAGGCTGAACTATGGGAGATGGTTGTGAAAGTTAACTGATACAGATGGGCCCCAGCTCTCGGTGGGAAGCACCATCCCTGACCAGGTGCTCCTAGGTTGTGAACAGAAACTGAATTTGTTCTTGAGCCAGCAAGCAGAATACCTCCCTCCATGGTTTCTGCTTCAAGCTCCTGCTTGAGTTCTTGCCTTCGCTTCACTTGATGATGGCCCATACCCTGTAGTCTTTTGAAATAATTCCTTTCTCCTTTAACTTGATTCTGACCAGTATTTTATCACAAGCACAGAAAGGAAGCTAATATACTTACTTATATGTACTAGTTTACTTCCTTACTTATCTAAAAACACAAATAACTCATTAAAAGATAGCAGTCATGAACCTGTATGAACCTACAACACAGTGAACAAGTAAATTTTTAAGGAGAAATTACATAAAATTATATCTTAATTTATAAAATAATTTATAAACTATTCGTTATTTCTTATACTTTAATATAGTTATTATATTATATATTATATTATTTATTATACAATATAAAGATATATTAAATTATTTATAAAAATTGATATATATTATTAATAATTTGTAAATCCCTCCCCAAGTTCTAGGATTAGGGTTAAAGGCATGCACTCCCATGCCCAGCATCAAACTGTTCTTTTTTTTAATGGCTTCTGCATTTTGATTCATATTTGGAAGGCCTTGGGACCAAGATATAATCAATTCCATCATAGTTCTTTCTGGTAGAAATCAGAACAATTTTCTAAGATTCACTTTTAAAAAAGTATTTCGAGGAGCAACATAAGGAACGTAATCTTATTCAGGCTTATAAATAACACTACATAGGAGAACAAAAGTACTTCAGTGATAGCTGGGTAGATATAACAGCTTATCATTAGGGAATTCTCTCTGTCTAAAACAATTCTTGCTGGTTATTTAGCACACAATGAATTCTATTGTTTTGTATAACTAGTATACACTAATTTTGAAATAAAATTTTTAAGTCTAAAGAGTATATCTTCTTATAAATAATCTAAAATTTAAAACTTGATCCTAGACAAGAATCAGAGCCTCAGATAAGTCAGGCTCAGTTCCCTCTTCTATAAAATCAGAATAATAGTAAATGTAATTCAAATTAATGATATCATTCACTATAGGCTATGAAGATCAAATGACTAGAAGGAGAGCTAAAACTGTGTAAATTATTTCAGACAAAGTAGCATACACACAATTTATTAAACATAAGATTATAGCTGATATTAGTGGTATAATGCTCTTTAAATTACAATTTGTTTTTATTTGTAAGTTAAACTTATAAGAAACACAGATCTAGCTGATGGTATATGTATATTCCACAAAAAGCTAAATTCACTTTGGAACATTTATTAAGAAATTCATATAAGGCTAAACAACTCGGTGAAGGGCATCGAGAGCCTGCAGGTGTGCAAAGAAGACATAATATTTGGTTCAGACACTTGCTCTTCCAATGAAACCAAAGTAATTAGAAATATCAAAGCTTTGCCTTGCCCAGTCTCCTCATCTATCAAACACAAATCAAAATACTGGCCAACCTATCTCAGGGGCAATTAGACCACAATTACTATGATCTATTTTATATCTTACTATGCCTCTGACTTGTTTGAAATGAAAAGACAAGAGTAGGGTGCCACCACATATTCACTAACATTAGGATTGACATAAATCATCTTAATATTGGGTTAGAATAATATTTTTTGCTTTAAAAATGTAAAATGCTAAACCAAGTATGATGGCCCATGCCTATAATCTTAACATTCAAAAGGGTGAGACAGGAGAAACTTGGGTCTAGGGCCAGCCTGGGCTACATAATAAGACCATTCATTAATAATAATAATAATCACCATCTCTTTATTCTTTAAAAAGTATTGTAGAGGTCAAAGAAGTCCTTATCACACAGATAAGCCCCACAGAAGCCAGGAAAAGTGAAACACACAGGTTTGTTTCTGCAAAGGAAGACTTTACCTGTCCTTCT
This sequence comes from Lophiomys imhausi, assembly GCA_907164525.1. Lineage (NCBI taxonomy): Eukaryota > Metazoa > Chordata > Mammalia > Rodentia > Muridae > Lophiomys > Lophiomys imhausi. The sequence continues at coordinate 21,923,638 of CAJQZJ010001826.1, read as the reverse complement.
GGAATGTTGGGAAAGGATGCAGTTTACATCCTGGTGATGATGCTTTGCTCATTACGACAGGCTCTGCCCATATCTCCCAGAACTTATGTTTTTAGGTATCCCAGACCTTTCCCCCCCTAAATCTTGAGTATTGCTTCTAGGCCATAAACCCATCCTTATCTGAGTGACTTCATTTGTGCTTTACAACAGCCTAAGTGACTTCTCTGTTATCTTAGGTGCAGGCCAATCCTGATACCCACAGGATTGATACTCTGATACCCTGACACCATTATGTTTACCTCTGTCATTCTCCCGAGACCCTGAATCTTGGGCACTATCTCTGAGCCAACAGTACCCATCTTTGTGAGAGAAGCCAGATGTATTTTGTAAAGAATTTCAATCTATCATGTCTTACACTGTTATACTGATGAGACTGAGTTAACTGAGTTTTCAGAACTTTTTTCCAAAATCACGCTGTGCTTAAATATGACTAAAATAAAACAAGTGGCGTCAGATTCTCAAAGTCTGGCCCAGCACAGCTGCCCAGTTGTGCTGGTCTGAGTCTCATTCTTCCCTCAACTGAATCATTTCCCTGACAGTTATAAAGCCTGCAGGGAATCCCTGAAAAGTATGCTTTTTATTGCTGTCGTTTTGTTTTTTTTACTAATCTACCTCAAAGCATACCATAATTACAAGTAATACTAGTGTTAGCAGTCAATGAAGAATCCTTACAATAGACCTAATATGTGGCATATACCTGTAGGCATAGTACTCGGGAAACTGAAGAAGGATCTTTGTGCATTCCAGTCCAGCCCAGATTACATACTGAGTTCAAGGTCAGTAAAATGCTGTCTCAAAAATACAAAATAAAAGCCTTTCAATAAAAACATGTAACAGTTAATGAGAATACACTATATACTAAATATCACATACATACAATGCTAAAAGGATAGATACCACAGATCTAACTGCCTGTCATTATGAAGGCTTGCCTATCAAGTTAGCCTTTGGCTCATGTCTTGAACTTGGATTTCAGTTAGGCTCCTGCCCTCCCTGACTTGCTGGTAAGAGGGTTCACTGCACCTCACTGACTTTAGAAACACCTGCTTACCTGCTATGAGTATAAAATCTTGGTAATGCTCAGCAGAAAGTATACATGAGCTGTTCACTATAAAAGTTGCAGGAGGGCTGGAGAGATGGCTCAGTGGTTAAAAGCACTGGCTGCTCTTCCAGAGGTCATGAGTTCAATTCCCAGCAACCACATGGTGGCTCACAACCATCCATAATGAAATCTGGTGCCCTCTTCTGGCCTGCAGATATACCTGCAGACAGAACACTGTATACATAATAAATAAATCTTTAAAAAAAAAAAAAAAGTTGCAGGCAGTAAGCCTCCAGCAAGTGTCCCTGGTTGACAACATGTGTACATTGCTCTACTTTCTTTGCTGGGGAAATAATATACATCTTGCATGCTTCCACTGGAGAAGACTCAGGAAGCCTGTGCCTAATTTCCTTCAGATGCTGTCCCACAAAATGTTTCCTGCTGATTTTGCTATTATTTTATTGTCCTAGATCACAGTCATGAGCTCAACTACATGCTAAGTCTTCTAAGTGCTCCTCGTGAGTAACAGCGCTTGTGGGTGGTGTACGGGCACACAGAGACACACAGACAGACATAGACACACACACACACACACACACTGTGCAGCCCAGGCTTGTGGGTGGTGTACAGGCACACAGAGACATACACACACAGACAGACACACACACTGTGCAGCCCAGGATAACCTCAAGATCTTCCTGCCTCAGCCTTCTGAATGCTGGTAGTACAAATGTGCACTATTAAAAACAAAGGAAAATGAATGTGCACTACAGCAGACCATGGTGGCACATGATTTTAATCCCAGCACTCAGGAGGCAGAGGCAGGTGGATCTTTGTGAGTTTGAGGCCAGCTGGTCTACAAAGAGAGTTCTAGGACATCCAGGGCTGTTACACAGAAAAACCCTGTCTCAAAAAACCAAAATCCAAAACAAAACAAATGTGCACTACTAAATACCTAGCTTTAAAGATCCTTTAGGTCCCAGTTTGTACCTGAGAAATGATAATAGACATGTCTAAAGTTGTTGATTCAGTATCAACTTTTAATTCACTTATTTCCTAATCAATATTTCTCTGAAGTCTGTAAAACTCCATTACAGTTCAATCTTACAGGTAAAATGCTATTTGACTTAGAGAAGTTATAACATTAAAAGAGCATCTCTGAAGCTCTATGAAGTGTGCTATGTCAGTCTGCTTGGATGAGTACAAGGAAAATGGACCAAGCAAAGGCCAGAAAAGGAAAGCTCCCCTTTTAATCTTTTATGAAATGCTTGCTAACTTACAGGGCTATGTGTGCTATTGTGTGCATGCAGAGGTTAAAGATAACCTGTAGAGTCAGCACGTTCTCCACGACGAGGGAGGACCACAGGGCTGACAGTATGCACCTCACCTGCTGAGCAATCTTGCTGGCCTAAAAGCTCCTCTTTCAAATCATTCTTTCACAGTTGAATGGAGACTATATAGCAGACACTTAACATTATCAGTTAGTATGAACCATTGGGTTTCATGACTTGTAAGATGGTTTGCATCTGCTGATGTGGGATTTTACTTAATTTTTCCTCACTTCCCTAACCTTCTTAGGATTTTATGGCAGCTTCCTGCACACCAAAAGAGGAACCTGAGGTTGAAATGCCAGCAACATTACTCTAAGAAACAAGGAACAAGACATCCACATCAACAGGAAAAGCAACACAACCTTCTATTGTCCAGAGTAGTTAGTTAAAAAAATATATATATCTACCAATCCCATGAGGCCTTGTTCCTTACTTGGTTTAAAGTGTATCTAAGAAAACATCTACCAACTGTTCAATGATTCCCAAATGTTTCAGTACCACAAGAAGAACCACTTCCTTCTCTTACAGAAAGAAGTGCTGGACATGGCCTTGGATGAATAACATCACAATATCTCCATTCATAAAGGAATCCAGGGGTAGACAGGATTTCCTGATGCCTCTCCTCTGACTCTGACTATGCATATCAGGAAGAAAAACTCCCAAGGGCAATATGTCTTAAGGATGACACACACCTGTGGTCAGTGACCTAAGCACAGGACTTATTTCAATCTAATGTAAATTCTAAGAACAGAAAAACACTCTTAAAGGTCCTTCTTAAAAAGGATTTTCTGAGGCAGGGTAACTGGTGATTTGTTAATAAAAACAAATGAACTATCAGGTAGACATTTTGCTGCTTGCACCACACCTAGTGTCACTACCAAAACACCCACACTCAATGTAGTACTTTAAAACTTTTATTACTGTGTATGGGTGTGCCATCTGCATGTCTGTTCACCATGTATTTGCTGGTGCCTGTGGAGGTAAGAAGAGGGCACTGGGTTCGCTGTTACTGGACTTCCAGACAGTTGTGAGCTGCCGTGTGGGTGTTCAGAATCGAACCTGGATCCTCTGGAAGAGATGCCAGTGCTCTTAATCACTGAACCATCTCTCTAGTCCTTCGCTGTGTTATCAGAAAAAAGAACCCTACCATACTACACTGGAAGGGGCTAGCTTACCAACTCCAAAGGCCAAATTCAATTGTTCTCTACTCCTTCAACATGTTTGAGTGTCCCCAGTCACAAAGTTTAATTTCTTATGAACACAGTAGCAGAATAAAAGATAATTTTGGATTTATTGAGTCTCAAAACCTATTATACCTATTATGTCTTAGAGTTTAATGTGAATATTCTGACTGTCTTTAAGATAATTTTTTAAAAATTCTCTTGGCATAAACTTAACTTGTAATTATATAATACAACCACATCTAAGAACTACAGACATAAAACAATAAATTCAAAAGGCTATAAGCTGTAAAAATATTTGGTGAGTTATTTACCACCATGCAAATACATGGCTAGATTACTATCTACTGAAAAATGTTTAACTGGGGAGTGTTGTGTTCTCTTCAAACATAGTCTCTCTAACCACCAGAGTTGGTTGTACACCACCTGCATTTCAATACAAAGTCAGAGACAGTCATGAGATCCAGTCTCTGCCACCTTTGCAGTTTTATGTCACTTCGTTCCTTCCTTACATCAACAGTTTACAGCTCCTGGCCAAGCAAGTTCTGCCCCACATCTATGCCTGAAATGCTCTCAACCTTCTACTGTTACTTTCTCAGTCATTCTCCTTACTCACCTTGTACCAGGTTAAAAGTAAGCCATCCTTTAATAGTAGCTCCTTTAATGTGGAACTCAGGGTATGCCAGGCCCATGTCTAACTCACTAATCAGAAAGTCTCTGTGGTGTGTCTTTATCACCATTTTCCAGACAAGGAAACTGAGCTACAGAGAGTTTAATTTGCTAATGCCCCAGTGCTGTAAGAAAACCATGACCGAAACCCAGGCAATCTGGATTCAGATTCCATGTTCTCACATACTAAAACACACACACATCCACACACAAAGGACAGAGGAAATTACAGCCCAGGTTATATGAAATACAAAAATCATTAAAAACAAAATCATGTAGCAGATTGGCAAACATCAAAAAGTTTGGTACAGACAAAGGTTGGTAAGGATATTGTATCTTTCTTTTTAATTGAAAATAATTTTTCCTCCCATATTATATACTCTGATTACAGTTTCCCTCTACTTCCCAGCTTCTCCCCACCTCCCCTCCCATCTGGAACCATCCCCTTCCTGTCTCTCATTAGAAAGCAAACAAGTTTCTATATGATAATAATAAAATGAGATAAAACAAAAACCAACACATCAGAATTGAACAAAACAAACAAACAGAAGGGAAAGTGCCCAAGAGGTGGCACAGGAAACAGAGACCTGCACATTCTGGAATCCCATAAAAACACTACACTGGAAGACATAATACATGCACAAAGGACCTATAAGATTAAAAAAGAGAGAAAATATATATAAATAAAAAATGATAAAATTGAGCCAAGTGATGGTGTGGTGCACGCCTTTAATCCCAGCACTCGGGAGGCAGTGGCAGGTGGATCTCTGAGTTTGAGGCCTGCCTGGTCTACAGAGTGAGTTCCAGGATAGCCAGGGCCATACAAAGTAATTCTGTCTCAAAAAAAAAATAATAAAACAAAATAAATTTAATTTCAAAAATTAAATTAAGAAACAAAGATCCCTGATAAGACATTATGAGACAAGGAACCTCCAAAGATGCCACTGAGTTCATTTTCTGTTGGTCATCTACTGCTAGGCATGCAGTCTACTCTTTAAGTTTGTTTCCCTAGTGAGACTCCCTTTGAGGAAACTAAATTTACATTTGGAAGTTGTTATCAATTGGAGATTGCTTCTGAGTTGGGGAAGGGGGCATGTATCTACTTCTCCTTTCAGTTCTAGGACCCCTACTGGTGCAGACCTATGCAGGTCTTGGGGTACTATAAAAACTTAATACATTAGAAACTTCTTAAAACATACACATATATGAAGACAATCTAAATGAAATTGCCAAATAATAGGGGAGACAGAGCCCCAACTGGCATCTCTTGTCAGCAAATGAAGCTTCTAATACCAGATTGGATTACATCTAATTGAGTTGTTGGCCAAAGGGGTCCCACATGAACAACCCAGGTTGTTGCTAAGATTATAAGTTGCTCTCCACAAACTGATAACAAGGCTCCAATGTTGAACCCACACAAGACGTTAAACATGGAGAAGTTGAGCTTGTGCCTCTTTAGAACATTTACTCCTATGTTCTAGCATCTTTGGTACAGGAAGATACTCTGCATGTTGCCAAAAGAAAATTTAAACTCCAACCCAGCCACAAACCCTATGATCTACAATGGAGTCCTACCTACAAGATATACTAGGGCAATGGTGGCACAAAGCTTGTGGGAGTAACCAACCAATATCTGATTTGACTGAAGGCCCACTCCATAAGATGGAACCTATACACAGCACTCCTTGGATGACCAACAGCCTGAAAGTAGATAGCCCAGGACCTAGGGTAAAATCAAATGCTACTGCCTTACTCAACCATCAGCACAGAGGCTTCCTACCACAGCAAATGGGAACAAATACAGGGACTACAGCCAGACATTATGCAGAGTGAGTGATTGTGGAACACTTGGCCCCTAAATGGGATGTCTCTATCAATTCTCTCCCCTCTAGGAATCCCAAAGAAGAGGAAACAGAGTGTGAGAGCCAGAGAGGATGGAGGACCCCAGGAAAATAATGCCCTCAGAATTGAAATGATTAATGCACACAGAAACTCACAGAAACTGAGCATGCACAGGATACTGTATCTTGAAGATATTTATGTGTACAAAGACCTAAGTACAAGAATGTTCACTGCAGATCACTCAAAACACTGAAGACTGCAATCTGAATGGCCATCAAATTGAGACTGACTAAACAAACTACTAAATAAGTGGGACACCATTTCTGTAACCATTTCTTCATCGTTCCTACAATGTCTGTTTTTGTCCTAGCTTCTTAGTTGGTCTGGTGATTTTGGGTAAGATGTCATCCACTGTGCATAGAACAGCAGCTCCGGATGACATCATCTCCCTACTGAAGCTCACCATGTTCCCTGACACCAGTCAGAGTAAGAGTAAGAGTAATCACCCCACAACCTTGATAGGACACGAACAGACTCAAACTGCCCGCAGCCTCTGGTTGGTAAACTTTCCTCTGCCCTTGCTCACACCCACAGGGGTCCCAGGCCTTCACCACACCTGTCTTCCTCAGAAGCTTCTGGACACTGTCTTCCTCAACACTGAAGGAAAGCTAGAAGATCCCCTGCCCCTCAGTGGCTTCTGCAGGGCTCCCCAGACTTTTACCCTTCCCACTTTAATCAGCTAATCCCCCAAGGGTCAGCAGGTGGGGGAATGTGCCTCCTCCTTGCTAAGGGCATACCTCTCAGGTCTGGCTGCCTGGCACCCTCAACTATAGTTTTTATCTTTCCCCAGGCCCATGAGAAGAGCACATTTGACTCTGCTTCTTACTAGCTACTTCCTCCCTCACCAAGAATCCACAACGTCTGAGGCCTTCACTGCCTTGGCAACCTTACAGTGCTCTCATGTAGATTTTTTTTTAAAAATAAGGCTCATGTAGCTATTCTCAGGAGTTTTTGTCTGCTACAATCTGTTCCACTGTAGCCAGAAGAACTTGAAATCTACATACTTCATAAGCACTGTAAGAAAAACACGATTTCATGATAAAAGCAAATGTGAGACCAAATTATTTTTCCAAATTATGAGATGAAGTACATTATAAGGCAAACGTGGATACACATAATAAATCTGAAGGAAAAAGAGCTCAACAGGAGATGACACGATAAAACAAAGACCAGGTTCCCTGGAACAGGTGAGGTGTGGCAGGTATCAAGAAAACATACTGGCAAAGACAAGAAGCCACTGGTAAGCTAGATGAGCACACTGTGAGGTGGAGTGGGATGCAGGATGCTGGGGACAGCAATAAAAGGCAATGCTGAATGGAGGCCATGGGCATGGAAGCAGGTGCTGAGGAGGCAGAAAGGCAGGAGTTCTAGAGATAAAACAATGCATTTCTGCATCTAAGGGGCATGGACAACATGGTGTGGAACTCCTCTAAGAGTGATGATATGGATGGGAGGAAATGAAGTTGAAGCAATTATTACTGAGTGAATGTAACAACAGAGACACTGGCCCTCAGAATAAAAGAGGACTAAGAAGGAAGAGACAAGCCTAATATACCCATGGGAAAACCAAAAGGAAATACTCTCTAAAAAGGATAAAATGGCACCACTGAGATAGCTCAGAGGGTAAAGACACTTGCAGTCAAGCCTGATGACATCAATTTGATCCCAGAGGATTAAAACCTTGATAGCAAAGACAGAAAAAAAATAAGCATGGATGTTATGCATACTGAAGTTCAGATGAGAAAAGACATCACAGCTGTCTATGGGCAGCTGAACATAGCACTGGGACTTGGTATTCTTAGAAAAGGTAAACATGCACATAGAAAAAATCAGCAAATTCAGGGTTTGGTCCTATCCAAGGATGCCAACATGCACTGGTCTTGGAGAATGCGTCTGACAGATAAAGGGGAAATACTGTACCTCTTCAAAACATACATTAAGTGTACAGAGATGCACAGAAAACAAGAGTAACCACTGATAAGTTTCAACTTACCCATGCATGTATGTACTTAGCCACCAAACCTCAAAACAATATTGTCAATGGAATATATGAAAAAAGAATTTTGTTGAGATAGCCTCCCCATGTACCCTGAACACACAATCTTCCTGTATCAGTCTCTCTGAGATGTCAGGTATTGGCCACCACAGCCATCCATCCAAAAGGAGAAGGCCTAATGTTAAATTAAGCACACACTCTGTAACATGAAAGTAGAAATAGGAGTAAGCCATAAACATGTGTTGAAACCAAACCAATATGATTCCCCCCAACTACCGGGTGGTGACAGAGCTCAGAGTTAAAGCACTTACATAATACATGTGAGGCAGTGGGTTCAACCCCTAGCACCACGAAGAAAATAAATATTATATACTACCTTCTCCTTCTAAGAATGTGGACAACAGCCAAGTGTCAACTACAGTAAGCTAGCACAGCTGCTCACTTACTAAAGACAAGGAGAAATTACAGTAGGCAATACCAAGAGTGCTTACCTGGGACAAGAGTGTAGAGAGAAAAAGTTAAGAACTAAGAACACAGAGCATTTGTTGCTCTTGCAAAGGACATGTGTTTGATTCCTAGCACTCACACGGCAGTTCACCCTGCCTAAAACTCAAGTTTCAGGGGATCTGATGTCCTCTTCTGACCTCCATAGGCACTAGGTATACACATGGTGTTTACATACACTTGGGCAAAACACTCATATACATTAAATAAGTATTTGTAAAATTTTTCTTAAAAGCTAGTAAAATTTAGAATCAAGACTGCCTATCAATGGATAAGACTGAATATCTCTAATTATCATTATACTCAGTTTCACTGTTTATATTTTTAAACCATCCCCTGGTAAAGCATTAATCAAATCAAAATTTCACAGCTCACACACTAAGAACATATATGATGTTTGTAACTTCAGATATAGTAATTTCTAGGAAGGCATCTAAGAAAATCTTCTAGAACAGAAAAATTTTTATGCAAAACTATTTTCAGGGCCCACAAGATGGACTGGCAAAAATGCTTGCCACCAAACCTGATGGCCTGACTCTGACCCGCCCCAGGGCCCACATGATAGAAGGAAAGAGACAACTCCTCAAGTTGTCTTCTGATTTCCTCAAGCATGCTGTGATCCAACACATGCATCCCTGCGTGCAAATAAACAATTTAAAAGTTAAAAGGCTTCCACTACAAAATGAAAACCAAAAATAATCTTGATAGGTTATCAAAGCAGGAGAGCTGTCCCTGCCCCTCTTACCAGTTGCAGCATCAGGAGAGCGGGCCCTACACTTCGTCTGGGAAGCACAGTAGATCTGGCCCTGAATGTGAGGGTTGCAGGTGAGCCACCTGAGGGGAGAGTGTGGAAGAGCCAGCCCTGTTGCTTGTCTGCTGGATGATGTCCCAGATGAGAGAGAGATGCCCTCCTCCTCCTCTCCCTCATCCCTTGACATCTATGGCAGGCAGGAGGGTTGGCCCCTGGGACCATGACAGTGGGAGAACTGGCCATGTCCCTCACTGGCTGTAAATTTGGGAGAGCAGGCCCTGCACCTCACCTGGGCAGCAAGGTAGAGCTGGCCCTGGTAGCAGGGGTTGCTAGTAACCCAGCCCTGAGGAGATGAGAATGGGAAGCACAGCAGGTGACCAGCTCAGATACCTCTTAGGCCCAGATCTAGGGCTTTGAATTGGCATATCACAACATCTACTCCATTGATAAATGGCTCGAGTGCATGAAGGGGCCAGTCCTACAGATCCAAAACTACAGGATCTCCATGACACAGGGCAACAACAGGATATCAGAGAGGAGTCCCAGTGAGGATCCATTGCTGGTACAGTGGCAGAAGCCACAGCCTCATACCTGACCAACAAGTCATTGAAATGAACATTTGCAAGCAAAGAAGTATGGACAAATAGGTATACTGTAAGACATACTATGACACACTACAGCTTCCACAAGGAGATTTTTTTTTTTTTTGGTTGGGGAGGAGGTTGCAAGGGTGGAGGGTGGGTACAAGGGGAGGGAGAGAAGAATAGAATTGGGGTACATGTTGTGAAATTCACAAAGAACCAATAAAAAGTTATTATAAAAAAATAACATCTATACTAAATACTGAGAGAATTGTTAGGCTAATTATGTGTAGCCAGACAATGTACTATTACTTAGATATTAAAATTATATAGAGGGTTATACTGGCTAGTTTTATGACTTGACACAAGCTAAAGTCGTCTGTGAGGAGGAAACCTTAATTGAGAAAATCCCTCCAGAAGATCCAGCTGTAAAGCATTTTCTTAATTAGTGATTAACAGGGGAGGGCCCAGCCCATGTGGGTGGTGCCATCCCTGAGCTGGTGATCCTGGGGTTCTATAAGAAATCAGGCTGAGCGAGCCGCGATGAGCAAGTCAGTAAGCAGCACCCTCCATGGCCTCTGCATCAGCTTCTGCCTCCAGGGTCCTGTCCTGTTTGAACCCTGTCCTGACTGTCTTTGATGATGAACAGTGATATGGAACTGTAAGCCAAATAAATGAACCCTTTCCTCCCCAAGTTGCTTGGCCACGGTGTTTCATCATAGCAATAGTAACCCAAACTAAGAAAAGGACATTTTTAACATTTCATTTATTAAGTACACTGCAAGAGGGCAATGGGCTGGACAATAACTAGAATACCCAATAATGTAAGATTTTGCTTTAGTAAGATGAAAAGCCATTGTTAGAGTATGCTAGATAATTGATATACAGGGAAAAAATGACAACTGAATTCACAAAAGGAAAAAAACAAAATCAAAGTGCTAATGGGGGTGGGGAGAGAGAGAGTGTGTGTATGTAAAAATGGCAACAGTCACAAGAGATTACGAGGTTAAAGAGGAAATGAGCAGTGAAAAGGGGAAGCGATGTGGGAAGAGAAAACACACAAAGAGGAGGCATGGGATCTTCCACAAAGAATTTTAATATCATTTATTAGCTAAGACAAATCAATAAAAGGTCCTAAACATGGATCTGAACAACAGCAGAGATAACAGTCACACAGAATAAGCAACTACCAAATCAATCTTATAACCAAGTGCTGCACTCAGAGGCACAGAGGAAGAGAACCGAACTGGGGAGGGCAGGCAACACTTTCAGAAGAGTGAAGCTGGTCTAACCTACTGGCCAGTTTGCCAACTCCTGAATCAGAGGAAACTGACAGTAGAGGTCAACACACTTGCAAAAGCAGACATAAAAATAATCAAGCAAATAAGACTTCCATGCTGAATCTAAAAATGGCCCAAAAAGCACCGTTTTCTTGTTAGGCAACCTGCAATGATCATCAGTAAAAGCCTACGATTAAAGAGGTCAGAGAATCAAGGCTGAGATGAAGGGCTTGGGCCTCAGAGCTCTTATCTAGGGCTACCAAAGAACCACTTGTGCCCACAGCATCACAATATTCACCACCACCATGGAACAACAGCCTTTGATTTCTATTATGTGAGACAAAACATCATTCACAATTGTGGTGGTCTGCATGAAAACGACCCTCATAGGCTCATAGGGAGTGGCACTATTCAGAGGTGTGACCTTGTTAGAGGAAGTGTGTCACTGGGGGTGGGCTTTGAAGTTTCAAATACTCAAGCCAGGTCCAGTGTCTCTCCCTGCTGCCTGCTGATCTGGATGTAGAACTCTCAGCTACCTCTTCAGCACCATGTCTGCCTTCCGGCTGCCATGCTCTCCACCATGTTCCCCAGGAAATCTCTGAATGTAAGCAGAAATAGTCCAGGAGCCAGAAGCAAACAGACCTGCATTCAATTGTACCCCCTCCTGGATCGTACCTCCAGTATTCATCCTTGCTAGCTTGATTCTTTAACCATAAAATGGTTCTATCTGAATGGTTCATCTCATCTAATCTTCCAGTATTACTAGTAACAGCTGGTGTGCATATTCAACTGTAGCCTCCCTGTCTCTCCAACTCTTTGTCTTTCCATCTATCCTCAACATTGTTTCTCTAGTTCTGTATAGATATGGCCCTATCATCCTCCTAATAAGTAACTTTTATTAGTTTTAACTCACTCCAACATCTATACCACAGGACTCCAAACCTACCTCTGCAGGTATATCTTCTACCCTTCCTGTAATAGTACCTGTCCCCAGTTCTCATTCATGTAGCCATTCCTAATACTGAACTACATCATGACTTCACACATGCTTCTTCTTCCTAAAATACACCTTCTCTCCTTCATTGTATGATGATCCTCTATCCATACCTCAAACCCCTTCTCTGCCTTCTCCTTTCAAAAATGTTTCTATTAACCCACAGAGAAGTACATTACCTGCCTGACACAGCATTCTATAAATACACTAGCATGTACCATTCATGCTACAAAGGCTCGAATCTGCCTCACTACTTAAGGATATGACAGATCATAGAGATGATCTCCAGGCACATATCCAAGTGTGGTAGTTTCAATAGTACTATTAGGAGGTGTGGTCTTGTTGGAGTAGGTGTGCCCCTGCTGGAGGAAGTGTGACACTATGGGGGTGGTCTTTGAGGTCTTTCTGCTCAAGCTACACCCAGTGTGGCACACAATCTCCTTCTGCTGCCTTTGGATCAAGATGTATAACTCTCAGCTCCTCCAGCACCATGTCTGCCTGTACACTGCCATGCTTCCCACCATGTTGATAATGGACTAACCCTCTTAAACTGTAAGCCAGCTCCAATTAAATGTTTTCCTTTAGAAGAGTTGTCTTGGTTATGGTGTCTCTTCACAGCAATAGAAACCTTAACTTAGACACCAAGTGTCATTTAGTGCCTTCAAAAGTGTTTGTTGAATTATCTAATGAGAATATATACTTCCACATTCATTTTTCTCTACTCAGAATCTCTGTCGCCATCAGTTTCTCTCTATCATATTGCACAAATGTAACACATCTATTGGTAACCTGACACACCTATCTTAAAAGAAAAGCTTCTTAAGCTTTTATCCCTGCAGGTACTGGTTTCTCTGCTCCCTTTACCACAAACTCACAAAGACTATTTGTTTCTACAATCTTGTTTTTAGTTCTCAATTCAGCCCATTCTACTGGGGTCTTTTGTTGCTGTTGATTTTGTTTCTGTGGTTTTTTTCATCCAACAACTACATCAAATGCTTTTAAAGTACTGCTGATCTGTACTACAAGTAGGTCTCTAGTTCACCCCAGGATGGCTAAACTGTACAGATGCAAAACAGTTCAGAGGATGGGCACAGTCCGCTGTACAAAGCCAATGTACACTGAGTCTGAGAACTAAGGATCTCTAAATTATATGCCGAATAAGCTTTCCCGAAAACAGAGACCCGGGACAGAGGAGCTCACTGTGTCTTCACAGCGGGGTCCTCCGCAACCACTGCAAAGAACAGATGAACAACCAGCAAGCACAGTCCTCTTCGTGCACATCTCCTCGACAGCCCACCATCTCAGAATTCTTCCAAAGCAGAATGATACACACTTAAGTGCAAAGATCACTGTTCCCTCAGTGTTCCTCCTTTTTAATACCCTTTTGCTTTCAAGTCCACCCTTCCCAAGAACCTAGTTCAATGCTTTACACATAGTAGGACTTCTCCATTAAAAACAGCATAAAGCCTTAGCATGTAGGCAAAGTAAATTCCATAAATGCTAATTCTTCTCCCTCCAAAACTTTCTTGCCTGTAACAAACAATGCCTGCCTAACTCTGACAAATCCTTCACATCCTATATTAACAAGCCTACTTACTTCTGTCAAAACATCTGCATTGTGAGAGATTCACGAGAACTAGAGATGTAGAATTATTAAATCTCACACATTACAGGATAAATGTAAGTAAAATTGTGATGTGGTAGAAATTTCCCAGACTCTGAAATTCAAAACATGTAGGTGACTAAACATAACCCTGAATGTGCACACAATATTTATACATGCTTTGGTTTCCTTTCTGTGCTGGGATAAAACACCCTGACCAGATCAATTTAGGGAGGGAAACAATTATTTGGCTTACACTTCCAGGTCACAGTATATCACTGAGGGAAGTCGAGAAGAACCTGGAGCAGAAATCATGGAGGAATCCTGCTTGCTAGCTTGCTCTCTGGCTCACTCCCAGGCTTATGCTTGGTTATCTTTCATATATAATCCAGAAGCACCTGCCTAGGGATGGTGCCATCCGCAAGGAGCTGGCCCTCCTGCACCAGTTAATCACAAAAAAAACCCCTCATAAAAATGCCCACAGACCAACCTGATCTAGGCAATTCCTCAATCAAAGCTTCCAGAGATAATTCTAGTCTGTGTTGACTTGACTGTTAGTGCTAACTAGAACAGCAAATAAAAGTCTAGCAAAATATATCCTCATAAACAATGGTTGTCTCTGAAATGCAATAACAATAGCATACAATGTGATCACTTTCTTCACTATGTTTCCTTAGCATTCAACTCTCCTGTACTGAATGCAAGTGACTATTGTTTCTGCACACGTAGGTTCTGCTTTTCGTAAATCCATTCTGCACACTCACTGTCATAGTAAGTTCTCCAAGACTCTTCACAGAACCTTGTTATCTACTCAGCTTTGTATCCCTAAAAACTAGCTGTGGGCTGAGCAAATAATTAATGAATACATAAACAATGAATACATGGTAACATTAGGTATTTGGTTCTCTAAGCACCTAACATGTACCATCTCATCGAATCCACTCCACTTTCCAGTGTAACCATTATTCAAATTTAGAAATCAAGAAATTTAGGTGCAGAGTTTAAGCAGCTTGCCCAAAGCCTCACAGCTACTACAAGGCTTGAGCCAGAATTCATTCAGACCTACTACTTTCCAATACTATCCTTCCAGAATATTTTTCAGTATGCAAAAATAAAAGGTACACTTTAGGAGTGAGTAGAAGATATTACTAGTCATGTATGCATTTTGCAATCCTTCTGATCTCAGTAAAAGTCTGAATACTGCTGTCCCTACTAAGCTGAAAGAAAACTGTGGCCTGAGGCTATCTACCTCTGCAGAACACCCTTCTCTCTCCTTCCACAGGTACCTTTCACTCTTCAGTTAACATCTTACATCATCCTAGACATTATAATCAAGTTATTAATGAACATAAACATATATAAGAAGTCTTATGACTGCTTAAGAAACAGAAATTCAACAAAACTGAAAAATCTCAGTCTATGATTCCACCAGGTTCGTGTTCAAGTAGAGAAACTGTGAACTTAGGCTCTAATAAAGACAGTTGCTACGACACTCATCCAGGAAATGCTTCAGAACCTACTATGTGCCAGTTAGTGTGGACCTCATCCCTGACCACAGCACTTTACACCAAATCTAGTCTCCAAAAGCTTCACAGAAAGCCTAATCATTTTCCCTAGCAAATGTGAAGAAACCTCATGTGCCACTAGATTCACACACACACACACACACACACACACACACACACACACACACACACTTTCATGCTAAGTATCTACTGGAGATAAAAAAAAAGTTCTAAAAATAGTAGCTAACATTACTGAGAATACTATGGACTGCTAGATAGTACCTAGCCAATAGCTTTCAAACTTTTTAAAACACAATCCACAGTAAGAAACATATTTTACCTCATTCCTCAGATTATGTCAAAAGCATGTGAACAATAAAAGCAAATCATTCACTATGCTAATATCTATTCTTTTTTCCCCTCTTTTACTGAAAATAGATTTTTTTTCTCATATATCCTGATTATGGTTTCCCCTCCCTCTATTCCTCCCAGGTCCCCACCCCCAGATCCACCCACTTTGTCTCTCATTAGAAAATAAACAGGCAGCCGGGCGGTGGTGGCGCACGCCTTTAATCCCAGCACTTGGGAGGCAGAGGCAGGCGGATCTTTGCGAGTTCGAGGCCAGCCTGGTCTACAAAGCGATTCCAGGACAGCCAGAGCTGTTAAACAGAGAAACCCTGTCTCGAAAAACCAAAAAAAAAAAAA
>CAJQZJ010001826.1:21891229-21906322 GCA_907164525.1 Lophiomys imhausi | reverse complement strand
AGAGAGAGAGAGAGAGAGAGAGAGAGAGAGAGAGAGAGAGAGAGAGAAATAGAAATAGAAATAGAGGGAGAGATAAACAGTATGTGTAAGTAGGAATTACGTATGTGTAAACATTTAGAACAGTGCTTAGCACACAAGCCTTCAGTCAGCGTCAGCTTACTAGGTAGGCCTGGCCCTGACCTCCTTTAACCATTAACTGCTTCCTACCAGCCACTGGGAAACCAGCAGCAATTCATAAACAAATGGACAGCATATCATTCCTGCAGTATGTAGCAAGAGGGAAACATGGTCTCTGTCACTTAAACTCTCACATTCTCCCAAAGTCCCAAGAATGGGGACTCTCCAAAGGCACCTTGAGTCCTGAATAAAATCTGCTTTGCTCCTCTTCCCTAAATGGACTCTCCCTCTCCTTATGCCCTCCATTTCCTTTCTTTCACTATCTCACTACCAGAAAGAATAGACCTTTGCCCATTCAAGCCCATCTCTGTGCATCTTTTTATTTATATAAATGGCATTAGCTAGAGCCTTCTGTAACTTTTCATTACACATTTTTCAAGACTTATTCATGATGATACATAAGGACTTTGTTCATTCATTGTAATAAGTTACAGAAACGACCCATAATTCATCCCTACTTCTCTCAAGGAAACTGTTCACTTTTTCCAGTACTGCAGTCTGAGATGAATTGTGTGAGCATGCCTACCTGTGATATGTACCTAAGGCAGATGCCCACTACTGGAAAGGCTGCATAAGAGCAACATATTTTTCCAGTCTTACCATGTAAGGCCAGTATCAATGAATCTGGTGTGGGTTTGTCAACCCTCTTCTCTCTGGGAACATTCTTTCCTATCTGGTACCTCCTTTGGATTTGACCTGTTATTTTTCTTTGATTGGCCACTTGGTTTTGCTTAGAAACTGGGTTCAATTCCCAGCATGGGGATACGGTGGGAATCCTTGGTGTTCTATGGTTTCACCACAATGTGTTTAGCTAAGGGGGCTCTGTGTGCTTCCAATTCTTGCTGGCCTGCATGAGTCATGAAGATTTAGGGTTTTTTATTAACTCTGAAATCATCTCAAGTCATCACATCTTCAAATGCCACACTCCCTCATTCTGCTTCTCTCCTGAATTACTTACTTCACTTGGAGCTTCCTGATCAATCTTCTTCCATTCTCTTTCCTACTTTTCTTCATCCTCATGTGTATCAAGAGTTTCTTCACATATTTACCTACTTCAAACTATTGCTTGTCTTACAGTGAACTTTCAACCTCACCGACTATATGTTTTCATTACAGTAAGTTCTTTTACAAGTTATTTCATGTCTTATTCATTCATTGAGGTGTTCAATTCTGGATATCTTTATATAAAATATATTCAATTCCGGAATATTCTTAGTCCTGAACCATGCTCACTTACTGGGGTGTCAATTCTGGAACAGCTTTAGTACTGAAGCATGCAAACTTATTGGGGTGTCAATTCTGAAATAGTTGTAGTCCTGAACTATGCTCACTTATTGAGGTGTTAATTTTGGAATAGCTTTAGTCCTGAAACTATGTTCATTTATTGGAGTGTCAACTCTGGAATAGCTGTAGTCTTGAACCACTCATTTAACTATGTTTTGAACTAACACTCTATACTTAAAGAGCTCCAACCCTTGTTTTCTGTCTGTGGACTTCGCTTTGTGCGGAATCCCGCTGGCTCATACTGTCATTTTCCACTGTCCGTTTACCTACAACTGAGCTTCTTCCTTCTGGAAGAACCCTGGGCTGTCTGGAGCAGGAGAGTCTCCTGACAATCTTGTTTTAGTTTCTCCGTGTGACTTGCATGGTTCACTCACTTGGAGACATTTTTTATATTAATTTCTTATCATAAGATTATTTGAACCAAAACCTCTTAGATCTTGAATGCGAGTAAGCTATGTATCCTGTGCTTCTCTCAGGAAAACTTTTCTCCTTTTGAATTTCCTCTTTGCAAAAGCCCAGACAAATCTCAATTTGTGACAGAGAGTAGTTTTTTTCTTGTTTGCTTGCTTGCTTGCCAATCCTTTCACAGAGAATACATGAAGAACCCCAAAGCTATGCCCAAGTCTTAGTTTATTGCATATGGCTAAACTCAACCCCCAGCAAGAGTAAAACAGAGCCTCCTCACTCACTCAGGCTTCATTGGATCCCTCCAGCCTGCTGCTGGGTCTTAACAGTTTTGATAGCCCTGTGTCTGTCGACTATTGTCTCCCAGCAAGCTCAGGAATGCATGTGAAGTTAGTGTTCATATTTACCAGTTTGTCTGGTTATGTGCAGTCTGCCATCTTTCAAAACAACTGGGGTTTCCAACACATGTGCTGCATTGCTCCATCAGAGTCTCCACAGTGCAAAAGCGAGCTCCTCTTTGGGATTCTTGAGTGCACCCTCACTCTTTGGCAGGATATCCAAAGTCCACTATCACCCAACAAGGCCATTTCCCACCCTTCCACCCTCTCTTGGACACTGTGTCCTAACTCCTGGGCCAGGCTGGGCTTCATGAGGCCAATAAGAATAGATGTATGTCTTCAAAAAGTAATAGGAGTCAAAAAACTCATTAATCAAACAAAATGTGACTAAAATGGTTATCATACTCTCAAGTAAAGTCACATATAAATAAACTCATGGTGGGCAACTCAACTGGAAGTCAGGGGGTGGAAGGAAGAGAGGAAACAAATACTGCCTAAATTTCGGCTGCTCAATCTGAACCTACAGATCTGAGCAAGTCCTTCAGTGCTAATTCATTTCAGTGGCAAATAGATGGTGAGGTACTCTCAAATGAGGTTGTAAAACACATAAGCAAGTGTGAGGCACATGGTTCCTGCATTAGTGCAACACAAAAGGACACATTTATGTATGTCATTAAGAAAAAAGGGATGAGCCACTTTATATATTCTGAAACAAATCCTTACAGACCAGAGAAATCCTTGTGTCCTTTTATACAAACACAGAATTTCATTATTCATCAGCCCTAAAAGCAATTTAGGCAACACACATAGCAGATGTTGTCTGACAATTGATTAATAGACCAGAACTATTTGCTTTTCACAAAAAACAAAAGTTTAAAATGTATGTTAATCATAATTGAGCAGGAAGTGTGAATAGGGATGTTTGTGCAGGGAGATTGTGGGATAAAAGGAAGGATAAATGAAGTAATATACACTTTTTTAATCTACTAATTTTTGAAATTCAATTTTAAGACAAATATAGAGGAAAAAAGCCTGCCAATTTAAAATAGTTATCATCCTTTATGTAACTTATTACTTGAATCATTAGCTATATGGTAGAAGAAAAGAAAATTGTTCTAAAAACTAAAAAGTTCCAGTATTAAGATCAAAGACAGTACAATTTAGAAGTATTTTTGGCTTTAAATCAAAATTCTTTAATCATTTTCAATAAGACTTAGATATAATTATTATGTACGGTTCTAAATCCATACATACCTGTGTAGTAAATATTTCTTAAATTGACACATTAGAATGCCTTTCTACTTAGAGAAAGAGACATAACATTTTGTTGACTGGGGTGAAAAATGCTTAGCAAAATGTAGGTTTTCATTATAAACCCTGTATCCTGCTTAACAATGTAGGCATAAAGTTATTGTGTAATTCAAATGCTGATTTCTGTACCCCCCCCCATCTATTTGCAATCCTTGTTCTGAGAATCTCATGTCTGAATGTTGTGTAAACACTGCTCCCCAACTGTCCCCTGATATGCTAATAAAGCAGCTTACAGCCAGTCACTGAGCAGGGGAGAGAATAGGGCTAGACTTCCAGCCCTTCAGAGGAGGAGGAGTTAGAGAGAAGTAGGAGGATTTTCAGCCAGCGGCAGAGGCAGGAGAGAAGAGGCAAGAGCCAGCTGAAGCAGGAAAGCCACAAAGTGCAAGTATCTCTGGGATTTACTCTGAGGGGAAACCAGATTGGTTTAGTGGGTTAAGAGTAGAGTAATAACTGCTCAGTTTTTGTGTTGTGAAGCTTGTTTAACATATAACAAATATAAGAGTGTCAGTTATTTGAGTGACAGCCGGGTTAAGAGAGAAAATGGAAAACAAACACAATTGTATATAGTTACACTAACACAAGACAGAACAAATACTCAGTATGTCCACACAGACAGGACCTGCATACCCTCAAAGAATGTGAAGCTCAGCTTGGAGTCAGTCTTGATGTGATCACTGCTATAGCCTTCACACACAGGGCTTCACAGACCAACAAAAACAACTAATAAACTAGGAGTGGTGATACACATTTGTAATCCCAGCACTCAGAAGGCTAAGGGAGAAGTGTTGCTGTAAGTTTGAGACCAGCCTGGGATATATAGTGCTACCCTGTCTCAAATTAAATAAATTTCAAGCCTCAAAAACAACCAATTTTTTCAAAAAGCACAAGCTATGAAAAAAAGTAAATTCTTTCATAGACAATCCAATTCTAAAAGAGACATTGCATTTTGAAATTTAAATAAATAAATAAATTGTGCATGGTGACAAACACTTAAATCCCACCACTTGGGAGACTAAGGCTAGAGGTCTCAAAATACAAAAACACAGTAAGAAGTTGGATAGCCTGTGCCAGAGGATGAAGTGGGAGGATCACTTGACTGCAGGAGTTCAAAAGCAGACTATGCAACAGAGTACAAACCTAGCTGCAATCGACAGACAGATAGATAGATAGATAGATAGATAGATAGATAGATAGATAGATAGATAGATAGATATAATAAAGAAGCATCTCACTTAAACAGCAATACACCTGACACAATTTCATTTCCAGCCTCACAAAGCAGGCAAACCCTTCTTTCATAAGCTAACTGTGCTAAGAATCCACTAGGAGATAAACTTCCTAGGGTTCCTACAAATTCATCCTACTGCTGGGGTCACTACTCATGAAATCACAATCCAAATATTTGAGCCTCAAGAGCCAGGCTGGTGGCTCACACCCGCAAGCTCAGCACTCAGGAGATGAAGCGGGAGAATAGTCACAAATTTCAGGCCTCCCTGGTCTACATAGTTTCCTTCAGGCTGGCATAGTCACAAATTTCAGGCCTCCCTGGTCTACATAGTTTCCTTCAGGCTGGCTGGACTTTAACACAAGATCTTATCAAAAAACAAAACTTACAGAGTCAATGTGAATCTTTCCCTATCACCAAGTGTGTGTTGTCTTTTTACACAATCATTCTTTTAGCTCTTGTTCATCTACTACTTCACTGCAACTTGTAACTAGCAGTTCTGGCTCCACTTCAGTTTTCTCTCTAGAACAGTGAGGACCTAGAATGAAACCGTCCTTAACCTCCTTTTCTTTAGCAGCTCTTTGAAAATCTGTTGAAGCTGTAGGTGACCTCTCTGTGAAAATGTACACACTTACAAACCAACTTTTAAAAAATTATTTATGGGACTAGAGACATGGCTCAGTGTTTAAAAGTACTAGCTACTCTTCCAGAGGACCCAAGTTCAGTTCCCAGCACCCACCAGTCAGTTCCCAACCATCTAAGACACCAATTCCAAGGAATCTGATACCCTCCTCTTGCCACCTTGGACATCAGGCACACACACACATAAATGCAGGCAAAACACTTATACACATAATTTTTTTTAAGTTTGAAAAAAATTATAATAGCAAAAGATAAGATTCCACATAAACATTCACCAATAAATGGCTAAATAATGTAATATCCATTTAATAAAACGAGTACAATTATAAGAATGCTAAAGATATCTTCTGTTCTAGTATGCATGGATTGTTAAATAAAAAAGAATAAGAACTTACAGGATAAAGAGATGAGTCAGTGGGTAAGAGTGTCTGATCTGCAATGAGGACCTGAGCTCAAATATCTGTATAAAAAGCCAGGCACAGATACAGGTGTCCGTCGCCTCGGCATTGAAGGGCAGACCGAAGGGCTCTGAGAACTTGGTGACCAGTCAACCTAGCAAAATGAAGAGCTTCCAGTTCTGTCAGAGATCTCATCTCAAAGCAATAAGGCATAGAGCAGTGGTTCTTAACCTGTGGGTCATGATGCATGACCCCTTTGGGGGTTGAACAACCCTGTCACAGAGGTCATGTAAGACCATCAGAAAACACAGATATTTACATTGCAATTCATAACAGTAGCAATGTTATAGTTATGAAGCAGCAATAAAACAATTTTATGGGGGGGGTCACTACAACATGAGAAACTGTATTAAAGGGTCCCAGAATTAGGAAGGTTGAGAACCACTGGCACCGAGGAAGGTATCTGACATCTTGCTCTGTCCTCTGTATCTACATGCACACACACACACTATACAGAACAGTTCCAGGTATAACCCACAACCTTTTGTGTAAAAATGGCAAAAATATGTATTTTAATTTTGATAAGGATTTCATGTAGATATACAAATTGTGAAAGAGTAAACAAAGCACTATGGAAATGAGGAGAGGGCACCTTTCACCAAATACCTTCTATTTGCCTCTGCTGCATGACTGATACAAGTTTTTGAGGTTTCGTTTTGTAGGGACAGAGTTTCATGTAGCCCAGGCTGACCTGGAACTTATTATGTAGTCAAGGAAGATCTCTACCTCCCAAACAGTGGAATTACAGGCTTGTCCCGTCACACTGAGTAAAATTACATTTTTATTTATTTGGGGAGGTGTGCACACATGTGGAGGTCAGAGAACACCTTTCCAGAGTCAGTTCCCTCCCTTCACTGTTGTGAATCCTGGAACTGAGCTCAAGTTGCCTGCACACCCTCCCCACATTAAAGTTTTAATTATAAAATATTGTGTATACCTTCAGGAAGCTAAAAGATAGTTTCCAAGCTTTATTCAGCAAGTCCTTTTTTTCTTTTTCTTTTTTTAAATTTTGTTTTTTAAACAGTTTCTCATGTAACCAACAATGACCTGAACTTCTGGCCCTCCTGTGTCTACCTCCCAAATACTGGGATTCCAACTTTGCTTCACCATGACTGGTTCAGTAGTATTTTTCTATTCTTCCAAAATTATTTAGCTGAATAAACATATGGTTACATATACTCAATGATCCAAAAAGGATATTTAGAAAAAATACTTTTCATTATGACTCCCATGTAACTAGAAGATACTAGTAACTCAATAAATCCTATGAACTCTTATTTTAAGTAAATGTCCTTATTCACCAATAGCCTATCCTTTATGAAAAAAAAAAACTTCCTTAAGAGGAAAAAGTTTACACAAATCAATAATACTCTCTTTCATAGTTTAAATTTCAAAGTAAATATTTCATAACTGCTCCAAGAGATACAGAAATAGAAACTGCTACCCCATTTGACCATAGAGTCAATGTAGTAGTATAAATACCAAAGAAACTGCCTTATAATCTCTGAAATTAAAGCAAACTAAATTGAGCAAGAATCAGAATTGGACTTTCATCATTAGGCAAGTTATTTAATCTCTTTGGGCCTCATCTATAAAAGAGAAAGAAAGGTACAACCTCACAAGAGCATTGTGATGTTTTATAAAAGGAGTAACAAGAAACGCAGACCATCTCAGCCCTTAGACGGAAAAGCAAGGTGTCTTTGGCAGGCGTCTCTGCTCGAACCAAAACAGATGCATTATGGATCCTGTAGTTTCTAGGAACTGCACTTTCATACACACAAAGCAATGCCTTCCTTCTCCTGCTGAAAACAACTGTAAAGTAGACTATCTAATATAAAAGGGATAGCAAATGGTATTTCCTGATTTATATTTCTTGAAAATCTAGGCTGTAGATATGTTGCCTGGGCATGCCCCCAAAGAAGCCTAGATCTTAGTTTGTGTTACAAACGGAATTTTCTATCTCAGACTTCCGCACCAACAAGTGATGGACCGCCGATGGTGAGAAGAGAAAAGGAGTTCAGGCCAAGAGCCCTAAAACAGACCTTTAAATGCCAGCATCATAGAAGGAAACCTACACAGAAAGACAGAAAACAGCCCTGGCCAACCAATCTTTGTCTCCAAAACTTAAATCCCACCCAGCTTTTTCACTGAGCACTACAGACGTTCATGATTAGTATCACAACTATAGATGGCATTAATCACATCCTCACTATGTGCCAGGTTCTGTGCTAAGCATGTATTTTTCAAGATTGCATGAGAACTACACGCGCGAGCTCATCCTCCAACGCACTCTGCTCTCAAGTCTGCAAAGCTCCCTTTACATTCTCAGATTCAACTTGTCCTCTGAGCCTAGGATACCCCACACCCGTCGCTCATCCACCCACTGGAGCCCAGGAAGACACATCCCTCCTAGAATTCGACCCCAAGCCCTCCGCCCAACACTGAAACAAGCGCGTCTGGGATCCTCCCGGGCCCCTCCCCCTCCACGCACCAACTTCAACATGCCCCTAACTTGTTCCAAGAATTGTTTCCTTCCAAACTTCTGACTTACTCAAGGCGCTGGGTCCCCTCACTGCCCCTCCAAATCCAACACGCCCGCGGTTCGCTCCAAAGTTCAACATCCACCAACACATTACTGCGCCAGGGCAGAACCCGGTCGCGACCCCAGGAGAACTCTCCACACCCGCTCCACAGGGCCCGGGACCCTCCACCCCGCTCACCAGGCCAGACCCGGGTGGCTGGGCCTGGCCGGACCCCACGGGACGAGGGGAGGCTCCACCTGGCTCCGCGAGCGGCTCCGGCTCCGGCTTGGGCCCCGAGGCGGCCGCGCCCCCGTCCCGGCGCGGGCGGCAGCGCTCCGGCTGGCCGCGACGGGCGCGCTCGCCCATCAGCTCCGCGGCGGCCTGGCCGTCGTCGCGGGCCCGACGGCGGGCCCAGCCCGAGCCGCGGGGACGGCAGCGACGGCAGCCCGGGCCCGCCGCGCGTGAGGCGCAGCCCGGGCACCGCGAGTGGCCGCACGGCAGGGCCGCCACTTCCCCCGGGGTCTCCAGGCACCCGGCGCAGCCTGACTCCTCCGACCGTAGCGGTGGTCGCAGCACTAACAACGTGGGGCTAGAAGCCGGGCCCGGGACGCCGGTATTCGCTGCCGCCATCTCGTCACAGCGGCCCCGTCGGCCCCGCCGACTCAGAGCCGCCACGGCCGCCGCGGAAGAAGCCCGAGTGCTGGGACCTGCCGCCGCCATCTTGTTTCCCGTTTGAAGGGAGAGTCCGTTGCGAAGGGAGGCGAGTAGAGGGCGGGGCAGCGCGCGGCGGACACTATCTGCATATTCATGAGGGGGAGGAGACCTAGTCGGCCTGGGACTATGGCTCCCAGAACCTCCAGCTTATTAGCAGCAGGAGACTGCTCATTAATAGTTAATGTTATTCTTTATGTATCCGGTCTTCAGCCCGCCCTCCAATTTTTGCAGTTTCTAGCACTGAATCCAGAGAGGCTGAGAGCTGAAAGAATTTGTTTGGAAATTCTGAGCGACATGGAGCTTTATAAAGTAATTACATTTATGTGAGCTATCCAGAAACCTGCCGAAGTGCTTCATTTGGTAATGGCTTGTGCTTTCTCCTCCGGATCACGACAGCTTGTTGTGATTAAAATGAGGCCTACCATGACCAAAAGTCTGGAGTGATTGTAGAAATAACAACCTGGCCAGCCCTCATCTTGTCCTCTCTCTCTCCACATCCCTTCATGAAATCCCCTCCCTTGACTGGGGTGAAAACATTTTATTTCTCTCTCTCTCTCTCTCTCTCTCTCTCTCTCTCTCTCTCACACACACACACACACACACACACACACACACACACACCATAGCTCCTCAGATTCCTTCCTTATTCCATACTTAAATCTAAATACTCTTCTAAGCTTGGGCCTCTTGTCTCCTTCTCTTCTCTCTCAATATGCTCCCCTGGTCCACTCACACTTTCTTCCCTAAGAAATCCCACACTAATATCTGCAGCTCAAATATTAGTTACTGAATCCATCATTGTGGACACATCCTTTGATATCTGCATCCCTCATGTGAAAACCTAATGCCACCCTCCTTTCAAAACAGCCCTTCTTATTTCCCACATTCTAGTCACAGAACCATCTCCACGGGTCCTCAGGCTCCTAACCCAGGCGTCTTTAACTTACAGTCTTGTCATTTTCTGGCCAAAATGGCTCTTTTCCATCCTGTTCCTACCTTTTCATTCCCTAGTTCCACTGCAGGATGTATTTCTCATCATCTCTTACCTAGTTGGCAGCAGTCACTACTGCAAACTGACCTGCCATCACACAGCCTCACTTCCTCTAAACTTTGTTGCATGGTTTTTAGAGTTCACTCCTAAAGGCCAGCTCTGGCCACATTGTTCCTCTTTAAGCCAGGGAGAGGTGCTCTGACTTTGTTGTGATTTCCCTTTCTGGATGCAGAGGACTTAGGAAAAAAGAATGGTTCCCTCTGATGGAAAGATGGCTGTACTACAACATGGTTTCATGCTGTTGTTCCCTGCCCCCCTTAAGGCACATTTGGACCAAGATGTTATCTTTATAGAAAAGCAGAAGCTTTGTAAAGACATTAATTTTTTAAAGTAACTCCATACAAAAAGAGGCATCCAGAGGCTCCAGGTTTCCATGAGATTGCCAGAGTTGGTGGTAACCAATTCAAAGCAGAGTGGGTTAGTCCAATTTGGGGGGGAGGGGGGTTAGCCATGCAGTCTCAGGATGAGAACCAGGTGGCAAAAGGACAGTCAGCAACTGATGAAGTCAGTGAGTAACTGAAATAAATATTGTGGCAGACAGTCAGAGGCCCAGACAGCCAGATAGAAGTGTGGTCTTGGCTGGGCTGTCCTTTATCCATGACACTTCTTCACTTCCTACCCATGGTTCTTGGGACATTTTGCCTAGTTCTGACAAGGGACACTTGTGGTACAGAGATTATATACTATACTGGCTAGTTTTATGTCAACCTTACACAAGCTGGAGTCATCTGAGAGGAGGGAGCCTCAGTTGAGAAATTCCCTCCATAAGATCAATCTGTAGGCTGATGGAAAAAAGCTTCAGAGACCCACAGCCAAGCATTAGGCAGAGTTTGGGGAGTCTTGTGGGAGAGTTGGAGGAAGGACTGAGAGAATTGGAGGGGTCAAGGATACTACAAGAAGACCTACAGAGAAAACTAATATGGGTGGAGGGGTCAAGTATACTACAAGAAGACCTACAGAGAAAACTAATGTGGGTGGAGGGGTCAAGGATACTACAAGAAGACCTACAGAGAAAACTAATGTGGGCCCATGGAGACTCACAGTAACTGAACCACCAACCAAAGAGTATGCATGGACTGAACCTAGGCCCCCTACATAAATGTAGCTGATGAGTGACTTGGTCTTCATGTGGGTCCCCTGAGAATTGGAGTGGGGTCTGTCTTGGACTCGGACTCTGTGTTCTGCCCTTATATCCCTTTCCCCTAGCCAGGCAGCTTTGCCTGGCCTCAGTGGGAGAGGATGTGTTTAGTCCTGTGAAATGGAGAAAGGGTGGGAGAATGGGTCTGGGAGGAGATGGGGAGGGGGAATGCTATTGGGATGTAATGTGAATGAATAAATTAATGAAGAAAAATAGATCTGGCTATAGGCAAGCCTGTAGAGCATTTTTTAAAATCTGTGATGGCTGGGGGAGAGCCCGCCCATTATAAGTAGTATAACTCTGACCTGGTGGTCCTGGGCTCTGCAAGACAGCAGGCTGAGGAAGCCGTGAAGAGCCAGCAAACAGAACTCTTCATGGTCTCTGCATCAGCTCCTGCCTCTGGGTTCCTGCCCAGTTTGAGTTCCTGCCTTGGCTTCCTCAATGGACTGTGACTCCGGGTATGTAAACCAAATAAACCCTTTCCTGTCACAGTTTCTTTTGGCCATGGATTTCATCACAGCTTGATGAAACTTAGACAGAAAGCAGCCACCATTAAAAACAGCTCCTCCTTGTGAGCTGTTCACTCAGTAGGACTTCAGTCTGAAGGGCCTGTTCACAGCTATCCCGGACCAGTGGAGTATGCTTTCTTCGGCACAAAGAGAAACTTTTGTTTCTTTTCCATAAAGAAAAGTAAGAGATGTAAGTATCACTCGACCAGATGCCAGATCTTATCTTGGTCCTGGTCCTTTTCATTGGTTCACTTCTTTTCTTTCTGCCCTCAGTTTCCTTGGCTTTAAAATAAACGTACTAGAATTCAGCAGCTCTCAAGCTGGGATGCACCACACAAGTATATGCAAATGGCCATACGCCAACCAAGGTGTTGCCTCAGATTTACTGATGCCAAAAGCTGAGGTGAAGGATGCAGGATATATGGGGTCCATTCTTTTTTTTTTTTTTTTTTTTGGTTTTTCGAGACAGGGTTTCTCTGTGTATCCTTGGCTGTCCTGGACTCACTTTGTAGACCAGGCTGGCCTCGAACTCACAAAGATCCGTCTGCCTCTGCCTCCCAAGTGCTGGGATTAAAGGCGTGCGCCACCACCGCCCGGCTTATGGGGTCCATTCTTAATGCTATAAGAATCTAACACTGACTCCTAGGAAAGACTGTTACAATGAATACATTCAATAGTCTCTTGCATCTCTCGAATTCAGAAGACTGACTCCCAGTTTCCAGTCCTTTCTCTCTGATATGCTGTTGCCAAGGTAATCTTCCTAACATAGTAATGGTGACAGGAGCCAGGCAGATCTGTGGAGAGTTATTCATGACTAGAACAGGAACAAGAAGAGGGTCCTAAAGTTTCGAGCATAAACCAGGGACTGTGATCATGATTGACACGCCAGCAAAAACACAGCAACCAGGAAGGAGCACCAGTCTGAGAGAAGAGGAGGATGGAAGCCTGGCAGACATTTTGTCAGATCTCATTTGCCACCATCACCTAAACATAATTTCTGCTGAGAAATGCTGCATTCTATGTATTTCTCACAAGAAGAGGGAAGCTAAAAGAGGGAAGCAACTTACTCCTCCCTGCCTGGAGAAGTCAGGACTTGACATAGGTCTCAAGCTCTGCCCCCTTACCACTCCTCTCAGAATCTTCCATGAATGACAGATTTAGAGACAAATTTAGAATTGCAAAATTGCAACAAAGACAGTGGATATCCAACAGCAAGTGCTCTTGGGTGAGACCAGGGGAAGAGTGGTCTCCTTACCCCACTGGATAGTTCCTGAGGCAAGGACTATGATGTGGTACCAGCTGCCTGGACTCTTTGCCTCTTTTCCGTTGATTCAGTTTTTCCTTTTTTTTTTTCCTTTATTTTTTATTTCTTCAAGTTACATCTCAATCGCAGTCCCCTCCCTATTCCCCCTCTAGTCCCACCCTCCCACCCTCAACCCCCCGTCCTCTTCCCTTTTTTTTTTTCAAGTTTAAGGTATATCTTATTTCCCCCTACAGTTTCTCCTTTCAGTCCAACAAATGGCTCTTTCTCTTATAATAATAAATACAATACAGTACAACAGAGGTAATTAGGCCACAGTTATGAGGGTTATATGGCTTAACGTACATTCCCAATGACCAGTCCATATGTATTTGGTACCTGACTTTAACATTCTACTATCTAAACATCTCCATGAGTTTAAAGTTCTATATCTGACTCAACATTCATACTAATTGCAACACAATTTTAAAAGTATCTTCTTAGATGTATAACACTCTCTGTTAGGTACTATGACAGCCTATTATAGTTACTTGCTAAGCTAATCAGAAATAAACCTGCTAAGAGACAAGCAACATCTGCTTACCCTAATATAAGAGATAGATAGGGCCTCTTCAAAAACCTCAAGAGATCTGCAGAATATGGCATTCAAAGATGTTTTCGTAACTTTAGAGTTTTTTTATATCAAGACATATCAACTCCTGACAGCACCCCCTATTCTCCTCCAAGTAGAAGATGAGCATCGAAGAATCTCCAGTGGGAGATGATTGAATTAGTCGCAAGCCTATCTTTTGGTAAGAAAAGCCCCTTGCTCCAACTGTAGACAGAATGCTGTCCAAAAAGGACAAAACCTGGAAGCAGGTAAGTCGACAGCCTAGCTCTGCCAAGACAAGGTAGGCAAGTCCTTCATAACCCCTGCTCTACAATCAATGTCTGTCAGAGAAATGGGGCCAAACGACTGAAGAGCGATGCTGTAATGTATGGAGAGAAAATGGGAACTGTCCAGGCAGCCACTGGTATGTCATTTCTTACTTTGGGAAGCTGCAGACCCTGCACTTCCTATAAAATCAGATATATTTATCCCTCTCAGGTCTCTGAGGTGATTGAAGAACAGATAGATAAAGTCTCATAATTAAATTTTGAGTTGTTTAGGATTCAGTTTTTCCTTAAACCATTCTCAGTTCCCGTCATTTGTGCTGCGATTCTCGTTGTTGTTTGAAGTGTTGTTTGTCTGAGACTGGTTGTGAAGGATGGGACATAGATTATGAAGTGATACAACAAAGGCAGGCCTCAAATTGTCTTAAACTGTCCTTAAAATTCTGTCCACTCCACTCCAAGCCTTTGCTCTTTCGTCAGGCTGGTGACTTCAGGTTTGCTCCACTGGGCTGACATACTGTGACATAAAGTAAAACTTTCAGCCTGGTTTCAGGTGGAAACAAAGTGGTGCCTCTTTGCAGAGCCAGGGGCCCCTTCACACCCCTTCACACCCCTTCACACCAGCTCATGAAAGATCTCACACATCTAGCATGAGAAAAAAAATCCATCCTTTAGAACTCCCTTGTGCCCTGCTCTTCTCTTTGGGTGGTTTCTTTGTCTCACATTTTTGTTCCCTCCCTTTGGTTTCAGATGTTCTCACAAAGCTAATCAGTATACCCATTACTTTGACGCCATCATCTGCCAGACCCCTCCAGACGATGTATGGTTTCTGCCTCTTCAAGGCTACAATCTGATAGGCAAAAGTATGCACCAATGATTGTAACAAAGGAACTGTGGCAAAGCTAGAAGCAGCATAACAAACATAATGTAGTCTCATGAAAGCAGACAGCCTAAGTGGAGTCCTAGGGAAGGTCTCACACAAGAGACCTTTGAGCTCTGCTTTGAAAGTGAGCTCACCCTGTAAACAGGAGGGGAGGAGCAGGAGGGAAGGAATAGGAGGGAAGGAACAGGAGGAAAGGAACAGGAGGGAAGGAACAGGAGGGAAGGAACAGGAGGGAAGGGACAGAGGGAAGGGACAGAGGGAAGGAACAGAGGGAAGGAACAGAGGGAAGGAACAGGAGGGAA
>CAJQZJ010001826.1:21855023-21891219 GCA_907164525.1 Lophiomys imhausi | reverse complement strand
GGGAAGGAACAGAGGGAAGGAACAGAGGGAAGGAACAGGAGGGAAGGGACAGGAGGGAAGGAACAGGAGGGAAGGAACAGGAGGGAAGGAACAGAGGGAAGGAACAGAAGGAAACAGCTGAGGCATAACACAGCAAAGCTCAGCTTTTGAGTGTGGTGGCGGGGGGGGGGGGTCAGATTAAGAAATTCAAGGGAAGAACATAGCACAAGAAATGAGCCTAGAAAGCTGGGGGGAAATAAAATAGGACCAGCCAGCCTGAGGAACTGAGATCAACCCTCAAGCCCCAGGTGGTAGAAGGACAGAACTGATTCCAAGTTGTCTGATCCCCACCAGCAAGGTTGGCATTCACAGGGACCTCGGTTGGCATTCACAGGGACCTCTCTCTCTCTCTCTCTCTCTCTCTCTCTCTCTCTCTCTCTCCTCCCAGTCTCATTTCTCTCTCCCTCCCTTCTCTCTCTCTCTCTCCCCTCCTTTGCTCTCTCCTTCCCTCTCTCCTTCCCTCCTCCTCTTTCTCCCTCTCTACTTCTTCCTACCCCAAAAATGTAAAAATAAAAGTTTGTCTTAATAGAGCTGGAGAGATGGCTCAGTGATTAACACTGGATGTTCTTCCAGAGGATCCTGGTTCAATTCCCAGAACCCACATGGGCAGCTCATAAAATGCCTACAGTTCCAGTTTCAGAGAGCAATGGCTTGTTCTGGCCCCTGAAAGCATCAGGCAGACATGTAGTGCAGACATGTAGTTCAGACATGTAGTGCAGAGATATACATGCAGACAAAACACACCTAACCATAAAATTTTTAAATGAAAAAAAAGTGGTTTAAAAAAATGAAACTAGAATTTACAGAGCAACCACTATGTGGCAGGCAGACACTATATTAAGCAGTAAGGGACTATCTTATTTAAGCTTGTCAGCCCTGCACAATGGGCATGTTTGTTTCTCTGTCTTGTAGAGGAAAACACTTAAGATTTTTGGGAGCAATAAAAAGACTTACTATTTGGACTAAAAGAGCAGAGCGTTGCACGTGAATTTTATAGGAATAGTTCTCAAACCTATAATTATGAATACAGAGTAAAAACAGCATCTTCTCTCTACCCACATGGAGCTGAGAGGTCACTAGAGAAAGTTGTCAGTTGTCACTCAACACTGGTACATACTGAGAATTCATCCACAAGAAAGAAGGCAGAGAATTGATGACATGGGACAGCTTTCAGTATGAGATTTGACACATCCTAAATGCTATGAAATCATGTTCAATAGTTAATACCATTAGCATTCAGTGAGTTTCAAAGTTCAATGCATAAGAAACAAACAAGCACATTGGTGGTGAAAAGTTATCTTTGGCAGGCCAGTGGTGGCGCACACCTTTAATCCCAGCACTTAGGAGGCAGAGGCAGGGAGATCTCTGAGTCTGAGACCAGCCTAGTCTACAGATTAAGTTCCAGGACAGCCAAGGCTGTTACACAGAGAAACCCTGTCTTGATAAATCAATAAAAAGTTGTCTCTGGATTTCCTATTTATATACTATAAATCCACTTACTTAGATATGCAGCTGGACCCACTCACTACCTCTTTCCCATTCCCCCATTGCCACAGTCTTTTTCTCTTCCTGGTTCTCTGAATCTTCCCCACTCTTCTTCCCCCTAGACTCTGGCTAGTAATTCTAATAAATCAATTTCCTTTTCCTTTTTTTTTTTCCTCTATTTTTGAGACAAAGTCTCACACCAGTCCTCCTGTCTCCAGCTTTAGAGTGTTGGGATTACATACATACCATTACAAAGCTTGATTTGTGCTTTACAAATTTTCTTTGATAAGTGAAAAAATGTATATTATATATAGTTGTTGTTTTCAATGGTGCAGAGGTGGCTTCAAATGTATATTGTGTTTGTGATAGGAAGAATGAGAAAAACGAGCAAATAGCTCTACACAAACCCATGTCAAAGCAAAACATTTAGAGGCATACTTTTCTCTGCTAGTATTTGTCATATTATAGTTCAGATCTGTTTTATTCTCAGAGCCTGCCTCCTCAACAAAGAAATCTTACTAGCCTCACTTTGCCTAGACCACTTATTTTTCCCCAAAAGAAAGTGTCCATGGTCCTATTCTAGGACAAGTGTGAGAGACAGTGAAATCATATTTTATCATAAACAAATGGGTAGATAGTGATGCTGAGCAGAATGAAGAATTTGCCTCTGAAGAAAATGTCTCCAGTTTGGGAAGAAAATGATGCTAGATGGGTTCATCTAAAAGCTGAGAGAAGAGAGCATAGTGACCAGGGATGAAAATGGTTTGTCTATTCTAGAATGGTCAGTGGATGAATGTTCCTTGTTCACAATTTGGTTGCTAATCTCAGCTCAGCTCTCCCCTCCCTGGGAAAAGCCAGGTAAGTCTCCCAACTGCTCAGGACTGTGATATCACCACATAACCACCAGGGGGCAAACAGAGACTGCACAGCCTCTTCCACCCAGTTTCTAGGGAGCCAAAGCCCTGATGGTTCAGAGGCATCTGATTAAACTCCTTTGCTAATAGATGAGAACACAAATGTTTAAAGAGCAGAACCACCTTGTCAAAGCCGTGTAGTGAATCATATGAACTAGAAACCAATGCTTCTGAAAACTCCAGTTCTATCCATGTTCTGTAACACTTAAGATTTCTCCTTTGGGGCAGGGTCTCACCATACGCCCCTGGCTGGCCTGGAACTCACTATGTACACCAGGCTAGTCTTGAACTCACAGAGATCCCCTTGCTCTGCCTTCTGACTTCTGGGATTAAAGGCGTGTACCATAATGCCTGGCTAACACTGAGTTTTCATGTTTTCTACAAAAAGATTAGTTTCTCAATTTATAAGAACATGAGGCTGGGGATTGTGTTTTGACCAACAATGAACACCTTCAGCACCTACAATGCTGCTTTGCAGACTGCCTGCCCTGTATGAAATTTGGAGGATTTCACAGAGCATCATGAAACTGCCGTGTGGCAGGTCCAGCTCCCCTTTTTGGGTGCACAGAGATGAAAACATACCATCCCCACACTCACAGAGCTCAGTGTCAATGAAGAAAGACAGATAAGGGTACCTGTAACTAACCCAGGAAAGGAGCTGAACACCGGCACAGATAAAAACAAATGGAACCAATGGCAGAAAGGAAATCTAGTCCTGATGGGGTCACAAGAGCAGGAGAGCTGTCCCTGCACCTCACATGCTACAGCACTCAGGAGAGCAGGCCCTGCACCTCTTCTGGACAGCACAGTACAGCTGGCCTGGGATGTGGGAGGTGCAGGTGGACCAGCCCCGAGGGTGTGAGCCCAGGAGAGCTGGTCCTGACTCTTGTCCATTGAGTGGTGGCATTGGCAAAGGAAGATCACCTCCACTCTCTTTGGCCTTTGCCACAGGTATCAAGCAGGAGAGTTGACCCTGATGGGGTCATGAGAGCAGGAAGCTGGTCCAACCCCTTACTGCTGCAGCACTGGGGAGAGCAGGCCCTGCACCTTACCTGGGTAGCACAGTGAAACTGACCCTGGATGTGAGGGTTTCAGGCCCAGAACCAGGGCCACCCCAACATATACCTCCATGGATGAACTGGTGGACTACATAAAGAGGTCAGTTCCACAGACCCAAAACTACAGGATCTCCATGACACAGGGCAATGAAAGGATATCTGAGAGGAGTTCCAGTATTGACAAAGTAGAAGAAGCCAGAGGCCTCATACCAGACCAATGAATCATTATAATGAATATTTTCAAGCAAAAAAATGTGGACAAAAGGGAATATTGTGGGACACACTGAGACACACTACAGCTTCCACAATGAGATTATGTTTTTCTATTGGGGAAGGTTGCAAGGGTGGAGGGCAGGTCTGAGGGGAGGTGGAAGAGGAGTGGGAACAGGGTGCATGGTGTGACATTCACAAAATAAGAAAACAAATGATAAAAAAAAGCCAAACAAGCAAGCAAAAAAAAAAAAAACAAATGGAAATGCAGAGAAGGAAGTGACAAGTAGATGGGCACAGAATTGGATCCAAAGGAAGAACTCAAACTCATCAAAGAAGAAAGGAATTCCAAATGGAAGGGACAGTTGAGGAAGCCAACACTTAGAGCCACAAAGACGTGCTGTGCAGGGTGAAGAGGACAGATTCTGAGTAGCTGGCACACACCGTGTGTCAGAAGCTGGATAAAGGTGAAGTAAATAACAAGCTTATGGCTGGCCAGGTGGCATAGGCCTGTAATCCCAGGTACATGTGAGACAGAGATAGGAGGATTGCAAATTCAAGGACAGCCTGAGCAACAGAGTAAGTTCAATGCCAATGAGATCCTGAAGGAAGAAAGAGGTGGGAAGATGAGGGAGGAGAGTAGGGATGAAAGGAAAAGAAAGGGAAGAGGAGAAGGGGAAAGGAAGGAAGGAAGAAAAGAAAGAAAGGAGAAAAGAAAGAAAGAAGGGAGAAAAAAGAAGGAAGGAAGAAAAGAAAGAAAGAAGGAAGGAAGTCTCCCCTCAGCTGTAAAGTTGCTGCTGTTCACTCATTCATTTAAGGAGCGTTAAGCACAGCATCACTCCACAGAGAGCTTTTGATAACAATGGCTGTGTTAATAGAAGTGGAGGCAAGGGCTGGAGAGATGACTCAATGGCTAAGGGCACTTATTGCTGTTCCAGAAGACTGGTGTTTGATTTTTAGCACCCCCATCAGGCACACCTGTAACTCTAGCTTCAGAGGCTCTAATGCCCTCTTCTAGTCTCTGAGGGCACTGCACACACATACTGGACATACACTCAGGCTGACAAGCACACATACACATAAATAAAAATAAAACCTAAAAAGGGAGGGCATTATGGCACAGGCCTCTAATCCCAGCAGCCCAGGAGCTGAGGCAGGCAGATTTCTGGGAGTTGGAGGCTAGCCTGGTTTACCTAGCAAGCCCCAGGACTGCCAATGCTACACAGAGACACCCTGTGTCAAATAAAAAGATAAGCAATGGCATAGATACGGTGAAAGTATTAACACAATTGAATTTCTAGAATCTGGGGCCTTGAATCTAGGCTTCACAGTTCATGTGAATCAGATACTGCTGATGAGTGCCCTAGCCTCTACCTTTTTCTCTTGTATAAATTCACTTTTCTTGTCATGGTGTTTCCCTCAAAGATAACGAACATTTGAATATTACTGAAACTCACTGGGCTTCTTTCTAAGCACACACTGATAAATGGCAACCCCACTGAGTGGCATAGTAAAGGAACAGGGATTATCTGTATGCCCTGGAAAGTGGCTTTGTGACAGGAAGCAGTGGTGTTTGGTGGGCAGACCAAGCCACCCTTCTACACAAAAACTACAGAGAAGATTGTCCTGAGGGTGAGGAATAGTGAGCCCTCCTACCAACCTAAAGGGTTCCTGGCTACTAAGAAGTCCAGGAGGAGATAAGAGAGAGGGAGCTGAGTGATCAGATCTACACTTTCTTTTTAAAAACTCATTCTTTAAGAATTTCATACACATATACAATGCGTTTTAATCTTATCAACCCCCATCTCCCTCCAACTCCTTCCAGGTTCCCCTACCCCCCATATACCAACTTCATGTTCTCTTTCTTTAACCTACTACAGCGGCTCTTAACCCCTCCAATCAGATACCCTGCATATCAGATATTTACATTATGATTTGTATCAGCAGCAAAATTACAGTTATGAAGTAGCAATGAAACAATTTTATGGTTGAGGTCACTACAACATGAGGAACTGTATTAAAGGGTCCCAGCATTAGGAAGGCTGAGAACCGCTGCCCTACTAGGTCTAATCAGTGCTGTCTGCACGTGCATGGATGGATGGAGGGCCACCGATTGAAGCATGGGCAACCTGAAAGGGGCCTATGATTCATCCTTTGTTTTCTTAAGAAAAGAATAAACTCCCAAGGTTATGCTCCCCCAACCCTTGTGTAAGGTCTGCAGAAATGGCGATCTAGCATGGAGGGGAGGGAAAGGGTTCATGAGCCTAACTGACAAGCTAAAAAACAGTTGATGGCATCAAGGGAGAGAGAGTCAGATTTTAAAGGATGTGGCTTCTGTCTACATCAGCCATACTGCAGTAGATGGCCCCATACTCAGAGGATGGACAGCACAATTGGAGTGGATTAATTATTAAATTAAAAAAGAGAACATAAAGTTGAGAGGGGATCAAAGGTAGGGGTGGATCTGGGAGGAGTTCAGAGGAGATTTGAGGTGAATGTGATAAAAAAACATTGTATAAAACTATCCAAAAATAATTAAAATATTTCTTCAAGAAGAATTATGGTGAATAAAATATACCAGGGCTGGGCTGTTGGCTCAGTAGGCAAAGCATTTTCAGTACAAGCTTGAGGTCTATAGTTCAGACACACATAAAAACCACTGAGTGTGGTAGCCCTCCTGTAACACCACATCAGGACACAATGACAAAGACTCCCCAGAGCAAGCTGGCTGGCCAGATTAGACCAAATAGTGAGTTCTAGGTTCAGTGAGAGACTCTGTCTCAATACACAAGATGAAAAATGATGGAAGACACCACACATCGACATCAGGCCTACACACACACACACACACACACATATACATACACACTCACACCATGCACATACAGGCACACACACTCAGACACACTCACTTGAGTGCACATTTACACACATCCACACATATTCATACACACTTACACATAGGCACACACTCACATGCACACACAGGTACACATACATATGCATACACAGCACACGAAAAGTGACTCAGAGGGCTCAGGATGTAGCTCAAGCAATAGTCTTCTTTGTTCAGCTTGTTGAAGCCCAGGGTTCGATCTCCAGGACTGTACTAACCAGGTGGTTGTCTGTAATCTTGGGACTCTCGAAGTGGAAGAAGGAGGAGCTCAAATTTAAAGTCATCCTCTGCCACCAAGCAAGTTTGGGGCAGCCAAAGATACACAAGATCCTGTCTCAAAAAAAAAAAAAAGAGAGAGAGAAAGAAAGAAAGAAAACAAATAGAACTAAAATAAGGCAGTCTGGTAAAAAATGGAAGGCAGACACTGGTCGGTAGGTTGGACTTGAAAGACCATTGAAGATGTGCCATTAGAGTATGTGTGAAGTCTGCTCTGGGGAAAGCCAGAGGGAAATCATTCCAAGCAGGAAAATCACAAGACAAAGACCTTGAGGCAAGGCTGAGAATGTGCTGGATCCAAGGGATAGGAAAGGGCCAGGTGCTTCTGACTCAAAGAAGAGAGGGAACTCAAGAAGAAGAGGAGGTGACAGCTCAGAGAGGGTTTCAAACAGTCACCAAAAGGCTAGACTGGATTTTAAACACGATGAGAACTCTCTTAATCAAGGAGAACATTAAGACTTTTCTGAATTGCCTTTCTGGATGATGACCATAAGGACTCACAAGTCCCACATTCAGAAGGATACAGTGTGGACCACCATCTGTTTGAGTGACTCAAGTTACATGGCACCACCCTCTGGTCCCCTACTTATTTCTTCAAAGACCCACTGACAGAAGCCTGTGAACAAATTGCTTTCTTAAGGTCCCTGGGTGTGGAGGAGTCCCAAACCAAAGGCTCATTCCCCATGATGCTTGTTTAATAGGACCACAAGGTTAGCAAGATTACCAATAGCACAGGAGACCTCTGGGGTGACAGAGCTTAGGACCTGGATGAAGGATGATTTCATTCCATAAAATACATTATAAATATTGTCCCTATTCAGCTTCCTTCATGAGAGCTCTTTTTTTCTGTGTTGTGTTTTGTAGTTAACATAACATAGTCAGGGCTGGCTTTGAACTCTCAATGTAGCCAGGGATAAACCTGAATTTTTAATCCTCCTGCCTCTTTCATTGATGATATCACTCACATGTGTCACAAAACATGATTTATGGTATGCTGGGGATCAAAACTAGGGCTTTGGGTACACTGGACAAGCGCTCAACATCTCCAGTTCATCCTGAGTGTGTGTGGTGCCCAGTCATCTGGAGCTGGAGTTACAGGCAATTGTGAGCCACCCAACAGGTGCTGGGAACTGAACTCAGGTCCCCTTCAGGAGCAATATACACTGTCAGCAGCTTAGCCACCTCTCCAGCATCCTCTACCATGCTGGGTACACTGCCCTGATAAGAGAGGGCCCACAACAGGGAATAAAGACTGAGTGATATTTACATGGGCACAAAAAACTCATACAAGCAAATACAGTGGATTTTGCTTTAAGAAAATCAATGTGTTCACTCATTCACAAAGATACCAAATATTCACAATCCATCAGTAACAATCTGATATTCAGTTGAGGAATCACTTGTCCATTCTGCCAATATGCATTTAGGTGAGCACATTATCTGGAGATCCAGATGAAAATATCCTATGATAACAGTAGGATGGTCTCACTGTGTAACCAAGCCAGTCTCAACCTTTGATTCTCCTGCTTCAGCTTCCCCAGTCACTGGGACTATTGGCATTCACCACCATGTCTGTCTTAGTATGGGCTTTAAAATGAACAATTGTTACATACACAAGTAACTGGGCCGAGGACTAGTACTAGCTGACCAGTGTTCTCTTCACACATTAACTCTGAGCATCCCTTTCAGTAAGATTTTCCTTTCGTTGTTTATGAATTGGTTCTGACTTCAAAGAGTCAAAACGAAGAGTTCATGCTTTTTATGGAGACAATCAAGTAAAACAGTGAACAGTTGTCCCTCACCATCCATGCAAGATTGGGTCCAGGACCCTAGCAGATACCAGAATCTGTGGGTGCTCTTGTATAAAGTGTATTTGCACAGAACTGACATTGTCCTCCTGGATGTGTGCTCGCATCCACCTCTAGCCTATTTTCACCATGGCAATTGAAACGCTATGCAATAATTGCTACACGTTAGTGTTTAGGAATGGTGACAAGACAACAGAAAACCTGTACATAGACATTACACTCCTCTTCCTGAATATCTCACACCTGAGTCAGTTGAATCTGTAGACGCTAAAACCAGAGATATGAAGAACTGACTGGGCAAGGGTGACATTTCTAGACATTTTGCAACTGGTCTTTAACTAGCACATTCTGTATCCTTTCACATTTCCTTTTAGAAGAGGAAGTTAAATGATGCAGGGACAGCCATCTTCAGTATTCTTCTTGCAGAAGTACCTGAATTTTCTTCTTGTTTCTTTCTGTTGTAGTGAGTGCTGAGGTCAATCCTGAGGCCTTGCAGATGGTTTGAGAATGCTTTAGCACTGAACCGTTGTGTTTCTTAGTGATTAAGGGCAAAGCCAATGGGTGCTTCAAGCAATGGATAAAGAAGTAATGTCCTGTCAATCACTCATGTACTTACTCATTCATTCAGCCATTTTTATTTGATTTGTTTGTGCAAAAGAGGTTTGAATATGCATCATAAGATAGAAGTAGAAAAAGGCATCTTCCTCACAATATAGGGAAAATACACAAATATTTACACCCCTCATAAAGATGGGAAATCCTCTAGAGTCCTTACCGAGCATGTGCCAGCCTGAGGTTTGATCCACAGCACCACCAATTATATATGGAAAAAGAAAT
Organism: Lophiomys imhausi; assembly: GCA_907164525.1. Taxonomy (NCBI): domain Eukaryota; kingdom Metazoa; phylum Chordata; class Mammalia; order Rodentia; family Muridae; genus Lophiomys; species Lophiomys imhausi. Next base: position 21,881,696 of record CAJQZJ010001826.1, on the reverse strand, counting down.
TCAACACTTTCCCTGGGTGAATCAGGAAAGGCCTAAATACACACACGCACACACACACACACACACACACACACACACACACACACACACACACATACATACATAAGAGATGGGAATGTATCTGGGGGTTAAAGTACTGTCTAGCATGCAGGAGGCCCTATGTCCAATTCCCGAAAGGTTTGAATCACTATATTCCTTGCATTGAGGAGTTGAAAGTTTAAGATCAAGATGAGCTGGAGAGATGGCTTTGTGGTTAAGAGCACTTACTGTGCAAGCTTGAAGACATGAGTTCAGGTCCACAGCACCTAGGTTAAAAGCTGGGTGTTGGGTCTAAAGAGAAGATGGTTAAGTGCACTTGTTGTTCTTGAAGAGGACAAACATGGGTTTGGTTCACAGCACCCACATGGTGGACTCACAACTGTCTGTAATTCCAGTTCCAGGGGAGCCAGTGCCCTGTTCTGGCGTCTGAGATTAGTGCATACACCTGAGGTACAGACATACATGCAGGCAAGACACCTATACACATAAAATAAAGTTTTCTTCTTCAAGTTTTAAAAAGCTGGGTGTGGTTGCACATACCCATAACTACTAGTACTGTGGTGGGTAGAGAAAGGGCACACCTATATGATCAAGCAGTATATATAGTGACATCCTCTAACCCAACGACTATGTCTGGGGCCATGTTTGCATGCCAGCATACAAGTTATACACAGGACCCACACATGCAAACACACGCATGCACGCACACTGCACCTACATGGCACGCAAGCAAACAATCCCCTAAAAGGAAAACAGAAGCTCAGGTCATAGCAAATTCTAGCACCGAGGTGTATGTATATCTACAATCCTGGCAGGTTGAGGCAGGAGGATCACTGAAGCCAGCCGGCACAATTTGGCAAAGCAGGAATGGATATGAAACTCTGTCAGAAAGTGCTGGCCTACTATGGTCACAAGCCAAGATTTAAAAGCAGACAGAGAATGTGTATACAAAGGTACAGAGGTATGGAGGAGCACGAGTGGCAGAAGTGTAGGGCGCGTGGCAATAACAGAAAGGAGTTAACGTGTGCACTCTTGACTCCAACCCTGACAGTTCTATATTGTGCGTGTTGGGATGCCCACGATGGGTCCAAGAAGGGAGGTGATGGTTTGTAATCGAAATGGTCAGCACAGTTCTTACAGAAAATGGAGGAAAACACTCGTGAGGAGCCCAAACTAGGGACAGGAGACCAGAAGACAGGCTGTGGGAAAGTCCGAGTAAGGACGGAAGACAGCCTGAGCTCTGGGGACAAGGACCGAGAGGAAGGCTGAAATTGCAGAGACCCTTCTGTGACTTAGAATGATCAGGATTTGGGAGATGTCAGTGAGCTCATGCCTAAGACATCTGTCTACGTGCACAACATGGTTTTGAAAAACAGGAAGAAAAGAAAAAACATCTTCCCTTACAAAAATGCTGTGTCCTGGGGCAAAGGAGCAACGTATGTGCTCCGGGCAAAGGAGTAACGCGTCAGAACTGGGAAAAGTTAAGCCTAAAGGGTAGGCGGATTGTCACTGCCTTCCTTGTTCTTGAGAGCCCTGGGGAAAGCTGCTTCTTGGTTACTGGTTCCCCGCATGGCTCACTGGGGTGAGGAGATGTCTACACGAGGAACATGGAGCTCAGCCTCAACCTTGCCAGTCACTGATTGATGGAGGTCAGATCCTTTACCACAGTTGGGTGTGGCCCGCCATTTCATCTCCATTCTTGTCCCTCTCCTGGTCTGAGACTGGTAGCTGTGCAAAAGAAGTTGAGGAAACTGAGGTCCAAAGGTGGCTGTATTTACCCACGGTGGCCCAGCAAGGTGTGGATGGAGCCAGGACCTTGAGTCTGATCTTTCATTGCAGAGCCTGGTGCTCTGGTGGGGACAGAGCTGGTTCTTTTCTTAGGGTCCTATTAGTTCAGTAGCTCATTCAGCATGAGGTCTAGAACATCAGCCTGCCTGGGCTCCTGGGGTTCAGAGCCAGCCTGCTCACCTTCTGGTGAAAACATAAGGCTCTGGCAACTGCTTTCACTGGTACATGCAGAACAGTGGGGCCTCACCTGCGCCCCTAGAAGTCTTTCTAGGCAAGCTGTCAATCAGTGGGAGGCACCAGGAGACACTGATGAGGAAGAGGGAAGGAGGGTAACTGGCATCCAGGTGACACGGCTCTGAAGCTGCTATGCTTTTGCCTTTGAGACCTCATTTGATCCTTGTGACAACTGTAGCAAGACAATAAACATATTAAGAGACTCTACATCATCATCTTAATGCTGGGGAGAAGAATCTGAGGTTGCGTACCCCAAATTACAAACTTCCTTAAGAATGGAAATTTGAGGCTGGAGAGGTGGTTCAACAACAGTTAAGAGCACTGACTGTTCTTGAAGAGGACCCAGGTTCAGTTGCCAGCACCCACTGTCACAGCTGTCAGCAACTCCAGTGCCAGTTGAGCCTTGGCCACCAGGCAGGAATGCAGTGACACACGTATATCCAGGCAACACACCCAAATGCGCAAAGTAAAAACAAATCTTCTTTTAGGAGGATAGTGATCTTAAGTTGGATTTAAATAAATATTTGTCACATAGATGGGTAACTGGACTGAGGGACAGTGGCAGGTGAGCCTTGTTCACTTTCCCCATCACTGCTGACAACCCCTATGAGTAGGCTTTTTTCTTCCATTGTTGATAAAGTGGTCCCCTCCCTTAGGGAAATAATCAAGGCAAGGCAGTAATCAGTGGTTGCTCCTCACTATCCAGCACCACTGTTTCCAGGAGCATGAAAAATCTGTGGCCTCTCAGGTCCCTTATGTGAAATGACATAGCATCTGCAAACAACCAACATGTGTCCTGTTTCCATTCTTTATTATTTTTTATGATTTGCTTATTTATTTTATGTATGGGTGTTTTATCTGCGTGAACATCTGCAACCAGAAGAGGGCATCAGATCTCAGTTACGGGTGGTTATGAGCCACCATGTGGTTGCTGGGAGTTGAACTCAGGACCTCTGGAAGAGCAGCCAGTACTCTTAACCGCTGAGCCATCTCTCCAGCCCCGTTTCCATTCTTAAATCACTTCTAGGTTACTTACACCCTCTACAGTGCAAATACTTTATAAATTGTTGTACCATCATGTTTAGAAACAAGGACAACCAAAGCCTACATGTGTTCAGTGATGTCATTTTTAATAACTGAGATCCTCACTTGTTTCAATCTGTGGCTATTAAACCCATAGATAGGAGGACAGACGATACTTAGATCCAGCCAAAGAGAATAAAATAGATGGCCTTTGGCAAGCTGATTTTTCTTTTTTTTTTTTTTTTTCGAGACTGGGTTTCTCTGTATAACAGCTCTGGCTGTCCTAGACTCACTTTGTAGACCAGGCAGGCCTCGAACTCACAATGGCAAGCTGATTTTTCAAGACAGGGTTTCTTTGTGTAACAGAGCATTGACTGTCCTGGACTCACTTTGTAGACCAGGCTGGGCTTGAACTGATAGAGATCTGCCTGCCTCTGCCTCCCGAGTGCTGGGGCAAGCTGGTTATTAAGCACAGTTATTTAAAATCTAAATTACAGGAACACATAATCACAAATATTATGTTTAAAACATGCATAATAAGGGCTGGGGATGCGACTCAGTTAATAGAGCACTTTCCTAACATGCATGATGCCCTTCGTCCCATCTTTAGTGTTCCATAAACCAGGCATGGTGGCCACAGAAGGAGTCAGGATTAGAAGCTCAAAGTTATCCTCAGTTATGTAAGGAGTTCAAGGCCACCCTGGCATACAGAAGACAATATCCACCAACCATTTTTTTCTCAGAATAGGTCAGAATTGATCACCAAAATTCCAAATTTGGGGGTAATATTTGTCAACCATTCACAAGTATCTTCACTGCTTGGGGAGGAAGGTGAAGGGTGTCATATTTATTATCCGACTAGACTACAAGTGGCAGAATTTGAAGGCATAAAATCTGGTTACAGAATAGGTTTTTATTTTCGTGAAAATTCTCACTTTGAAAATAAGGTTCTCTCCAAAGAATTTCATCTGAGTGAGAGCCATGAGCTATCTTCAAAGTCCACTGAAATCGAGTGGAAATCTGGGAAGCATTTGACAAAACACTTAAGTCCAACACAGAATAAGGCCAGCAGGAAGAGTCAGCATAAGGAGCCAGCGGGGTTCTTTACCCAGTTGACTGGCCAGTGGATGCAGGTGCAGCTGAGTTGAGATAGTAGGTCATCATAAGTGATGATTGGCCAGACACCTAGATTCCTGATACGGATGATGAGGGTGGTGGGGATGAGGGCTGTGGTGATGGCAATGATGAAAAAGAAAAAGGAGAAGGAGGATTGGAAAATATTGATGAAGAACGGGATAAGGAGGAAGGTGAAGAAGGTGATAAGGTGAAGGAGGAGAGGAGAGTGAAGAACACTGGTGGATTCCAACCCTCTCTCTATTCTTTTTCTTTTTTAACTGTCTCCAGTCCCTGAGAACAAGTTGCAGTCATTTCTCTATTCCCTCTCACCCTTGTGCTCAGTCATGCTGTTTTTTTGAGGCTTCTTTTCAATGCCGAAAGTAGTTCTCAACTTAGTTGAGGGGACATACCTTGAGCAATGGGAAAAAAAACACCCCAAAACAGAGCCATGCCCCGTGTCCCCATAACTGGGTAGTTACATGATGTAACTTCCATGTAGTCCTCTCATGTCAACTCCCTTGTGGTGAGTGCTTTTAGAAGCATACTGACAGAAATAAGTGGACTAAGTCAAGAACCTTTTTCTTGCCTGGATCACGTTGCAATACTGTTTTTATGCTGTTAAGCAATCTATAGACCAGGGGAGACTTTTTGACCACAAATCACATGTGACTTAGAGCAAGGAAGGCTTCTTAAACTTTGTCCATCTGGACCCACATTCACCCAAAAAGTTTTTACTGTTACAGGCTATATAGGTATATAAAATAGGTATGAAAATCAAAATTTTATTAATAATAAATCATAAACTCATATAATAACAATTGTTTGGTATATGGATACCTTTGCCACAAAATACATTAGCATGCCAATGAAATTTGTGCTTATTTGCTTTTAGATAAACAATTCGATCTTGTCTGAATATTTGATACTATAAAATATGAAGCCTCTTCCGAGTTTTTCAGAATTGATCAATATTTTGATTTCCTAATTCATCGATGCTGGAAATTCTGTTTTGCATAAATAAGTAGTACAAAACACAGAGGTATGTTCAGGGTCTTCTCAGCAAATTATTGGAAACTGTCCTAATCCCAACCTCAAATTCATTGAACAAATTTTATGAAACTCATTAGTTTAAAACCAGGAGGCAGAGACAAGCAAACCTCTGAGTTGAAGTCAGCACATGTACAAGGTTCTGGATCTAAGGTTCCTGAGAAGGTGAGGAAGATTACAAGCTCAAGGCCATTCTGGGCTGCACAGTGATTTCCAAGTCAACCTAGACAATTTAGTGAGACTAAACTGTCTCAAAATAAGGAAACTGGGTCCTAATAGGCCATTTGAAGCAACGAGAAGTTACCCAACAAACACATTTAGTGCTGCTGTGAGTAAAATGATGTGCTAAGGAGGAGTAGTGAAGAAACAAGCTAAATACTGGTTTGTGTCCTAAAGGACCTCACTGTGAAGAATGTGGCACAAACTCTATGGATAGCAGTGTGGTAGAATGCAGGTAGAATATAAAGGGGGAAACAGAAGCTAACTCAGAGAATCAGAAATGCTTTGACGCATAGAAATGCTTCAGAGAGAACCCAGACTCTAAGTACCATTGCCTGCACAGAGCTGGCATTCAGTAAATGGAGCCTGAAGGAAGGGAGCATCAATGACTTTGAATTTGGTAAATGTGTTCTTACTTGTTGTTTGTTTGTTGAGACACATCTCTCTAATATTTAGCTCCGGCTGTTCTGGAACTCACTATGTAGACCTGAATGTCCTCAAACTCTCAGAGATCTGCGTTCCTCTGTCTCCCAAGTGCGGGGATTAAGGACATGGGCCACTGTGCCTGGCTAAATATGTAATCTTATTAGTCAAATGAGGTGGGTTTGTGAATGTCTTCCAAGGAGAAGAAACAGCATGAGTGCTGGCTGCTTTTTGTTGGATTGATATAACTAGAGTCACTTGGGAAGAGGGAACCTCAGTTGAGGAATTTCCTCCAGTAGGTTGGCCTATGGGCGAGTCTGTGAGGGCACTTTCTGGATCAATGGTTGATTAGGGAGGGAACACACTGTGGGCAGTGCTCTCCTGGACAGATCGTTCTGAGGTGTAAAAGGAAGCAAGCTGAGCAAGCTGTGGAGAATGAGCCAGTAGGCAGCACTCCTCCATGGCTCTGCCTCAGTTCCTGCCTCCAGGTTTCCGCCAAGTCTTTCCCTGACTTCCCTGATGATAGATTGTAACCTTTCCGGTGAGATAAACATTTTCCTCCCCAAGTTACTTTTGGTCGTGGTGATTATCATAAGGAGAGGAGGCAAAGTAGAATGGAAATTGGTGCTGTGCTGTACAGGTGCATGTTTGTACATTACCCCTGAGTCGAACTACCACCATCTTCAGGAGCCTCACAGAAGGAGGTGGACAGAGCTGGACATAGTGGTGCATACCTTTAATCCTAGAACTCAGGAGGTAGAGGCAGGCAGATCTCTGGAAGTCCAGCCTCATCTACATAGTGAGTTCCAGGACACCCAGGACTATGTAAAGAGACCTTGTATCAAAACACAAGCAAATAAACAAGCCAACAAAAACAGCAGGAGGAGGAGGGGAGAACCATGGCACTGGCATGTGAGTATCCAGTGATCCCTCCCAGCCAGTTGTATGGAGTTCTGCCTTAATTGTGTATGATCTTACAGGAGAGGCTAGAGACTACAGGTGGGCAAGGATGAGGAAGAGGCACCATCTATGGAGTTATGGGGAAGGCATTCTCCCTGCTGGATGCAGACTTTCCACTATGGCTGCTTTAAGGTCACTTATCTATCACTGCACACCATTGTTCTGCAAATAAGGCTAATAAACTCATTGGTTCCCTTGAGTGAACTTTGGTGGACTTGTACCTTGGTTGGTCATTGGGACCTTAGGAAGGGGCATGAGACACAGAAAATGTCTGCCTCAGGTAGGGAATTTCAGCAACACTTGGTTTACCTAGCAGGATACAACAAACCAAGGATGAGTTTAAGAAGAATAATGATGTTGCTTTTGCCAAGTGTGGACAGGGCAGCTGAAGTTCCAGTCTGAGAGTGGTTGCAGAGAGAGTTGTGACATGGTGGTCTGTCCCTATAGGGCCTGTGGGGCCAGTGGCAGTAGCATGCTTCTTATAGCTGAGAGGCCGAGTAAAGAAAACGGAAATATAATCTTATTTTAAAACTTTCCTGGAAAGCAGGTAAGTTGACAATCTCACTCTGCCAAGACAGGGTGGGAAAGTCCTTCGTAATTCCTGCTTTACAATTAATGTCTGTCAGAGATACTGGGCAAGATACTGATGCTCTAATGTATGGAGAGAAATTGGGAACTGTCCAGGCAGCCAGTTGTCTGTCATTTCTTAGTTTTGGAAGCTTCTGGCTCTGCACTTCATGTATATTCAGATATATTTATCCTTCTTAGGTCTCTGATGTGGTTGAAGACTAGATAGTTTTAGTCTCACAGTTAAATTTTAAGTTGTTTAGGAATTAAAAGGATGTTCTAGGTGTTTTTAAGTTGGTAGTGCAAGTTAGGATGGAAATTGAGTTAGGTATAGAACTTTAAACTCATGGAGATACATAGGTAATAGAATATTAATATTAGTTGCCAAATATGTATGGACTGGACATTGGGAATGTATATTATACCTTATTTTTAAAAAAGGACACACACACACACAGCCTTTCTGGAACCCCCAAATCTGGACTCCATGGGAGGAGTCTGACCTTTGGTATAGAAGAGGAAAAAATTCATGCTCCAGAATGCAGCCTGAGGTCATAACAATGGTCCAATGGAAGAGACCATGGTAACCACAAAATAATTAGCACTGGAGTCTCTGGAAATAGGAAACACTTTAGACAATGCAAGACTCTCACAGTCTGGCTTGTGAAGCTTCGGGATGTGGGGGCGCTAGAAACAGGGCAACTAAGTGATGTGCACGTCTCTCCTTGAGAAACGAGCTAACCAGTCAGAGGCAGTACACGGGGAACCAGACCCCGACAGAGTGGCCCATTCAAATCATCGGGGATATTTGCTCATCGTCAGTGGAAATCACCACAGATAGCAGGTGCTGGAGGACCATAGAGGAGGGACAGGGACAACTGAGGGAGCTGGACATGAGGCAATCAATGTATGATACCTCATTCACTGGGATGTTGTTCGCCAGAGGTTTAAGGAAAAGCTGGCTTCAATGAGGCCTCAAGACTGGATGGAGCTTCAGTGGGTTTGCAGAGCCCTTGGGTGAGGCAGGATCTTTACAAAATAGTAAAATCTTTGATGGAGTTACATAACCTTGACCAACATGTAAATCATGTCTATAAAGGAACAACTTAGATGCCAGAAGAGAAATGCAAAGGCAGAGGAAAAGTTCTGTCTGAGTTACTCAAAGGCAAATGTGGCAAGATTTGCATTGAGTCTGAGTTCCTAAGGGAAAAAATTGACAGAAAAATCAAATTCTGTGCTAATGAGCTTCTGGAAGGCATTAAGGCCTGAGGATCAGTTCACAGAAGTCATCTATGATAAAACATTACAGGTGAAGGCCATCAAATATGTCCCAGGGTGTGCCATTATCCCTGTAGACTAAGCAGGGTACCTTTCTCTCCTGCAGAAAGATATGCTACAGAGAGAGATAGTCTGCCCATCCCGGGCCTCCCCTAAGCAGCCAGGTGTGGTGGATGGAGAGACAGCAGCTGGAGATACAGCCACAGACCCGCCCAGAGCCTCTCTGACCCAGGGGACCAACAAGTTAGAGATACAGCAGGGGAAAGCAAAGCCTGTGAGTAGGGAAGTCATAGGCTCCAGCTGAGAAGCAACTGCAAGTGCTTGGTTAAAGGATGTGATCACTGAGCTGCTTTTCCACATTTGTGTTCACAAAGTTATTACTGCTGTGTGCCTGTTTGGGCATTTTCCATTTTCTTTTCTTTCTTTTTTTTTTTTTTTGTCCTTTTCCTCACTTGTGTTTTGTAGTAGATGTTCCCACCAACAGCCATGTTCCATGGAGATGGAGGAGTGATGATAGAGTGTCTTGGTTACTTTTCTATTGCTATGACAAAGCATTATGACCGAGGTAACTTATTTTTAAAAAGCATCTAATTGGGTTTATGGTTTCTAGAGGGTTAGAGTCTGTGAAAGGCATGAAGGTGGGCAGCTGGAACATTAGCTGGGAGCTCACATCTTGATCCACAAGTGGAAGGCTGAGAAGGAACACTGGTGATGGTAGAGAGCTTTCGAAACCACAAAGCTTGCCGCCAGTGACTCACCTCCTCCAACAAGACCACACCTCCTACCTAATCCTTCTCAAATAGTTCAACCAAATGGAGATCAAGTATCCTGCCCATGGAGGCCATTCTCATTCAAGCCACCACAGATGGCATAAGAGTTTGGTACTTCAATAGAGTTAGAAACTGGTCATAAATTTATGTCACCCCCTTCCAGGCTCAGGAACCCTTGTGGAAGAAGATGGCAGAAAAATGTAAGAGTTAGAGGAGGGGAGCAGATTTGAGGTGGTGTATAGGACTGTCCTCTGAGCCAAACTGCCATCATCTTCAAGAGTTCTACCAAAGATCACAGGTGAACTTCATAGGAGTGGACAGGAAAGGTCATAGGAATTTCATCAGAGTATCCACCCACCTCTCTGAACCAGTTTTATGCAATTCTGCCCTAATTGTGTGTGGTCTTTGGGAAAGAGCTAGAGGCTATAGATAGGAAGTTTGAGGAGGTAGTTTCCATCTCTGCAGCCTGGGGGGGAAGTCATCATCCCTGTTGGGCACTGACTTTTGTGACTACATTAAGGTCATATGTGTTCCTACCCATAACCCCTCACTATTGCTCTGTAAGTAAGCCTAATAAACTCACTGACTTCTCTGGGTGAACGTTGGTGGAATCACACCTTGGTTTGTCATTGGGACCTTGGGGAAGGGAATGAGACAATCTCTACCCCAGGAAGGAATTTTAGCAACATATCATAGAGTATTGCTGTGGTGGAGCTGAGTGTACTGTTTGGGGGAGGATTGTGGAAGAATCTTGGAGCTTTGGCTGAAAAAACAATTGAGTTATCACAGCTTAATGAGCTACTGTGGAAACTTGGAAAGTAATGTCCAGAGCATCACAGATAAATAGAGGCCTGGCTTGTGAGGTTTCAGGGAACAAAAAAAAAAAAAAAAAAATTACATGAAGTTTCCCAAATGCCTGTGATTCTAACTCCTATTACAACACTTTTTGTCCCCAAGCATCCACCTATGGCTCTATGGCATATGCCCCATGGTCAGTTGATGAAGAAGAAAAGATTAGGGCCTGGTTATTGATGGTTCTTTTTTTTCCCTCCCAAATAGGGTCCCTCTGTATAACCCTGGCTAGAACTCACTATGTAGACAGGTTGGCCTTGAACTCACAGAGATCTCCCTGCCTCTGCCTCCCAAGTTCTGGGATCAAAGATGTGCACCACTACAAAGGTGGTTCTGCATACTATGCAGGTGTCATCCAGAAGTCGTAGCTGCCAAATTACAGGTCCTTCCCAGAACAACCATGAAGGACACCGGTGAGAAGTCTTCACAGTAGGCAGAACTCAGCAGTGAACAAGCATATCTGTATGTTTGCTTGGAAAGAGAAATGAACATATATGTGATTTTTTTTTTTTTACTGATCCATTGGCTACAGCCAATTTGAGGAAAGAATATATGGACAGATCTCTCCAAGTGGTAGAAGGATGTGAAGATAATTGTGTTCCATGTAAACACTTTTCAAATATCCTTCAGAAGAGGAAGAGTTCAATAGTCAAGTGGAGAGCATGACCCATTCTTGGACACTGTTTCCTTTTCTAGCCAATCCTGTCATTGCCCAATGGACTCATGAACAAATAGCCATGGTGGCAAAGATAGAGGTATGCATGAGCTCAACAACATGGATTTCCACTTACTAAGGCTGACTTGACTATGACTGCTTCTGAGTGTCAAATAAGCCAGCAGCAGAAACCAATACAGAGCCCTGATATGGCATCATTCTCTGGGGTAACCAGCCAGCAACCTGGTGGCAAGTTGATTACACTGGGCCATTTCCATTGTGGAAGGGACAGTATTTTTTTTTAAATCAACACAAATATATCTTTACTTTAAGAAGGGGGAAAAAACAATCCAACACCACTTAGCTGCTTTACCATTCTCTGGATTCAATTAATTTTTAACATGGGAGTAAAGTCCCTTTTTTTTTTTCTCCTTTCAAGCCAGACATTTATTTATTTATTTTTTTAATAATTTATTTTTTATTTCTTCAAGTTACATCTCAATCACAATCCCCTCCCTACTCGCCCCTCCAGTCCCACCCTTCCACCCTCCTCCCCCTCAACCCCCCCATCCTCTTCTCTTTTTTTTTTTTTAGATTAAGGTATTTCTTTTTTCCCCCCAACAGCTCTCCCTTTCAGTCCAAAAAAATGGTTCTTTTTCTTATAACTATAAATACAATACAAAACAACAGAAATAAATAGGCCACAATTATAAGAGTTATATGGCTTAGCATGCATTCCCAATGTCCAGTCCATATGTATTTGGCACCTGACTTTAACATTCTACTATCTAACCATCTCCATGAGTTTAAAGTTCTATATCTAACTCAGCTTTCTTACCAACTTGCCTCATAATTTTAAAAATATCTTCTTAGATCCAGAATACCCTCTTGATTCCTAAACAACTCAAAATTTAACTATGAGACTCTAGCTATCTATTCTTCAACCACCTCAGAGACCTGAGAGGGATAAATATATCTGATTATATAGGAAGTGCAGGGCCTGCAGCTTCCAAAACTAAAAAATGACATACCAGTGGCTGCCTGGACAGTTCCCATTTTCTCTCCATACATTACAGCATCAATCTTCAGCCATTTGGCCCCATTTCTCTGACAGACATTGGTTGTAGCGCAGGAATTATGAAGGACTTACCTACCCTGTCTTGGCAGAGCTAGGCTGTCGACTTATCTGCTTCCAAGTTTTGTGAAGGGATAGTATTTTGACCTTACTGGAAAAGATAACTTATTCTAGTTATGGGTTTTCCTTGCCTGCATGTAATGTTTCTTCCAAAACTACCATCTATGGACTTACAGCATGCCTTATCCACCATCATAGCATTCTACACAGCATTGCTCCTGACCAGGAAATCCACTTCACAACTTAGAAAGTGTAGCAATAGGCTCATGGAATTCATTGGCCTTCCCATGTCCTCCACTATCCTGAAGGAGCTGCCTTGATACAATGGTGAAATGGCCTTTTAAAGATACAGCTGGGAGCTGGCGAGATGGCCTAGCACTTAAAGAACTGGCTGCCCTTCCAGAAGACCTAGCTTTGATTCCAGTGCCCAAAGGGTGGCTAACACTATCTATATATATAACCCCAGTTCCAGGAGACCCAACACCTTCTTTGGTCTCCCTGGGCACCATATGTTCACAAGGTGCACAGACATATATGCATGCAAAAACCCCCGTACATATAAAATAACAATGATAATATAAAATATACAGCTATAGTGGTAGTAGGGTGGCAATAGCCTGGAGGGCTTGGGCAGGGTTCTCCAGAAGTCTGTATATGCTTTGACTAAGTGTCTGGTATACAGCATCGTTTCTCCTATAGCAGGAGTCACAGGCCCAGGAAACAAGGGGAAGAAACGGCAGTGGGTGCCCTCCTAATCACCCCTCATGACCTGTTAGGAAAATGTTTGTTACCTGTTTCCGTGACCATTCATGTTCTGCAAGCCTAGGAGTTTTGGGTTTAGAGGGAGGAATATTGGGGTGGGAAGGGGGAGAAACAACAAATATTTCACTGAAGTGAAAGTGAAGACTTGGGTCATTTGGGGCTCCTGGTGCCCTTGAGTTGACTGACTAAGAAAGGAATAACAGTGTTAGGAGGGGTGACTGATCCAAACTACCAGGGAAGAATTGGACTGCTTCTCCATGATGGGGGTAAGGAAGAATATGTCCTCAGGGCAGGAGATCCTCTAGGGAGTCTCTTGGTGTTGCCAAGTCATGTGATTAAGGCCAATGGGAAGCTTCAACAATGCAATCCAGACATGATGACACAGGACCAGACCTTTGAATGAAAGTATGATTTCACCCCCCCCCCCCAGGCTTGAACCAAGACTCACTACAGTGCTTGCTGAGTGGGAGAAGTACAGAGTGAATAGCAGCAGATGGGCTTACAAACACCTGCTGAGGCCACGTGACCAGCTGCAGACATGAGAATTGTAACTGACAACTTGTTGTCCTACCTGTAAAGAATTATCTGTGAACACATTAAGTCAATATTTCTGAGTTTCTTTTATCTGCTTCTTTATCGTGTAATGTAACGTCAGTTGAGACACTATTATCAATCAAGGGTTGTAATTCTGTATTATCATATTACAGTTATGGGACATTAAAACACAAAGTATTCCTCAAAGGATTTTGCTCTTTGGAGCCCAGAAGATTCCAGATGGTGGTCTTTGGAGCTGCCAGATTTGTTGTTTTCTCTATTGGGTTTGATTATGCTTTGCTATGATTGCTCATTTCCTTTGGCCTTGCTTTTTCTCCTGTGGAATAAGAATGTCTACTTGGTACAATAATATATTGGAAGTATGTTACTTGTTTTTGATGTTCATAGGAGCTTACAGTTAAGATACTGGAGACTGTTGAAGTATTAGGATTTTTAAAGATTGGGAAGACCTTTTTCCCATTAAGTTATTTATTTATTCACTTTACAACCTAATTGAAGCCCCCTCCCTCCTCTCCTCTCACTCCCACCTTTGCATCCCCTCCCCCAATCTCTCTTCCCCTTCTCCTTAGAGGACGGAAGCCTCCCATGGTTTCTGCCCTGGTACATCAAGTCCCAGAAGGACTGAGGGCATCCTCTCCCACTGAGGCCAGAAAAGTAGCCCAGCTCTGGGAAAGGGATTCAAAGGCAGGCAACAGAGTTAGAGAAAGACCCTGCTCCAATTGTTTGGGGACCCACATGAAGAACAAGCTGCACATCTGCTACATATGTGTAGGGAGGTTCAACCCATGCATGCTCTTTGGTTGGTGGTTCAGTCTCTGTGAGCCCCCACAGGTCCAGGTTAGTTTACCCTGTAAGTCTATCTTCTTGTGATGTCCTTGGCCCCTCCAGCTCCCTCAGTCCTTCCCCCCCAACTCTTCACAAGACTCCCTGGGCTCTGCCTGTTGTTTGGCTGTGGGTCTCTGCATCTGTTTCCGTCAGCTGCTGGATAAAGCCTCTCAGATGACAGTTCCTAATGATATTTTAGCATAACAGAATATCATTAATAGTGTTAGAGGTTGGCTCTCTCCCATGGGGTGGGTCTCAAGTTGGGCCATTCATTGGTAGATCTTTCCCTCAATCTCTGCTCCATCTTTATCCCTGCACCAAATTTTCAGTCAGAGGTTTTGTGGGTGACTTAGTGTCCCCGTCCCTGCACTGGAAGTCCCACCTGGCTACAGGAGGTGGTGACTTCAGGCTCCTTATCTCCATGGCTAGGAGTCTCCCAGGAGCCTTGGGAAGACTTTTTAAAGTAGATTATATTTGCGTGTAAGTTGTGTAATGTGTCCTGAGGTCAAGCCTAAGGCATTGCACATGCTTAGCGAAAACTCTAGCACTGAACACTTGTGTTTCTTAGTGATTAAGGCTGAGGCCAATTCGTGCTTCACGCATTCAGATGAGATATTATTTTGAAATAATTCATGTTCTTGTTCATACACTCAGCCATGTTTATTCAGTGTCATTGTGTATCAAAAGTTTGCATAGTACTCAAAATAGATATAGAAGTGAAAAAGTCCAAGTCTCATAGTCCAAGGTAAAAGTGCAAATAAATATTTACACTCCACACAAAGAGAGATAATTCACTAGAGTCTTGCCTAGCATGTAGAAGGCTCTAGGTTTGATCCCCAGCTCCACCAAAAATCAAAGAAGACAAGCAAACAAACTTTGCCTGGGAGACTCAGTGAAGTCCCAGAGGCAGTTTTGCTAAGTTAGAGTGCTTACCTGGCATGCAGGAGGCCCTGTCCAATCTCCAGCTGATTGTGGTAGTGTATTCCTATAACCATAGCATTTACACATAGAGGCAGGAATATCAAAAGTTAAAATCATGAGGAGCTAGAGGCATGGCTTAGTGGGTAAGAGCACTTTTCTGGCAAACATGAGGACTTGAGTTCAATTCCCTTGTACTCATATTAAAAAACAAAACAAAACAGTGTGTGGCTGTTTAAGCCTGTAACTCCAGTGCTATCTGTTGTGGGAGGTGATAGAAGGATCTTTGGGGCTGGCTACCTGGCTGCTGGGACTAATACCAGATTATTTCAGGTAGAAAGTCTCAGGTAAGGTGGAAAGCGATCTAGCAAGACAACGACTGCCCTCGTCTGGCCATAACATGAAAGTGCAGGGGTATGTGCACCACATACAGGTGTGTACACGGTGCACAGGTGTGAACACTCAAAAGACACATGGCAAAAATAAACAAGAAGCTCAAAGTCACAAGTTCCAGCACAATGATGCAGACCTATTTTCCTAGTCACTGGGTGGCTGAGGCAGGAGGATCACTGAAGCCGGTTCATGCAGCTTGTCAGGAGTGGGGATGAAACTCAGTCAGAAAGTGCTGGCCTACTTTGCTCAAGTCCTAAGATTTAGAAGCAGAACGAAGCTGATCTTTTAGCAGGAAGAAAACGTGCACAAAGATACAGAGGTATGAAAATGCACGGCCACTTTGGGGAGGTGAGTGGTTGGTAGAGTTGTAGGGTGGGTGGCAGAGAGAGAAAGGAGTCCAAATCCCACAGTTTTGAATTCAATGGGTAAAGTTTTACATCGTAACCCTGTGACAGGCTGACCAAGTAGGAAGGTGATGGCATCCGGTTCGTAGTTGAAATGATCAGCACAGCTCTTGTGGAAAATACATCAGAGCGGCCCAGACTGGGGACAGGAGACCAGAAGAGAGGCTGTGGGAAAGTCCGAGTAAGGACGGAAGTCGGACTGAACTCTGGGGATAAGGACAGAGAGGAAGGCTGAGATGGCGGAGACCCTTCTGTGAAGTAGAAGGAGCCCAAACAGCCCACCTCTTGCAACTTAAGGCATCAAAACAGGTGCAGAGCAAACGTTAGCAAAGACAGAGCAAAGGGAAAGAACGCACTTCTTAACCACACTACAGTGGAGGGAGGAGAGAGGGACAGTTTTGATGGGGAGAAGTTAAGTCTGAGGAGTCCTGGGAGAAGTTCATGTTTGTCTTTTTTCTGAGAGCCCTAATAGGTTTCTTGGTCACTGGTTCCCCACATGGCTCACTGGGGTGAGGAGATGTCTACACGAGGAACATGGAGCTCAGCCTCAACCTTGCCAGTCACTGATTGATGGAGGTCAGATCCTTTACCACAGTTGGGTGTGGCCCGCCATCTCTTCTCCTTTCTTGTCCCTCTCCTGGTCTGAGACTCTGGTAGCTGTGCAAGAGAAGTTGAGGAAGCTGAGGTCCAAAGGTGGCTGTATTTACCCATGGTGGCCCAGCAAGGTGTGGATGGAGCCAGGATTTTGAGTCTGCCCTTTCGTTCTTTTCTTAGGGTCCCATTAGTTCAGGAGCTCATTTGGCATGAGGTCTAGAACATCAGCCTGCCTGGGCTCCTGGGGTTCAGAGCCAGCCTGCTCACCTTCTGGTGAAAAGATAAGGCTCTGGCAACTGCTCTCACTGGTACATGCAGCTCCACCTGCCTCTGCCTCACTAGTGCTGGGATTAAAAGCCTGCACCACCACACCCAGCAATTGCAGATAGCTGTGAACTGCCATGTGGGCGCTGGGATTTGAACTCAGGTCCTTCGGAAGAACAACCATTGCTCTTAACCACTGAGCCATCTCTCCAACCCCGATAACTGAAGATCTTAAAAGTCACTGAAAGCATTGTTTTTTAGTGCTGGAAAGAAAACCTCCCTCCTAAGTGGTATGTCCAAGCCCACAAACAGTGTTAAAATGACAAGTGTCTTTGCACTCCCCATCAAACACCCAGTCCTGAGCTTTCCCAGACCCGGGCTATGACCTTCCCCACTCCAACACCAACCCCACTCAGTTCTATTTGAAATCTGACTGGGCTGGGTCCCCTTGCAGACTGGGTACCGCGGGAAGATAGGGGTTAAAACCCCGGGCGCGAGTAGCCCTTCCCCCTCCTCAGCCCCCTCATCTCCACTCGGCGCCTCGCCTGGAGCGGAGATTCCCAGCCCTGCACTAGAGGGGAGGGGGAAAATGGGCTTGTTTCTCGGGTGGCCAATCCACGAGCTCTCGGTGCCTCAGAGGAGGCGCCAGCGCTAGGCCGGCCCGGGGCTGCAGGCTTCCCGCGGCAAAGTACAAATGCGCCCGAGCGCGGCGTCTGGCGCCCGAGGCGTGCACAGCGGCCCCGCTCAGCCTCCCCCGCGCAGCCACAGAGGGTCCCTCCGCCCCGCCGCGCCGCAGACCCGCGCCGGACCCCGCACCGCAGCGCCGCCGCCAGCCAGAGCCACCCGGACACTGCGCCCGGAGAGTCGCGCGCCCCTGCAGACCCCGGTCCTTTAGCTAGCACCCTCTCCTTTTCTGCCACCGCTCCCCCCCACACACACCGGACCTTCCTTTACCGCCCCATCTCTCCATCTCTCTCCCTCTTCTCCGTATCCCCTCCCTACGGTCCTCTTATCCCCACCTTAGACCTCTCCTTCTGTCCTTGGCTCTTTGCTTCTCTGACTCCTCAGGCAGCGATCCTACTTGATCTGGGGACTTACTTGTGTCCCTCTCACTTTCTCACACACACCCCCCCACCCCCGCGCGCGCTCATTCCGGGGTTACCTGTCTGACCTCGGGGCAAGGAAGGATGGTTCCCGAGGTGAGGATCCTCTCCTCTTTGCTGGGACTCCTGATGTTCTGGTTTCCCTTGGACTCGCAAGCCGGAGCCCGTAAGTAGAAAGCAGGCAAAGTCTGGGCAGTCAGGGGAGAGATGCGGACCACTGGGATGCACATTCCTGGAAGGTGTTAGGACCTGGGGACCCCTAACTCGTGCATTCATCCAGGCAGCACCTGCATGGCAGGGGTAGATGTTGCTCCACGATCAATGTGGGCTGGTGGGTCTTAGGGAAGAAAAGGGTTTGGCAAGATTCCACGCTGGGGGTCTGCTGGGGCAGGGCACTGTGCATTGTGGAAAGGGACCTTGTTCCCTGCAGCCAGGTGTGTGTCGCCACAGGAAAGAGTGTGATGAAGACAGAAAGGCTGTTCCGTGTAAGAGCTCTTAGGCAGAAAGATGAGCAAAGTAGCCTTTCTAGTCCTTTCTCTCTTTTGATACTCACAACACTCCAATGAAGTGTCATCATTTACACTTAACAGATGAGTAATGTAGGCAGGGCAAAAAAGAAAGAAAGAAAGTTGCCTGAAGCTTGTAAACCATTCAAAACTAAGACTCAAATTACCTTACAGTGTCTGGAAGCCACCCTGATGTGGGCTGTGGCACTCTGGAAGGTATCAGGGCATGGCAAAATAGACAAGGGTCTTCATCTTCCTCGCCCCACTAAGTGCCATCTGGTGGGTCAGACACAGAGGGCACCTCACTGTCTCTTTTCTAATTTATAAAATATGAGACTCCTAAAACCGTTATGAGTATTAAGTGGCAGGGGTGGCAGGGAGCAGTCAGAGCAACTTGCTTAGGGATGTTGCGGGTGGCTTCATCAAAGCATATCAGCTGCCTATCCATGGAGTTCCCACTTCAAACAGCAGGTTATGTAGGCCCACAGCCCCAGTTTCCTAACTGCCCCCCTTAATCTGATAACCCTTTCTGAACTCCCCTGATAAAGAAACAGAGGCCAAGAGGCATAGTGGTGCACACCTTTAATCCCAAAACTCAGGAGGCAGAGGCAGGCAGATCCCTGTGAGCTTGATTCCTTTGATTCCAGCCTGGTTTACAGAATGAGTTCTAGGGTCTCAAACCCCCCCCCCCCCAAATAAAAGAAAGGAAGGAAGAAAGAAAGAGAGGCCAGTAAGAGATAGTACTTCGCTATTTTGCTCCAGGTGACAATGGCAAAGCCTAGTTTGAAAACCCTGGTGCCCACCTCCTGGCTAGGAACCTTCCATTTCCACAGCCAAGCTTCACCTTCAACTCTGCTCCTGTCTGGCTCATGGCTTTGTGGAGCTGGTAAGGCTGGATTCTGTCCTGTTTCTTATGGTGAGGGGAAGGTTGCATGTCTGTGTGCCTGTCTCTAGCCTCCCAGTGGCATGAGATTCATGCACATCCTCCTGAGCAGGCAGCAGAGAGAGTTCAGAGTCGGGTTCAAGTCTTGGTGATGTCTCCTACACCTGTGTCACTTCTGTGAGCCTTGGTCTCTTTGCCTGCAAAGGAGAGCCACTAACCAAGGTCTGGAGGGTATGGGGAAAAGGACGAAGAAAGGCTTTCAAATGCCTAGCAAAGTGCCAAAAAAAAAAAAACCAAAAAAAAAAACCCTCAGTAAATATCCCCTCTCCTTCCTTGAACCCTGAGGGCTTCCTCCTGGCCTACCTGCTGTCCACTGAAAGACTTAGTCTCAGATGAATCACCGTGCCGGCCCTAGCCTTGGCCCTGCAACTTCCTTCCCAATATCACTGCCCTGGGTGACCCACTCTGAGGATGGCTCCAAGGAACTCACAGCCCCTTATGCCCCTCCATGACCCCCAGCCCTTCAGAGCTTCCCAGTCACCTCTTCCAGAAAACTCTGCCTGATGGGTGACCTGCTCCCTTTCTGACCTCCCCTCCTCTGTGCCTCCAGTGGTCTTCTAGTCCTTATCTGTCACCAGGGTCTGTAGTGTGTAATCTCCCTCATAGCCTTGTGAATATAGAGCTGCACACACTCAAGAAAATGGTTGTGGCTAAGGTAAGGTGACCTGGCATTTGAGGGGGAGCATTAAGATCCTGGTGTTGCCAAGGCTGGAAGAGCATTCTCTTCTGTTTCTATCCATCAAATTACCTACCTTTACAGTTAATCAGGGGTGGGGCGCTAGTATAAGGCCACAAAGAAAGGAACAGAGACCTAGATCCTAACTCCAGATCTGTCATTTATTGGTTGTGTGAATTGGGACACAACCCCTATCTCTGAGCCAAGTTGATTGGTGCTGTTGGTCTTTGAATTTTACCACCATACAGTAAGTCTCCTGCCAGTGTCCTGTTTTAAGGTCTCATATGAAAAGTCTTGTCTTATCGTAAAAGAGATCTCAAGCATGTGGTGTGTAGGAAGTCTCCTGGTGACAACCAAAGTGCTTTTGCAAATGGTGTCAACAGATTGGTGTTCTCAGGTCCAAGGTGCCCACACCCTGAAGTATGTCCAGGGCCGGTGAGCAGGGGTTTTGGCTCTACATCTACCGGCAGATCCATGCTGAGTCTCAGTTAAGCCATACTGAGCCCTAAACATAACTGTGCAATCCTCACCATTGACCAAACCCAAATTCCACCTGAGGCTGGAGCCATCACACAGGCTGGAGGCTCTACCCTAGTTACTGACTGGTGCTGACCTCAGTCCCAGGTAGAGTCACATCTGGGTGGTTCTACCCTGGTCATTCATCCTCCCTGTGGCCCAGAAGTGGTCCCATTCCTTTACTGGGCTCCAGTGCCTTCTTTAGTACTTGCTTCTCTCTGCACTGTGTCCTTCCTTACAAACTATCTAGCACACTTCAGGTTTCTTGTCTCCCCTTTTATCCAATGCTACTTTCAGGAGAGAGTCAATTACCAAGAAAGACATCAGCTCTCAGGGTTTGTGTCTTATGGGAATTGGAGATTTGGTTCCCAGGTGATGGAATCTCAGACCCCAGAAGCAGGCCTGGACAAAAGAACACTCCTACAGGAGGCTGTGGTTGAAAGGCAAACTCTCTATCAGAATGTCCTGGTCCCAGCACTGGCTCTTTCCCTAATTCCGAATGTAACCTCAGGCCTCTGCCACCTGTAAGATGAGATGCTTGCCCTTAAGTGGGTGATGCTTGAGGACCATGGTAGCATTGACTTCCTGTCTCTAAAATCCAGATGTCCTTGTCTTCACTCTGAGTCCACTTGACTTTGGGAGTGGGAGTTTGGAAAGCTTAAGTATTCTGCCATTTGGGGAGGGACAGGTGAGTGGTCTTTATGAAAAAGTACGTGGGGGGGGATCTAGGGAAATATGTGTCATGGGATACTTACCAATATGGAATCATGCCCTGATGTTCAGTTTATCCACATCTCTATCCATCTGTTCAGATGTGCATGACTGGGTGGGGAGCAGGTAAGGGGAAGGCCTGAAGTTCAGCCTTGGGCAGGCCCAGTGTCTGGGTCTCTACCACGACGTTCTGCACCTCCCTGCTCCCACCAGTAGAGGTCTCTGCTTCACTCACTGGCTCCAGGCTGCCAGCCCAGGACAGCTGCGCAGTTACTCCAGCTGTTGCACCTGTTCCAGGGCTGGCCTCTCAAGTTCCCTCAGCCTCTGGCCACGGCGCCGGCTCAGAGAAAGGGCCTTGAACTCCCAAAGAGGAGGACTGATATGAGGGTGACGTCCCTCAGAGGTGCAGCGCAAAGGATGGGGCACCACTCTGGGCAGGACCCAAGCCTGTTGCCGGTTCTTGTAGTCAGGAGTTCTTCATGGTGTCCCAGCTGAGTCCTTTTGCTTGCAAGCCGAAGCCATTTCTATTTCTTCTGGTCCTGTCACTTGGATGGGCATCCCTGTAAGCATCTCTCATAGATACAGAATGGCTGTCGAGTCTGTGCTGGGGCAGATCAGGGATCTCTGGCAAGTCCTGACCTGCCACCCTCGATGGGGCTCACTTTCTCTAGAATAAGGGAATTGGATATAGTCTGACGCTATGAATGTAAGTGTATATACTCAATGGAACTAGAATGAGGACATCTCTCTTGGATAGGTAATGGAGACAGCCTTCCTGGCTCAATGATTCTGTCCTTGGAAGTTCTTCTGTGCTTCTAAAAATCTGCAGTGTCCAGATGAAGAGAGCTGTGTTCAGAGAAGTGTACCCCCTTTACCAGCTTGTATAGCTTGCACACTGAGTCAATTCTTGTAACATTTAAAGGGCTCCCTCAAGGAGAGCCAGAGCCCAGGGAAAGCTTATGTCTTAGAGGGGAGTGAGTTTGTCTTTGTAAATAAAGTACAGCCGTATGGGGAGAAGCGGGATCCGAACACTCACATTCCTGGGCAGTCTGGCTCACTCAGATTTTCTGAACTCTTGTTACAATTCCAGACCTCTCTCCTCTCTCCCTGAACCTCCTGGTGTGTTTCCATGGCCCTCTCCAGCCTCCCCCCCAAGGCTGCTTTCTGGTTGTCTTTTCTGATTGCTGTTGGAAGAGTCCATAGGCATGCTACCCACCTTTGACTTGACCCCACCCCCACCCCACGGGACCTTTATCATTGCATGAATATTTTAGGGCAGACCATGGGGTACACTGGGAGGAGGACACTTGAGCAGTGTTCACTTACTTGTAAAGATCAGGGAGCAATTGGTGCCCTCAGCTGCCCCAGGGTCCTGACCTTGGTGTACACTGCATTCTTTGGTTTGGCAGGTGGTTTGGGAGTAAGTGGCCAAGAACTGGAAGGGGAGGCCAAAGGTTAATTTGTGTTGTGTGGCAAGATATACCTGTAGAAAGGGCCTTGTTCTCCTTCCATGCACTAATGTTGTTTTGTTGTTAAGGAGAGAGGTTTCTGGGATTAAAGACCGTGATTGGCTCTTCTGCGATAGCTGCACTCTCTCTTTCTGGTAGCTACATCCACCCACCGTTCATCCAATGCTCGCTCTATGCAGGTTCTGCTCCAGGCAGAGCTTCAGCATCTGTCCATTCCTCCCACACGGTCTGGTATAGAAGACAAATCCACTCAAAAAGTGTTTCCAGTTCATGGTGATAAGAATATGGACTGCATTGTGACCAGGGTTCACTCAGTCCTAAAGGTGAAGCCAGGGTCCTGCAGGGTTGGGTGGCTTTGTGGAAATGGTGGCATGTAAATATCTTTGGAAGAGTGAGGAGGGGCTGGCTCGACACTGGCAGTATGTTCCCGGTGGAGGAAATGTGAGCGAGAAGTGTGATGAGTGAGAAACTCAGCAGGAGGCGAGGGCCTGAAAGCAGGGTCACCACAAACAGTAGGGCTTCAAAATGTACCTGGGAGCCAGCTCAGGGACAACCTGGGGGGTGACTCGGGACCATCTGGAGTCTGTCTGGCAAATATTGCTGCCCCAAATTGAGACCAGATGAGCTAATTCCAAATACATTCAGTATGTTAAAATAGGTAAGGAGCCCAGGTGTGGCCGATGGAGGTGGGTGCTTCCTGTGGAGGTGGCTAATACCCTCTGGCTCCCTCTCAGGGCCCTCTCTGCCCTTGCCATCATCACTCCAGTGTCTGTGCCTCTGCAGGTGGCTCCAGATGCCTGGCAAGCCACTCTCCTCCTGCTCTTGTTAACACTTCCAAGATCTGCCTGGTGTCTCTGTCTTCTCTCTCCTCTCCTCTTCTCTCTCTCTCTCCCTCCCTTTCTCCCTCTGTCTCTCTCTCTTTCTGTCTCACACACACCCAGCATGTATTACACTATGTTATTACACACACACACACACAGAGGGAGAGAGACAGAGAGAGCATGTGTCACACTATGTTACACACACACACACACACACACACACAGAGGGAGAGAGAGAGACAGAGAGAGAGAGCATATGACACAGTATGTTACACTTGATGGCTCCTGTGCCCTCTCCATCCGTATCCCACCCAGTCTACCTTATGGTCTGCACATGGAACCTACAAACGTGCTTCTTCAATATGTACCTTTGCTCATCAATGTTTCTTCTCTAGGTCCAGCTCTAGATTTGCTGTGGTACTATCTCACCAGGGTGGGAGCCACAGCTCTCCCCTGATTCCTTGCCTACTGGCCCTCCAATCAGCTTTCGGCTTCTTTGGCCCACAGTGACACTTCTAAAATGCAGCCTCGATCATGCCTGCAGACTAGTTGATGATTTTCTCAACTGGCCTTTGCCCTCTTGACTCCAAAGCATCATTGTGAGCTTCCATCCCCACCTTCCCATCCGGGGCTCTCATCTCTTACTCCTGCCTTCCCACTCTCTGCCCAACTTTCTGGGCCACTTTCAGCTCTGCATCCCAAGCTGAGGTCCAACAGGTACTGTTGATATTAAGGGAGACAGGATTGACTTGTGAGTGAGGCGAAAAGGGTCCAGGAGCTTCGTGAATGAGGACACTTTGGAGATATGACCTCTGGGTGATTATGATATTCATGGCTAGGAGGTGCTGGAGGCTGCCCTGAGAATTCTGGAAATAAATACCGTGAGAAACAGACTGTTAAGGAAGTGTACAGCCAGCACCCAGATCTGGTTTTTGTCAGTCTGGTCTTATGCACTACTTAAACGAACATATATTGTAGTCTGTGTCAGACACTAGGCATGGTGTGTATAGGGTCTGACTTAATTCTAGAATAACCCCAAGACATAGTGTATTACAATCCCCACTCAACGGATGTGGACTTGGTCATGAGATTCTTAAGTAGCTATACTCAACTTGGGATTCAAATCAAAGCTAAGTCTATGATTTAAGCCCTGACCACTGGGAACTACAGAAGGTCCTAAAAATAAGACATGCTTATTTCTAAATGGAGAGGGAGAACTGAGCACAGGGTGGTGGGATAAGAAATGGTGATGGATGAGCCTCCAGAAGGCTACAGAGGACAAAGTAGGGGAGATAGAAGAGCATACTGCCTCCTCAGTGACACTCAGGATTGGCCCCAGTGGCTCCCAGAACTTCATCCTAATCCACCTCGGAGGGTCAGCAGCCTGGGATGGATGTAATCATCAGAATCTCAAAGAATTGTGGATTACTCAACCCATCTCATGACCACAGCATCAAACAAGCCGATTAGAACTTCCATGATACAATGAAGTGTAGGCTTTTACAAACACACAACCCTCAAGTCTTGAATCCTGGAAGCCTAGAACCTTAGAACTTGAAATTGTGGGTTTATAGATGATACAGAAATCCTCTGGAGACCAGAGCCTACCCCCGTGTATCTTTCAAATAAGGAAACTGAGTCTCAGAGAAGGTAAGATTTTTCTGAACATCACCTTATGCATTTGCAGTTTCTGGAGGGAGCGCTCTTTCCAACAGCCTTGTACAGGAGCTGCTGCTCATGCCAGGGTCACTGAAACCAGGATGGCTGTGCTTGGCAGTCTCCCCCACTCCTGGTTTTCACATGGCCTTGGGCATGCACCTCCCTAGAGGAAGAAAGCACTCCAGGCACCTTAGAGGCCATGGTAGGGTGGAGTCTGTGGCCACTAAAGGCCTCCTGCCAGGCCCCCCACAGACCCAGCTTCTGCCAGGCATGTTGGTGGCAGGGAGGTATCCTGACTGAGTGGCTCCTGTCCTCACACCCTGAGCAGGCAGGGAAGGGAAGGCGTGCCAACTGGCACAGAAGCCAAGGCTTTAGGACTGCCCTGAAGAAGGTAGGACATGGTTTCTTCAGCAATTGACTGCGACCTAAGGTAGTCATGGTGTTGCAGTCACCCCTCCCTTGTGGGAGGAGGGGACTGAGGAAGAAAGAGATTATTCACTCCTTAGAGAATTGAACTGGCTCTAGCCAGCACCCCAGCTGGGCCTGTGTTCCACCCTCTGCCAGGGGAGGCTGAGAGATAAACACAGCTCATTTGATATGGACAAGCCAGGCCAGTCAGGCATTACTGGCTCCTGGGGGACAGGACCTGCCGTCTGGTGCCACCCTCTATGGTGGGTTGCTGGGAAGCAGGAAGGGAGAAAGGTAAGCCGTGTGTCCCTTTGGTCCTCCATGGCCCACTAAAGCCCAGACTATGGAGACATAACAATGACCTCAAAACTTTGCCCTGAGAGGCTCAGAGGGCAGAGCAGGAGCCGTGTGAAGAGCCAGAGGAAGACCTGGGTTCTCTTTGTAAGCCACTTCCTAAGGTATGGGAATGGCCTAGGAAATCCAGCACCAGGTGAGCATCAGGGGCCCTCTTTAGCCTACTCCTGTGTTTGTGTGTGAGCTCCCATACAAGCTCTCTTTCACTAAAGGACGGACCTTAGTGTGAGCCTGAAAGCCTAAGACGACATGATTTTGAACCCATTTCCAAGATGTGCTACCAGAAGTTAGGAAAGAGGCCCAAAGGGCAGCTTCTACATTGTAGACCAGTAGCAATCTAGGAGGAAAAGCCAAAGAATGGAGTATGGTAGCTAGTGGAGCAGAGACGAAGAAGTGACCATAGGCCTGGAGTTGGATTAGATGATGAGATAGGTGATGGGCTCTTCTTTGAACCCTGGGGCCCTGGGTTCAAGCCACTGGCTGTGGAGCATTGGGTGAGCCTTTGCCTTGTCATATAGTTTTCTTGTAACCATGTCGTCACAAAGCACTGCAGGATGAAAATGACTAGCCCATGTTTCAGACCGTTTTCATCTCCATGGCATTCAGCCATGTCCAAGAGGAGGCTGCTTTATGCCTATTGCTGTAATCATCACGTAGCATTGGATTAACAGCATCAGCTGTAATCA
>CAJQZJ010001826.1:21825535-21841187 GCA_907164525.1 Lophiomys imhausi | reverse complement strand
TTCTCC
This sequence comes from Lophiomys imhausi, assembly GCA_907164525.1. Taxonomy (NCBI): domain Eukaryota; kingdom Metazoa; phylum Chordata; class Mammalia; order Rodentia; family Muridae; genus Lophiomys; species Lophiomys imhausi. The sequence continues at coordinate 21,841,181 of CAJQZJ010001826.1, read as the reverse complement.
TTCTGCCATCTCCTTGTCCCATCAGAACTTCTTAGGCCAGGAGAGGGCTCTCCATCTTCAGCAGACCTTGGGTACTTGGGTACAGGGTGGCAAACACCTGCGTCCAGAAGTGAAAGCAGACTTTCAAGGTTATCTTCAGACACCTGGAGAATCTGAGACAGCTTGGGCTACAAAGGCCCTGTCAAAGGGAGGAAGTGCAGGCTCAGTCCAGGAGATCATATGACCTGCCCAGAGGCTTAGGGAAAGACCAAGAAGCACCAGGATGACACAGAGCATGGAGAAGGGTCTTATTTTCCATCTCATCATGGCCAGGCCCAACATAAAAGAAATAAGGGGACTCTCCAGCCCTACTATGCTGTTTTGTCCCTGGTAGTGCTCCCCATCTGCTGCCCCCTCCCACCCCATCACCTAAATGTTCAGTGAATCCCTCCCTGGGCTTATCATCAGGGCTACCACTTGCAGTTTCCTCCCTCAGAGGGGAGGAAACAAATGAACAGTGACCACTGAACACGTACTAGGAAGGTCACTCCATCTGGGACCAGCCCAGAACATCAGGATCTGAGCATATTGGGCTCAGGCTGAAGAGCCCTCCATGTGTGATTCTGGAGTTTCCCCTAACTCCTGATGGTCCCTGCACCCACCCCCATGCAGGTGCCTCCCTCTCAGTCCAGAACAGCCTGGTCCAGAGAAATCTGGCTTCACAGTGAACTAGACTGGCCTAGTGCCTGGAACTCACTCACCAGCGCCAGCTCTGCTCAGATTTGACACAGCCTTTCAAAGGGGCAAGAGGCACATTCAAGACCCCCCCCCCCAGGTCAAAAAGCATCTTCCTCTCCATTATGCCTTATAGACCGTGGGGAAGGGGCTTCCTCACACACGAGGGAGTGAGGGCCTATCTCCACATCATAGAAGTTATTTCTTGCCACTGTGATGTAGCCCTTTGGAGCTATATGCTGGCTCTTGGCTTCTAAGCTGGGGCTCTGAGGACAGTGCTGGCTATTTCTCAATTCCTGAAACTCAGTTCCAGCATCCATGTTTTCCGTTCCCCTTCATGGGGCCTCATGATTAATCCCTGGATAGAGGTCTTGTTCCTGAGGTTCCCCAAGGCTGTGCTGGCCTACCTGAGGCCTCATGGGCTATATCTGTTCTCTCTGGCCAGAGGCTGCAATAGCTAACAGCTAGTGCCACCTCACAGACCATGTGCTTAGGGCCTCAGTGCCATGTATGGTGCCAAGGGAAGCTTCCCACAAAGTGAAAATACCACAGGATTCAATTAATAACTCATTCCTCCTGGGGCTTCACTAGACTAGATACATATATATTTATCTATATATCTATCTATATCTATATCTATATATCTCATCTACCCACCCGCCCAGCCAGCCAGCCACTCCTACATTTACCCATCCATCCACCCATACTCCCATCTTTTCACCTATCTATCCATCTATCTACCCATCCACCTATCTATCCATTCATCCACCCATCCATCCATCCACCTATCCCACACCCATTTGTCTATCTATCCATCCACCCATTCATTAATACATACACATATACAAACAAACATACATACATATATACACACCCCCATCTATCCTTCTACTCAGGGAATCATTTATCACACATGCTTCATGCTCGGAACTCAAAGAGTTAAGGTCTCAAGAGTTCCAATACTGGGAGAGAAGGTAGGAAAAGGAATAATGACAGCACTGTAGGAATGGGTGTAACTGGTCTGGGAAGATCGCTCATTTGGTAAAGTGCTTGCCTCAAAAGCATGGGAAGCAGAGTTCAGTCCCCAGAAGGAATATGGAAATGCTGGGGTGTAGTGGCACACACTTGTAATCACAGCACTAAGGACGTGAAGACAAGGGGATCCCAGCCAGACTAGCCTGCCTGGTGAGCTCCAGGCCAATGGAAGGCTCTGTCCCAAAGGAAGAGGGCAACATTAGTGAAGACGATACCCAGGGTTGTCTGTCCTCTGCTTTCCATATTCACATACATATGTGTGAACACACAACCACACACACATAAACACATTTGAAAAGAAGAATTGGGTAAAATGATAAACGGAACCCAGGTGTGATAGGCCCTGAGAAGAGGAGGTTATAATCACCTTCAGGGTGGGTCAGGAAAGCCTTCCCACTAAGACTTAGTGGGCAGGTCATTCACTTGCTGTCCACACAATGGCAGGAAGACTGGCATTGGTAAAGGCTTGGTTTCCTCCTGGGACGTCAAGTATTAGCTTAGGGCCGGCCGCAGGGCTGGCCGCACTCCAGACATGACAGAACCATGTTCTGTGTCATCTGAATAAACAGTATTGTATGCTGTAAGCTACAGAAACGCTTCACTGGTCTACACAGCTCAGCCTTCTCTTCTTCATTTTCCCTCTTCCCCTCTGTCCCTCCCTCCCTACACCATTGGCAGGTGTGAGGATGGTGCTGGCAACAGGAGCAGCAGTGGAGAAAAGAGGCTAAAGGAATAGTTTTTATATTTTGTGGAGGTGACAGATGGCCAGCACATTTCAGATGGTAACCATTGGGGTTATGGTTTAAGACGGGCTAGGGACCTAGTGTAGTGTCTGAGGAGGGACAATGGGGTTAGAGACCAGACTGGAACCCTGCAGATTTATTCCATGTTTACTCGTTTACTTGGTATCTCATCGGATTTGGGGGAGGGAGGGAAGTGACCAGGCAAGTTGTGAGTGTCACCCCATCCTACCTACGTAGCTCACCCTGTATCTTCCCACAGGAATCTTCCACTTGGTTCAGATCAAGCGAGTCAGGAAGCAGGATTTCCAGAAAGAGGCTCAGAACTTCCGGCTGCTCACTGGCACCCATGAAGGTGGGACCTTGGGCTAGGAATAGGGCCAGGGAGGGGAGCAGACACAAAGCAGGACCTCTTGGGGAGTTCCCAGGCTGCTGGTGTCAGGGGGAGGGGTGGAGGGTGCTGTCAGCCACAGACGTCAGTTCCCAGCACAGGAATCCAGTGGGTGTCTGGGCCAGAGATTTCTCAATCCCTAAGTGAGAAAGAGAAGGTGAGACTGAGCAGCTGGCTTTGTCTTGGCCCAGTAGTGTCAGGTTTGAGGCCACATGCCCTCATGTGTCCCATGCCTTTAGACTAGACTAGTGGTACTCAACCTGTGGGTCACGACCCCAAAGAGGTACACTGATATTTACATTACAATTCATAACAGCAGCAAAATTACAGTTGTGAAGTGACAACGAAATAATTTTATGGTTGGGGATCACCACAACATGAGGAACTGTATTAAAGCGTCACAGCATCAGGAAGGTCGAGATCCACTGCTCTAGACTGCCTATTGCCAATGAGACCTTTCTAACCATTTTTTCTTGACATTCTAATTTTCTCTGCATTACTCTGGATCTTGATGGGGTTTTGGGGGTGACAGGTCAGGTGACAAATGAAACATTACCTACAAAAGTCAGGAAACCGATCCCCTAAATGCAGGGTATCTGAAGGCTAAGTCCCAAACAACTATAAGATAGGGATCTCACCTCTCCACCAGTGAGTCCCAAACCTTGACCTGCCTCAAGTATTAAAAGCCTCAGTCACCAGCACTGTTGTACACTTGCTTGTGAACTATGTGGCCATACACACCCCTTGTCTCTTCTACCTTCCTCCATGCAGGTTACTGGACCGTCTTCCTAGCCCAGACTCCAGAGCTGAAAGTCACAGCCAGCCCAGACAAAGTGACCAAGACATTATAACAAGGACCTAAACAGTTGCAGCTTATTGTTTTTGTTATTATATATTAATAAATAACTTGCATTATCCCCCACCCTGCCTATTGACTTCACATCCCATTTCTAGGGACCCTTCTAGAAAGGTGCCTTTGTCCTGAATTGGCATGGGTGGGAGCAGATTCAGAAAATGCACAGAGGGACCCGAGTCCTCACAGCCGCTTTTCATCAGAGCCACGGAGAGCTCTGCGGCCTCCTTATCCAGGCCCTTGTCTCCCAGTACCCTTACCTCTAAGCCCCTGAAAGGCTGCTTTTATGGGTAGCACCCTCACCTCTCCAGCAGCTTCACGGCCCTGAGCCTAAGGGGAGGAACTGAGTTAGTTTAGTGTACTTCCCTGGGGCCTGGGGCCTTCCTATGGCCAGCCATCCCTACTTCAGGGAATCTGAGTTTAGAGAGGTGCTGGAGTACTGACTGGCCTGAAGGCACACAGAGGGCTAGTGGCCAGATAGGATTGGAGGCCAGGGCTCTGGCTCCAGGCAAGTACTCCTTCCCCAGTTTTGTTTTGTTTTTTTTTTTTTTCCCTGCCACACGAACAGCCTCACCTCTAAGGGATCCAAGACTGCAGTCCCATTGCCAAGTTGGCCGGTTGTCTGAGAAGGCCTAGCCCTTACAGTCAAAGACAAATCAACCATTTATCCTACCCACGTGTGTAAGTGCTCGCAATGTCGAATATGCTTTATGGCCCGTGACTTCACTTACGTCAAACAACGTAAGATTTACCCCCACTCTGGAGAGGCCTTTAAGGCTCGAATAAGACAGTCTTTCCCAGAGCCTCACAGTGAGGAGCGGCAAGGCAGGACCTGAACTTGGGTCCTCTGCCCTCCTGGTGAAACTCTCAAGACAGCAGGCTCAGCCATCCACAGCCCCAGCTCCCCACTCCCTCCATCCAGAACCAAAAAGGAGCAGTGAAGAGAAGGTGGGACAGAGTCCTGTTAGCTGGACCTGTGCGGCCACCTAGAGAGCCCACCCTGTTGTCTCCAGAGCCTTGGTTTCCACTATACTGTCTCTAAGGTCCGGGGATCTAAGCAGACACCAATGCCACCTTTTCTCTTGGGGTTGGGGGCAGGCTCCATTAGAAATACATGTCTATGGCCTTCCTGTCATCTCATAGCCCCTACCTGTCCCTTAAAAGGGAGCATCATCATTTTGGCTAGCTTGGTCACCACAGGGACTTAACTTGGCAACTCTGGGGGTGGGTTCTGAGCAATTCAGGAACCTAGGAGCCCAGTCATTTATAGGGTGGACTCTGAGCATCAGTCATCCCAGCTATACGGAATGACTCTTCAGTGAAACTTTCCCAATGCCCCCTTGTAGTGAGAACTTTGTAATTTTTGTTTCTTTAAAAAACACAGAATGAGCCGGGCGGTGGTGGCGCACGCCTTTAATCCCAGCACTTGGGAGGCAGAGGCAGGCGGATCTTTGCGAGTTCAAGGCCAGCCTGGTCTACAAAGTGAGTCCAGGACAGCCAGGGCTACACAGAGAAACCTTGTCTCGAAAAACCAAAAAAAAAAAAAAAAAAAAAAAAACACAGAATGAGGGCTGGAGACATGGCTCAGCGGTTAAGAGCACTGGCTGCTCTTCCAGAGGTCATGAGTTCAATTCCCAGCAACCACATGGTGGCTCACAACCATCCATAATGAAATCTGGTGCCCTCTTCTGGCCTGCAGATATACCTGCAGACAGAACACTGTATACATAATAAATAAATCTTTAAAAAAAAAACACAGAATGAAATGTTATGGGAATATGTTTTTGTTTTAATCTTAACAGTGGAGACATGAGGCTGCTTCACAGCAGGTGACTATGATTTGCCTCATGCTCTAGCAGGGGTGAGGATTTGACAGCTACAGATAGTTTCTGTGTGTGTGTGTGTGACATTTGAAATTCTGGGAACTTTTTAGAGGATATATAAATGCTAGGACCCCGAAAGGAGGGGCTGCTGTTGGTGACTTGATGCTATTGGTTGTGGTTTGTCAGGTAGTCATGTGCAGAGAAAGAGAAAGAGAAAGAGAGAGAGAGAGAGAGAGAGAGAGAGAGAGAGAGAGAATCAAACAGCCAAGATCAGGAGTCTGTTGGGCTTCACCCCAACAGACAATCATGTGCAAAGAGGGGAAGGCAGGAAGGAAGGAAGGAAGGAAAGAAGAAATCAAACACCAAGGACCAAACTTGCCCCAAGGAACTTGATGCCCCTAATCAGCAGGAAGTAGTCTAACTTTGCTCCTTTTCCTCTCTATGCTTTTTTCTCTCCTCTCTAGTGTTAGAGGGTTAATAGGGTGGAGAAGGGTGTAAGAGAGAAAAAAGGGCCCACAAAGTAGCAAATACTAGCTACACTCCCTCTTATCCCCCCCCCCCCCCCCAAGTCCCTGCAGCCCTTTTTACAGCACAGGGCTGTAGTTAGTCTCTGCAGTCCTGGGTTTCAGGGCAGGAATGGGTCTCTGTGTACTCTTCCTGATCTGGCAGGACAAGCTGCCTTCCTGGTTTCTTTAATAGGCTTATCTGGAGCCTGTGATGTGTACACCAAGCCTGCTTCCCCATCGGGGTGAAGGGCACATTTTATACATCAAGCCCTCCTTACTTCAGTCCAGCCCTTTCTATTTGAGCACACACTCGTTTTGAACAACACCATGCTGCTCCAAGATTTAACACATTTTTCCAGCCACTCTTGGGTAAGGTTTATACTACACCAATGACACAGAATAAGAGGCTTATATCACCCTTCCCAAATCTGGAAGAGGAGGACAACAATGTGGACTAAGTGGTGGAATTGTGACATCTGAGTCATGAAGGACTTCATGGGGCACAGCCCTTAACCCCAACTGAGGATATTTAACACAGGCTCTGGTGGATGGGGAGAGATAGAGGAGTCATATATGGAGAGAGAGGGGAGGTTGGGTAACATGTAGAAGCAGAAAATTTTGTAATGAGAAGCAAATGACAAGAGTCACCATCACTCACCAGCACTGGAGTGTTGGGCATTGAGCAGTTGGAGGTGAGGCTGCCTCCCAGCTGAAAGGCCCAGGCTTCTACCCAAGAGACAATCTGTGATTTAGAAAGCTGCCTCTACCTGCTGCAGAAGAATGGCCTGGCACAGTTATGTTGACGCCAGGGAGGAACTGTTTAGGGAATTTATGTGAGAGGCTTGGGTAGGAGGGAGGCCATAGGAAGGCAGGATGGACTGAGTGTAAAGTTGAGGGAGAGGGAGGAATCTCACCAAATGGCTTCTAAACGCGCACACACAGACACACACACACACACACACACACACACACGCACACATGCATGACTGCACACACACACACCACATGCATACACCACACATGGGGAGATTGCCAATAGCACTCTGGGTAAATCATGGGTTACCAGAAGGTTAGGCTAGAGACAGAAGGTGGGAACTGTTGGCTTGTAGATGATGATCAAATCCAGGAGGAGAGGGCCCACAACCTGCGAAAGATTGTAGGGTGAAAGGAGAAGGGAGACTGAGACAAAGGCCTGGAGTATCTTGCTAGGGAGACCACAGGGAAGGCAGGAGACTCACCACCAAGAAGTCGAGTAAGTGAGGCCTGAAAGAGAGCCCTCTGTGAAGATAAGGACAATCTTGTGGCCACTGTAACCATTAGTGTTGGTTAAAAGGCAGAGGGACCAGAGTGACCGGCTGTGTCCATGGGATGGAAGACACTTTTGGTTGGGGGCAGGGATCCAGCCAATCTCAGTATTGAGAAGATGCCAGGGAGAGGAAAGGGATAAAAGAGAAGTGAGGATTGAGAGGTAGATATTCAAAGATGACCTAAGATTCATTTTTTGCTGGCCACAAACCCACCATGTTACACTGACTCCCCTCTGAGAAAGAAGGAAAAGGCAGTCCTGGGGGCTCTTTGAGGGATCTACTACTGCCTGGAAGTCAGTGATACCCACCCACCGTTGTAGAATGCTCAAATGTTTATCATCCCATCTCCTCTCCAGAAGACCCCGGTGAGGTGCAAATTTCTGTTCACGCCACACAGATGAGGAAATTAAGGCCCAGAGAATGAATGGTGACACTGAGATGAGAGTAAAAGGAAGGATGTGCGTTCCAGGCCGGGTCTGTGGCACGCACGGTGGCCTCACAGACCTCCCAGCACTGCAGGGCCAGCAGACCTGAGCTTAAAGCCCATATTCCACTTGGCCTCCCCAGGTAGCCTTCTGGCCCCAGTGTTGGTTCATTTACTGTGATGTCTCCAGGTTGCTTGGGGCCAACTCCTCTTGCTCTTCCCCCTGCAGCTGCAATACCACCTCTTCCCATCTTCCAGGGATGCTGGGCTCTGGGAAATGGCAGTATTTCTGAGAATGAAGAGGTGGTCTGTGGTTTGGAGCTGCCTTGGGGTTAAGAGAAGGCCTGGGGCCACACTAGCCACAATGGCATCTCTCTCTAGGACTGGCTCAGTAACCCATCTTTTCTACCCTAGTCCCTGGAAGGCAGCCCTCCTTGACTTCTCCTACTCAGACTCATGTATGGGAGAAGAGTGGGAACCGCTTATCTGGTGAGGCTGAAGCTGGCAGGGGCTGGACCAGTGTGGGTCTCTGTGCACACACCCTTCTCTGCACAGAGAAGCATTCTAGAATTAAACCATGGATCTGTACCTCTGCTCTGGGCTGATTTAATGACCACATGGCATCTGGTTTTACTCTCAGTCTCATTTTATTCAGCCCTAGTGCAAATCACACAACATGTCTAAGGTCAAACGGCAATGAACCCACTCAGAGACTAACTAGAAGGTCTGGGTTGTTAAAATCTGCTCACAGCTCCCTGACACCAGCCTTTCCCTTCCCACCTCACCCCTGCTAGAAAGTTCTAGCTATCAGCCCAGGTGGCCTTTTCAAACCATAATTCCACCAGTCTCTCCCTCATTAAAGCTGTCTTTCCAGGACTTCCCACTGCCCTGGGGTAACAGCAAAGCTCTGTGTCCTGGCCCTTCTTGATGTCTTCTGCTACCTTCAACACAATCTCCTTTTTTGTTCTCCTAAGCAACAGGAAGGACCAGGGAAGATGCCTTAGTTCTATTGCCTTGAAAGTCTTATGACCAAGGCAACTCTCATAAAATAAAGCATTTAATTGGGGGCACCCCAGGCTACAAGTCTGTGGGCCAGGGACTAGAATATAGTACTTTGAATGAGAATGTCCCCTACAGGCTTATATACTTCAGTGCTTGATTCCCAGTTAGTGGAACTGTTTGGGAAGAATTGGGAAGTGTGGCCTTTTTTGAAGAGATGTGTTAGTGGGTGTGGGCTTTGAAGTTTCAAAAGCCCATGCCAGACCCAGTCTCCCCTTCTCCCCCCACCCCTGCCCCTTATCTGCTTGTCTGCCACCAAGCTTCCTGCCATGATGATCATGGACCAACCCTCTGAAACTATAAGAAAGCCCCCAATTAAATGCTTTCTTTTATGAGAGTTGCCTTGGTCATAAGACTTTCAAGGCAACAGAACGAAGGCATCTTCCCTGGTCCTTCCTGTTGCTTAGGAATTAATTGTATGTTCTTCCATAATAAAACTTATTCTTCTATATCTACCACCAGGCAGTGGGCCTCTTATGCAAGAGGCCACATAGTAACATCCCTCTGCACCCCACCTGTGTCCCGCAGGAGGCCTTCGGTACACACTAATCAGAGAGGGGAACACAACAATGGCAGTGAAAGTAAGGGTGGTGAGAGGGACTTGAAGGCACCAATTACAAGGACTCAACAGTTTGTTGAGTAGCTTGGCTCTCTCACAGTATGACAGCCTGCCTCAGAGTCAGCGGCACTATGTGGCTCAGAGCTCCAAAGGCCAGCTTCTTGCTAACAAAGCAGCATCTGTGTGGCCTTTTCTGGCCAGAAGTCACCTGCCTGATTTCTGCTTCATTCTGATGGTTCCTTGAACCACCACTCCCACTGTCACCCACACTATTGCTGCAGTCTCCATCCTGCCACAGTCATTATCAGGCCTCACCTTTATGGGGCCCAGGCAAGAATGCAAACAGGGTCTGTATTTCTCAAATATTTAGAACAAACCATTCCGCATGTCCTATCTTCCACCCTTAGCAATATATCTGTCAAATGACCCAGAAGGCCAACTTCAAATACAAAATTTTCTGGCTTCTATAAATTCCTTGGTAGCACAGGACCTCCCCTTCCCTTCTGCTTTGTTTCTTTATTTTCTTTGCTGGGGGCCGGGGGGGGGGATACCCAGGCTGGGCTCCAACTCACAATCCTCCTCCCTTCTCCTTCCAAGTGCTAAGATTATATATGTGCATTACCATGCCTAGATCTTTTTTTCTTCTTATTCTAGCTCTGTTCACAGGTGGGACCACCCCAGCCTGCATCCTGTGACAGCTGTAGGAGATAGCCTGTATGTGCTTTCCCCCCACATCAGGCCACACCGACCTTATGCTCTCTTTTAGCAGGAGAATTCATCTGTAACAACAGAATGAAGCAGAAATCAGGCAGGTGACTTCTGGCCAGAAAAAGGCCACACAGATGCTGTTTTGTTAGCAAGAAGCTGGCCTTTGGAGCTCTGAGCCACATAGTACCACTGACCCTGAGGCAGGCTGTCATATTGTGAGAGAGCCAAGCCACTTGGAGAGGTGTTCCTAGATGCCCCAGTGGCCAGGTCCAGATGAACATCAGTTCAACTACCAGAAAGGATAGCCCAAGAATGTGACTAGCGGGCCCGGGCATGGTGGGGCATAGACAAAGCATTTGCATTGGTTGACCCCAGCTTCTAACAATTCAGAAGCAGTAAGCAGTTGTGTGGGGGGGGAGGGGCAGTAATTTGTCATGCAGCAAAGGTAAGTGAAACTTGTTCAGATTCCACCCAAGCCCACTGTTCCCTGCTGTACCAAATGGTCCCCCTGAGAATAGGTGAGGATCACACTGTCTGCAAACAGATTCCACTGTCTGGACAGAGTTCTAGTCTTCCTGGTTTCTGAGTGTACTCTTTGAGGGGAGTAGGGTGCCCAACCCTTTCATTCTAGGTGTCCTGGTGCTATGGGTAGGACTGAAAAAGTGTCAGTGTGAGGGTGGGGGAGGTGCTGCTTCTGGGAGGGAGTTGACAGCAGATAACAGCTTAGTGACTTACCACAGCTCTAGGTGACAGAGAGGCTGGCTGTCTAGGCCAGAACATGGCCATAGAGAAGAAGTGGATGGATTTAAGAGCCCTCCCCATCTAAATAGAAGGTAGAGTCATCAAAAGCCGTGCCAATCAGACATGGCGACCACCTCCCTCCCCCAACATTTAAGAAAACAGATGGCTTCACAGTTCCCACCATTGGAGACGTGTTGTAGCCAGTCCCCACTTGTAACACCTCCATTCTCTTGTCATTGTCGTATGTGCTGGTTCCTACTTCCAGGTGATCTCCCAGTTTAGAGAACCTAAGAATTCATAGCCCCTCACACCGATGGTGACACTTAGTGGCTGAGGGTGTGCGATACCAACACTCCAGCTCCTTTGAGCTGCTGTCAAGAGATGAGGAGCCACCAGTACCGTCTCCAGATCTTTGCTGCAAGACAGCTCCCCTGTGTGTGTTTTGGCTCGAATCATCCCTGTCCACTCCTCTTCCCTCCCCTTCCTACCTCTCCTCCATTCTACTCCATAGTTACTGGTCCATCTTAGAATCACCTCCTAATATTTCACCTTCACCTGATGCCTCAGCTCAACCTCTGAGTCTAGGAATCCCAGCAAAAGGTACTTACCACAGAACCAAGTATTCTGTCCTTCCAGCCTGCAGCCTCCAACAGACCCAGGTCCAGTGTTAATTTTGATTATAATTTGCCTGAATTAAGAAACACCAAAGGGGGCTGGCTAGGTGGCTAAGCGGTAAAGGAGCTTCCTGCCAAGGCTGACCTCCTGAGTTTGATCCCTGGGTCACAAATATTATGGAAGCAGAGAACTGATTATCCTAAAAGTTTTTTTCTGACCTCTGTGCACACACTGTGGTGAATGTGTGTGTGTGTGTACTCACACACACACTACACCAAATAAATGATGAAAGAAAGAGCAATGGATCCAGGGCATTCATGAAGCATACCTTTGGAGTATGTCTATGATGGTGCCTCCAGGGAGGTTTAACTGTTCTGTTTTGTCTTATTTTTGTCAACTTTGCACAAGCTACATCCATCTGGGGAGAATCTTAATTGAGGAAAAGCCTCCATCACATTGGCCTGCAGGAAATCTGTGAATATTTTCTTGATTAATGACTGATGTGGGAGGACCCAGCCCACTGTAGGTTGGGGCTAGCTGGGCAGGTAGTCCTCGAGTGTATAAAAACAAAAACAAACAAACAAAAACCAGGCTAAGCCATGGAGATCAAGCCAACAAACAGCTCACCTCCATGGTCTCTGCTTCAGTTTCTGCCTCTAGGTTCCTTCCCTGATTGAGGTCCTACCTTGACTCCCCTCTGTGATCTAAGCCTTTCCTCTCCAAGTTGCTTTTGGTCATGGACTTTATCACAGCGATAGAAACCATAACTAAACAGATGGTCACTCACTGAGCCTGGAGCTCACCAATTTGGTCAGATTGGCTAGCGAAGAAGGGTCAGGGGCGGGACTATCTCTGTCGGGGGTTGTAGATGCTGCTATGTAAGTTTTTATGCTGAGTCTGAGAGTAAGAGCCCTCTGGTCCTTATGCTTGCTTGACAGACACTTTACCTATGGGGTCAAATCCCCAGTTCCTAAACTTCTATTTCAAACAAGCATCCCGGGAGACCCAAAGAAGCCCTTCAGAGCGCAAGGATCCGAACCTCCGTGGAGACGGCTGCCCATGATCCATTCTGACCCACACTGTTTTCTTCCTATGGTGACTGTCCCAGCCTCTTTCAGAGCTCTTCAAAACTCACTGGCAACCCTCCAGTCCTTCATAACCAGCCAGCGTAGAGGTAGAGGGATTCCCCAAAGCTCAACTCTGACCTTCTTACTCCAGGGTCCATAGCTGCCCATGCACCTCCCCCACCTGCTCAGCAAGCACGGACTATTGCATTTTCCCACTGCCTAGCTGCCCCACCCAATGCCCCACAGCATCTCCTCATCCTCCCAAGACACAGCCTCTCCCCTAAAGGTCCTCTGAGCTTATACCCGCTCAATTGTCAACCCTATCTTCCTACACAAGCATCCGAAGCCATAATTAAGGGCTGGTTGGCTATAGTGAGTGCTGTGAGTAACTGGACAACTGAGGCTCCGCGCACGGATCACTCACTGGTCCTAGAGGCAAGACTCGAACTCGAAACGCCTCCACTGCCCCCGCGGCTGCCAGCAGGGTGCGCGGAGCCGGGACAGGGGGGCGGGGGTCGGGGCGCGGGCGCTGAAGAACGCGGGCTTTGATTCGCGACTCCGGCGTGGACCCAGACGCTAATTAAAAGCGCCTGGGCCGCGGGGGCGGCGGGGCGGGCACAAAGCCGGCTTTGACCCGGCGGCACAGGCCCGGCTTGTGGGACGTGTTTGTTTTTGCTCGTAAAGCGCAGCGGCCCAGCGGAGCCTGGCGAGGGCCCCTGAGGCCAAGGCCATCCCCTCTGCCTGCTCCCAGCAAGCCCCCGCCCTGAGCAGGAGCTTGTACTCTCCCGGCCTCAGTTTGCCCCTCCATTGCCCGGTAACGATAACATGACAGTGTTAACTGTGACTGAAGCCTCCTGAGTTCAATGCCCCGAATTAAAGCTCTTCCCGCTGTACAGATGAAGTCCAGAGAGAGTGAGCGCCTCGCCCAAGGTCACAGGGTTCTAAGTGTAAGAGCCAGGGCTGGAACACAGGCTCTCAAAGCCACCGGAAGCCGCCTCTCCGAAGAGGGAGAGCTAGGAAGGGGCCAGCTGGCAACAGGAAGGTGGGTTTCAGCAAGGAGGCGTTTCCTGCTCACCTCCCATCAAGCTGCCCATCCCTGAGCTCCCCAGGGTGGGCGTTCCAGCAGGGGACTAGATAGAATTCCCTGGAGCCCTGAGGCTCCTTCCAGCCCAGGCTGCGCACCAATGGCAACTGCTCTGGTGGGGAGGTGTCCACCCGTTAGGTTGGGTGAGGGAGTGTATGGGTGGGCCTTCAGGGTGCAGGTTTGTGTGGGTGAGAACCAGGAAAAGATGGGAACCTCCGAGGTTGTAAGATGCCCTGGCTGCAGTGGTTACTCACTGAGGTTCTGAGCCTGGGGTCTCCTCTTAAACAGCCTTCCAGCTTTGCTGGGCTCTCTACTACCCACTTTTCACCTGGCTTCTACTTACTAGTCAGCTCTCAGCTCAAAGCTGTGACTTCCCAGCAACCCCCCCACACACACTTTCCCTTTGCCATCCTAGGGTATTGACATGCTCAATGTCTTTGTTCTTAATGCCAGACAAGAAGCCCCCAGGGTGGGACTGTTCAGAGGTTGCCAGCCCACCCTCACCACTATGGCTACTTCCCATGTATATGCTAGCCCAGAAAGATCCACCGCAGGGCTTTCTCTGCTGTGGCCCAGGGCTCAGCCTATACTGCCCATGGATTCGGTCAAGGCCTGGCAGGGGGGTTTGGGATAGGGTAGAAGTCTTCAGAGAATAACAAGAGGCTGCTAGGAAGGTTCAGGCTCATTAAAGAAAAGAGGAACAAAGTAACTGACAATTCCCATCCAATGAGATCCCACACCAATACAGGTGTCCCAACCCACCTCTCAGACTGGTCCTCTAGCAACTTGAACACTGAGCCTTTGCACTTCCCTCCCTCCTCCCCACCCCCACTGGCCAAAAGTCTGCAGATTGAAGCCTGGGGAGGGCTCTGATCCTAGCCACCTGTGAGGAGGAGGACAAGAAGAGGAGGAGGGGGCAGCCAGAGGGAGGACTTCTCAAGGCTTTCTCCCTCCCTAAGCCCTGGGAGCCAGAGCTTGGACAGAGACACTATTAACACAAAATTTGCAAACATGGCTTCTAAAAATAGCTCAGGCTGGCAAGGCCCACCTGGCACAGACTGCACCTTTGCGGCTGCTGGCCTGCTTCCCTCAGCACGCTGGCCACCAGTCTGTCAGCAAACATGTCACTTTGCCCTCCCCAACCCATGGTTAAGGGGCCACTGCAGCTCTGGAGGTGGGACCAGGGTAAAGACTCATGAACATGAGATTTGTCCCAAACTGCTAAGAAGGGGGGGGGGGGGGGTCTGCCGGCCGGGGGGGGGAGACTCTCATCTACAGGAGATAGGAGATACAGCCTATAAGGAGGTCTGAAGATGGGATGGGGGATGGGGTCCAAAAGGGCTGAAAACAGCATTTAGAGAAAAGGGAAAGGAAAGGAAAGGAAAGAAAAGGAAAGGTATCAGCTCAGGACCCCCAAGACTAAGTTCTCAGCACAAAGGAGATTTATTCACCCCAAAGGGACAGAATGCAGAGATTAGGGACAGAGACAGGAGATAGAGGAAGACGGAGAAGGGAACAAGAGAGAGGGAGGAGGGGTATTTGTTCTGGAGTAGGACAAAGGACTGTGTCTGGATAGAGAGGAGACAGGTGTGGCCCATAGGAAAATGGAGGCTTATAAAGGTACAAGGGGGCACCCCGTGTTAAGATGAGGTGTTTAGTTTTAATTCTGCATGTTAATTAGGTGGGCCAAAAAGGTCTTTAGATTGCTGGACTTCAATACTTTGACCACAAGGCTGGACCTTGGTGGTCAGCCTCAGGAGGAGGAAGTGGCCAAAGAAGGGAATAGGTCTTGGTGCCTAGCTTTAGGAGTATAATCTAAAGGGTTTTTAGCAAGGCAGAGGGGATGGAGGAGAAGGGCAAGGCCTGGCAGAGCCATGCTCTCCACACTCAAGCTGCAAGAGTCCCTTCAGACTCCACAAAGGAACCTGGTCCATTCTGAGTAGAAAACACCCAGGAGATAGATGGAGTAACTGTCATTAATAACAAGTCTCAAAATGCTCCTTCTCCATTATCTATTTTC
>CAJQZJ010001826.1:21794735-21809587 GCA_907164525.1 Lophiomys imhausi | reverse complement strand
GTGTGTGTGTATGAGTGTGTGTGTATGTGTGTGTGTGAGTATGTGTGTATGTGTATGTGTGAGTATGTGTGTGTGTGTGTGTGTGTGTGTGTGTGTGTGCATGTGTACTGGCAGGTAGACCATAGATGAGTCAGCCCTAATCCAACACATTCCTACTCTTGAGAAGCTCCCATTCTGGATGGGGAACCAGATAGACATGTAAGCAGTATGTCACATGTATATGATAAGCAAAAAGGTAATTATAGTGTACACAGAGAGCCATACTGGGCCCATTTACAGGGAGGTGCAGTCAGGGAGGACTTCTTGGGCAAGGTGACATCAAAGCTGGGCACTGAAGGATGAGTAGGAGTTAGGTAGGCAAGGCAAACAAAGGAGTGAGGGTAAGGCAGAGCAAGCCAAGTCAAGAAAAATAGTGATTCCCCAGAGATGAGTAAGAACAGAGGTGCAAGCAGTTGGGCGGCATTCACTGGTGAGTGTGGGGTGACTGGTAGAAGCATAACATGGGCATCAATGTTCAGTATGAGCCTGTGTGTCCTCCAGACCAGGGCCAGGCCAGGAGACAGTCTGTAACAGGAATGAGCCCTTCTGGTGTCTCATTGTGTTCCCCCAGACATGTGTAAAAGGCCTGGCAGCTGCCTTGGTCTCCTGGTGGTGGGAGGGAGGGGATGGGGCCATGCCAAATTACAGCTACTGAGTAGAGGCCGGAGTGACCTCAGGAGCTGGCTTCATCAGTAAGCGGCTCATGCTCTTGGACTTAGAACCAGAGCGGTGGGGAGGAGAGGGTGGGAAAGCAGAGTGGGTGTCAGGAGGTACCAGGAGGGAGAAGATAACAGCTGGGACCAGCAGGGAATTAGAATGTGATGTGGATGCCACCTATCACACTATGAGACCTTGGACCAGATGCTTGCCCATGCTAGGTCTGTCCCGACGGCGTCGCTATTGGTGCTGTCTCTTTAGGAGCCTTTGTGGAAGACAGGAATCTTGAGGCTTTCTGTTCATTCCTACAGATATGGCTCACGGTGGGTAAAAGGGACCCTTCCCTTGGCTGCCAGAGTTGAAAGCAGAACTCTAGTAGCAAAGTGCCTTGAAGTACCTGCACACCTTGTTGGATAGTCACACTCTGTGACCCATGTGAGGTGAACTAGCTCCCACCAGGGGGAATACACAGCTACCTCTAAACTTTGGGCATCTCAGCCTCTGCCCACAGAGGCCCTGCTCTGTATTTGCCTGTGGCCTCCTCAGCCAGTTCTTAAACAGCAACTCACAGGTACAATGCCTTTATAGGCCTTCTAGAACAAACCACTGCAGAATAGAGTCTTATACACAGAAAATTCTTTTCTTTACATTTCTAAAGGTCAAGTGTCTAACATCCAGGGATGGGCAAGGATGGTTTCTCCCGAAGTCCCTTTCCCTGACTTACAAATGGCCACCTTCTCCCTGGTCATCTCCATGTCCTTGTTTTAGATTTCTCATTTTCTTTGGTTGCTGTACTGATTTCTGCAATCAAATCTTCCACACCTGAGATTCTGTCTTCGGTCTCTTGTATCCTATTTTTGTTTTTTTTTTTTTTGGTTTTTCGAGACAGGGTTTCTCTGAATATCTCTGGCTGTCCTGGACTCGCTTTGTAGACCAGGCTGGCCTCGAACTCACAAAGATCCGCCTGCCTCTGCCTCCCAAGTGCTGGGATTAAAGGCGTGCGCCACCACCGCCCGGCTTGTATCCTATTTTTGATACTCATGTCTGTAGTTTCTGTTCTCTTCCCTTGGTTTTCCACCTTCAGGATTATCTCTACTTGTGTTTTCTTTATTGCTCCCATTTCCAATTTCAAGTCTTGAACAGTTTTATATGTTACATGTTTCCTGCTCCAATTTAGTTGTCTTTGTCTGCCAATCTTTCATAGCCTTGTCTCTTTCCCATTCATATTTGACTGAATTGACTTGGAGGTCTCTAATGGTATTCTCCAATGCTTTCATTTATAAAATTGAGAATTCTTTAAATTCTTTCAGGGATTTAATTTCTTCTTGTAAGGACTCCATCATTTTCCTAAGTATAGATTTGTCATCATTTTCATGTGTTTCAGCTGTGGTGGGATGGTCAGGGTTTGCTGTATTATCATTACTGTATTTTGTTGGAGTCATAGTTCCCTGATTTTTGTCAGATTTGTTCTTTCACTGACCTTTAGCCGTCTAGTTGTCCCTAGCTGATTGTTCCTAGAGTCTTCTGGACCTGGTGCCAAGGATGGAGCTTTGGTGTAGAGGCTGCATAGTCTTGGTGGTCTGTAGCTCAATACAGGCTAGGTGGGGTCTTATGTTGGGGGCTGGATTTCAGTGGGCCCCCCCGAAGTTCACCCCTTCCAGTTATGTCCCAACTGGCAGTCAGGTTGGGGTTTGGGTGGGATGTGTTATTGCAGCCTGCAGGGTCTTGAGTTCTAGCAGGTCTTCCTAGTGATATCAGTGGGGCTTGGAGGACCATGGATTTTAAGCTAGAGCTGCAGATCCCTTGATGCTTGTGTGTCTGGTCCGAGGGTTAGGTCTGTGGTTGTGGTTCCCACAGTCGGGTTCTCCTAGGTGGTCCCCAGGGCACCTCTGTGCCTCTCAGCCTTAAAGGCTAAGCCCTTGTAGTCTGAGTCACTCAGGCAATGCACACAGACCAAGAACTTGCTGCTCCAGGGCTGTAACTGTAGATACTGAAGATCTGGCATCCTGCTGAGGAGAAGTCAAGTGCACTGGCTGGGAGGTCCAATATGAATACCACAACCCACCCGCAGGATTTGGACTCAGTGGAGTTCCGCACAGCCTTTTAACTTGACCATCCATCTTTCAGTCTGCTCTGTCCCTGTGGCTCTGCAGGTCCTCTTTTGGATGCTGGAGCAACTGTATGGAAACTGGGCATTTAGGAAGCAGGGAAGTACCTCTATCTGGCGATAGGAGCTACCTGCCAAGGCCCTGCAGTGATCAGACCTATGGGACCTGCGGGACCTGTAGGACACTGTACCAGTGCAGGAACCACAGCCCACTACAGGAAGTGTATCCCACTGCTTTCTCTAGCTGCAGTGTTCTTTCAAGTGATTGTAAATCCAGTAGAGGGACCTGTATGTCCAACACCTTTCTGGGTAAGCCCAGATATGCTTGCACCTCCCAGACTGCCACCCTGCTGGAGATATACCACAGTGGTCCCGCTGTTCTCCTGTAGCTCAGAATGTGCTGTGGATCGCCGCAACAATGGTTCTGCTGAGAACATACCTGTTCCTGTGGCTCCGTTGGTCCTCCCCTTGGTGTTGGAATGCCTGTGTGGAAGCTGGAAGCTGAGGAGGCTGGTGAGTACCCCTGTCTGGGGTTTGGAGAGGCTTGCTGGGTATTTGAGTGACTCGTACCACGGGCTCCTCTCCAGGTAACAATTCTCCTGCTTCCCTGGCTACTTAGGCTTCAGCAGTTTCTGCTGGTCTGTTTTTCTGAGTGTCTGAGAGTCTCACCCAGGGACTTTTATTAGTCCCTGGGTTCACACCTCTCAGATTGTTGCTCAGAGTGTTTTACTTCTCTGGTGTTATAGCTGTTTCCCCCGAGTTTGCAATGTGCCCATGCCAGCTGCCGCCATCTTGGAATCCCCCCATCTCTATGACCTAATTGGGGCTGTATAATTACTTCCCCATTGCTGTGATAAAATATTCTGACTAAAAGCAACTTAAGAAAGAAAGGGTTTATTATGGCTTATGGTTCCCAAGGCATGAGAGTCCATCATGACGGGAAAGGCATGGCATGGTGGCAGGTGCAGGAAACTGGCTGAACATTTTTATCCACATACAGGAAGCAGAAAGAGAGGACAGAAAGTGGGGTGAGGTCATAAACCCTCAAAGCCCACCTCCATCAAAGCACTTTCTCCTGCAAGGTCCCATCACCTCCCCAAACAGCAGCAACAGGAGACCAAGTGTTCAAACACGTGGCCTCTGAGGACATCCTCATTCTAACCACTACAGGCCGTCATAATGGCCTCATTATTCTTAATTACTTCCCCCTCTCTCTTTAATGTGCGATTTGAGTATGGTAGTACAAGCCTTTAATCGTAGTGTTCAGGGGTTAGAGATAGGTTGATTTCTGTGAGTTTGAGACCAGCCTGGCTTACATAGCAAACTCCAGGCCAGCCAGGGGTGCATAGTGAGACTCTGTCAGAAAAAAAGTAAAATGTGTGTGTACGAGTGTGGTGTGTGCACCTGTGCATGCTAGTGCCCTAGGAGAACATAAGTGTCCTTTTCTGTCACTTTGCCTTATTCCTTTGACAAAGGGCCTCACTATACACCTGGAGCTAGGCTGGCCGCAAAACTCCAGTGGTCCTCCTGCCTCCATCCCCTACAGTGCTGTGTTCACAGGCACTGACATGGCCGTACCCAGTTTTTCAAGCTGGTGCCTGGCTCTGAACACGGGTCCATGCACTTGCACAGCAAGTGCACACCACCACTGAGCCATCTCTCTAGCTCCTTAATTCCTCCTTAAAGACTATGTCGTCCCCAAGCAGTGGTGGTGCACGCATTTAGTCCCAGTACTTGGGAGGCAGGCAGATCTCTGTGAGTTCAAGGTCAGCCTGGTCTACAGAGCTAATTTCAGGGCAACCAAGGCTACACAAAGACATGATCAAATTCTGAGGTGCTGGGTGCTAGAACTTCAAAACATGAATTCTGGAAATTCAGCCCACAACATGGGGCTTTGGCATCACTGAGAGAGATGTCTGGGTACAGGTAGAGACTGGAAGTGCAAGCTCTGTGGGCTCCATGGGCTTCTCCAGGCCTGGCATGTACTTTGCGCTTAGTAAGTATTTATGGAAGGAATGCATACCTTAGTAAGCTCAGGTGTTACCTCTTGCCGTTTAGAGGGTTCTGTGATTGGCTTTGATTCATCCCCTGTGTAAGGACTGTGTCTCATTTCCTTGTAGCTGCATGGGAAGCCTCAGACTCTCTCAGGAGAGAGTCCTGATGCTGGCACTCTACAAATATTGTATTCATGTCGACCTGCCTTGGGCCCTCTCTAGAAAGTCTGAGACATGATAGAAAAGTCAGATTGCTCTTGATACCGTCAAATTCCTCCACTCTAGAGACCTGCCCTCTGGTCTTTATGAGCTGGGAGGGTGTTTCTAGAATATTCATCTGACCCCTTCTCCTCAAAACTTCAAGGACTTCCCTGCCATCAGAGTCAAGTTCAAATAGTAACACACCTGAGTACCCTGCATGTGTGGGCCCTGCCGTGCCTCAAACCTCACCTAAGCCCTCAGCCCTGCACAGCTTGTGGTTTCAGCCACACCATAGCCAGCAGTGGTCCTATAGGCCACCATCAGAATTACCTCTCAGCTCAGCACATGCTCCCTGGGATGTGTTTCCATCTCATCTGCCCAGGAAATAGCTTTTTTTTTTTTTTTTGGTTTTTTGAGGCAGGGTTTCTTTGTGTATCCTTGGCTGTCCTGGACTCACTTTGTAGACCAGGCTGGCCTTGAACTCACAGAGATCAGCCTGCCTCTGTCTCCCAAGTGCTGGGAATAAAGGGGTGTGCCACCACGCCCAGCTGTGAGTTTCTTTTTTTTAATATATTATTTATTTAAGTTTTTAAAAAATTTTATTTTAAAACTAGCCATTTGAACTTATGGAAGCCTCTGGGCTGTGGGGACAAGGGCTGTCTTCTAGATCCCTGATGTCCTCTGTGCTTCCCTGTGATACAGTGCTGAGCCCACTGGTAATGAATGATCCTTCTGATGTCTCTCTTTACCTGAAGATGAGGCTGAGTTAAGGAGTCATTTCTGTGTCCTGGAACCCCCAAAAAGCTTCATAAGGTTACACAGGTGAGGAATGTGCCAGGGAGGGCAGGACAAGGGGACAAGAGCAGCTCACAACAGGCTCTAGAGAAAAGCCATTTTCCAGAAGTACACATATTGTTTAATTTTTTTACGTTTATCACACATATGCACAAATGAGAGTGTGGAGGAGGTCCGAGGGCCAATTGTGGGAGTCAGTTCTCTCCTTCTACCTGTGGTACTATGTTAGTTTGTCAGGCTTGCCAGCAAACACCTTTACCTGCTGAGCCATCTTGCTGGCCCTAAATTAATGATTAATTGATTAATATTTGTTGGGGGCATGCACGCTACAGCCAGCACACCTGTGAAAATCAGAGGACAACTTTTGGGGGTGTCATTTCTCTCTTTCTGCTTTGTTTTGAGGCAAGGTCTCTCTGTGGAGTACTCCAGGCTAGCTGGCTCATGAGCTCCCGAGAGATTCTCCTGTCTGCCTTACCCATCATGCTCCAGGGTGTGTGCCTGGCAGGGCTGGCCAGGAAACTCTAGAGAGGTGAGAAGAAGGCAGCCCCAAGGGGAGAGGCTAGAAATCACCATAAAGAAGAGGGGGGGGGGGGCAGGGAGGGCAGAGGTCAGGCTTCTGCTCCCATCACCAGGCCTCAAGAAGCTCCTGGCTCTGTCCTCTGACCATTAGCAACTTTTGGAGCATCTTGATCCTCACCCTGGAAAGGAAAGGACTGGACCAGGTGTTCACTAAGGTCCCCTCTGGCCCTGCCTGGGAAGATTTGGGAGTGTAGCCATCTTACAGTTGTGCTCAGGTTACACACAGATTTCAGGGGCTCATAGCCAGCCAGGGATTTGAGGAGATATGTCTGCGGGCCTGGAAAGAGCTAAGTTTCCTGCACTGACCCACAGTTCTGGCAGGCCCAATGAGACCCTCAGCACTAATGAGACTAGCCACTTTGGGGAGCCGGTAGAAACCTGGCCTGCCTATTTTGGGGTGAAATCATGCAATTTTCTGCCTAACTATGAGGTGACACCCTAAACATGTTCTGGGGATGGGCAGTACCCTTCATGGGCCAAGACCAGGTATGGACTCGGGACCAGGTCTCTGGCCATGTGGACGACTTCTGTTGGTTGGCCTTGTCCTTGCCGGGTCTTGCCCAACCGGGACGAGGCCAGCTGCCCTGGGCCGTGACTTCAGATTGAACTGGTGAACAGGCCTCCTGGGGAGCCAGCCAGTTGGCCCTCTCTGTTATTTGCTTCTCAAAGTCGGAATTACACCACGCACCTGGCAGCACTTGCTGCTGATGCTGGGCTGTCTTATTTATTTATTTATTTATTTATTTATTTATTTATTTACTTACTTACTTACTTACTTACTTACTTTAAAGAAACAGTAATGGCTGGGCTACAGAACCATCTGTTTCATGGCCTCCTTTATCTCCCACCCCAACAGTAATCCCTCACACAGGATGAGGCCTTTACCGTTCACAGCACTTTCTCAGGCATTCTCCTTTTTGGTACCACAACAGCTTTGGGAGGTACAGGGCTGATATTGTTGCCACTGATTGTGGATGAGGAAGCCGAGGCACAGATGTTAAGTTCGAGGCACAGATGTCCAAGGCTGAACAGCGGCATGGAACTAAAACAAGGAACCTAGGTCCTCTGAGTCAGTCCCCTGCATAGCACCCCTCTACAGTCACCTGCATGCTCAGGGTCAAGGTCCGAAACAAGAAGGGCAGAAGGAGTCTGGTATGGTGACATATAACATGAAATCCAGCACACAGGGAGGCAGGAGGGTGAGGAGTTCAAGGTTATCTTCAGCTACTGTCGCGTCCCCCCTTGTCCAGCAAGGAATGACGCAACTCACAAAAGCTCTTCTCCTGCAGTTTATTCAGGTCCCTTGAAAACAGTCTTCCGAATGCCCGGGCAGACCCAACCCACAGGCTAAATACTAAATGAACAGCCAATCAAGTAAAGCCACGTAGTGCAATCTTAGAGGCCCACGTATGCGGAAGCAAGCCAGATCAGCGGTCTTTGCCAAATATGGACTTGTTTACCACCGAGAGCGCTCACCGTCGGGCTGGTGGAAGGCGGAGACCAGCGCCATCTTTAAGGCGCGGCACGTCGCAGCTCTCTACAGTTCCTCCTTTTTTATTTTTTCTAAAGATGACAGAAGTCCCTGGAAAGGTTTCGTAATCCCCCTATTTGGGGATCTCACGGTGGGCCTGAGCCTGTAGGAGGGCAGTGCTCAAACTCTTACCCGTCTCTGGGTCAGCCTCCCCACTCGGGACTGCCCTGTCTTAGGTGGCCGAGACTTACCCGTCAACTCCGTCACTGACTTACCAGACCCTAATATCCGTGGAACGAATTCCTCAGTGGGCAGGGACTATGCTTAGTGAAGATTTACTTCACGGCAGCAAGCCATGCCTGAGGGGACTGGCCCGCCTCAATGGCAACAAGGGCTTGTATAATCATGGCTGCGTTACGCTTTTGTGTGGCTCTCATTTTGTAGATGCACCATAGGCAAACCAGAGAGGCTAGCATCATTAGTATCGCCAAAGAGCCTACGCCCGCCCACTCCTTAAGATGATCCATAGCCGTCTGTATCCAAGAAGTCAAGCCAGTAGCCAGGCTCAGATCCACTCGAGTGGAATTGATGTGGATGATTGTTGCTCTCAGCTCTCTCATCAAATTTTCAAATTCAGCCGACCAATCCTGTAAGAGGGACTTTGACAATTGTCTGGACAAGTTAGCAGCTTTTGTATAATTTTGATATTGTACGGAGGTAACACATAAACCTTGCATTTTCCACTCACACCCCAATTGTGCTAGTTGCCAAAGAGAATCAATCTGTTCTTGTATTAAATCTATGCGTTGATTAACTATCATAAGACCTCCTTTAAGATGAGAATTCATAGAGTTCTGAGTATCCAATGCCTGTGCCACAGTGGCTGAGATGTTATTCAGGGCATTGGCAGTCTGTATAGAACTAGACAAGGCAATAGCTGATGCAGTAGCTCCCACAGCAGCAATAGTGATAGCAGTAACAATAGCTGCAGTGATGCCAAAATCTCTTTTAAACCTGAATAGCATCATGGTTATTAGGAGCCTCTACAGGAACTGGTACATATCGAGGCATTCTAGTTACCACAGCCACAGGAAAGGCTGTGGCATTCCAGCATAGGGCATAAAAACATGTACCTGGAGTGCATACTAACTTTTCTTCACCTAAGGATGCACTCCCATTACTTACAATCCACAGAAAAGGAGGCCAGAGACATACTGGCGAAGCTGAAAAGCTCTTGTTGCGATAAGAATGAAACAAAGAATTCCAAGTACCAGAGCCACTACTGCTAGAAAAAATCCAACTTGGTAGCAGACCTTAGAGAAAAATTACCTCTTTGATAAATTCCTCCTCCAAGCATAATGACAGGTCCCAAGTCCATGCAACTTCCATTTACTCCACACAAAAGCCACAAATCAAAAGGATTGGTGGCAGTCTGCTGAGGATCCCTAGTAGATATATCAAGCATTCCTGTACAAGACTTATTCACTACATTACTAATCATGGGGCTAAAGGAAAAATAATCTTGTTGAACCCAAACTGCTCTGCGCTCCTGACATCCAGTCCAGGGAAAAGGTCCTTCCTCTCCTGTGGATCCTCTACAAAAAGGTGCCCAGCGTGGCTGTCTGGGGGGGTCCCGGTCAGAAACTCGTGTGGGCCACCATCCTTCAAGGCGAGAACCATTGCCTGAAAACAAACCACCACTCCTACCTCCAAACCTCAGTTGTGGTAAAAAATCTGCTGACTGCTGAGACAATTTAATGCATTTTGTATCATCTGACCTATTGAAGCTCATTAAAAAGCACAAACTACCCTTCAAGCTGACATTTCTATTACCCTCTATAGGACTTCTCTGATCATCAAAGGGAAGGTAGGGTAAGCCTAAGCTTCTATTACTACTAAATAAGCGTGGAAACACAGTTGCATCATGTCTGACCGGCATCGGCTTTGGGAATATTGACAGGATCCCCCATCTCGGCTCGGTCATTCCTGACATACTCACTGCTACTATCACCAGGATCCTTAGGAAGGTCTTCATGACGAATCTTCCTCACAAGGCGTTCAGGCACCCACACTGGATCTTGTTGATCCTGAGGAAAAACACAAACAGACCCTCTCGCCCATGTTAGCACGGGGTCAGGCCCCCGCCAAGAGCCTGTCAGGATGTCCTTCCACTTCACCATGCTTTTAGGCGGACCATGGGAATCCTGATGTCTGTCCGCTGCTGAGCGGCCTTGAGCATCCAAATTGAAAAAATTTACAGTAAATAAGGCTAAAGATATTCTCTCCTTGGGGGTATGGCCTTGGCCTATTCCCCCTTTTTGTTTTTGTAAGCATTCTTTCAAGGTGCGATGAGCACGTTCCACAATTCCTTGTCCTTGAGGATTGTATGGTAATCCGTGATTAAGCTGTACCTCCATCTGATTACAGAAGGAGACAAAGGACTGTGCCGTATAGGCTGGTCCATTATCCGTTTTCAGCTGCTGTGGTTTTCCCCATGCAGCCCAGGCTTCTAAGCAATGTCCTATGACATTGCGAGCCTTTTCTCCACTCATAGGTGTAGCATGTATGATACCTGAGCAGGTATCCACAGATACATGAATATATTTTAAGGTTCCAAACTCTGAAATGTGGGTAACGTCCATTTGCCAGATTTTGAGTGGCATCAACCCTCTAGGGTTTACTCCCACACTGGGAGGATGATGATGAATCACACACTGAGGACAGTCCAAAACTACTTGTCTAGCATCTGCTCTAGACAAATGAAATTTCTGCTGTAGAGTTTTTGCATTTACATGAAATAATTGGTGAAACTGTCTGGCTTGGTCCAGGAATGAGCTCCAAAAAATGCATTCCATCCTGGTCCATTGATCAACTTTATCATTACCTTCACTTAATGGTCCAGGTAATCCTGTATGTGCTCTGATATGTTGAATATAAAAACACCTTTTTCTCTGCCAGATTAAAACTTGTAACTCTTGTAATAAGGCACATACAGTACTACTATTTTTAATAGGACCTGCTAATTCTAATATTTTTACTGCGTTGACCACATAAACTGAATCTGAAATCAAATTGAATGCAAATTGACATTTTTTAAACACCTCAATTACTATTTTCAATTCTACTATTTGGGGGGAACCCGGTTGAAATTGACACAACACGGGCTCTTGTCTTTCTATCAAATAGGCTCCACAGCCTGTCTTTGAGCCATCAGTAAACACATTTGGTGATCCTTGAAGTGGTACTGCTGAAGTAACCTTAGGGAATATTACTGGGTGCTCTTTAAAAAATGATAGCAATGGATGTTTAGGGTAATGGTTATCAATCACTCCTTCAAAGCTACATTGCAATATTGCCCAGTCATCTACAGTACCACACAAAATCTTAATTTGATAACTGGAATAGGGCACTATTATACTGGCAGGAGCAACTCCAAAAGACTGCAAGCATTGTTGGATACCATTCAAGGCTAAAGCAGCAAGTGCAGTGGGATAATGTTCTATGGATTTTTTCGGAGAAATCTTTGAATAGGTCCATAATAATGGTCCGTCCTGCCATAACAATCCTGTAGGTTGACTATAGGTGGCAAATATGCACAAAGCAATGGGCTGTCCTTCCTGCCATCTCTTTAGGAAGGCACTCTGTAACCTTTCTTCCACTTTACATAATGCTTTTCTTGCTTCGTCTGTTAATTGCCTAGGAGAATTAAGTGCTGAATCACCTTTCAAAATATCATATAGGGGTCTTATTTCATAATTTGGTAGCTTTAAATAGCCTCTTACCCAATTGATATCTCCTAACAACCTTTGAAAATCATTTAAAGTCTTTAAATTATCTTTTCTTATCTCAATCTTTTGAGGTATTATCTTTTCAGGTCCAACCTTCGCTCCTAAATAATCAACCACATTTTCCTTTTGAACCTTATCAGGAGCAATAAACAACCTTTTCTTTTTTAATAATAGAACTAATTCTTCATAGGCCCGATCTAACATTTGTTCGCTCTTAGCTGCCAGTAAGATATCATCCATATAATGAACACATCTCAAATCTGGAAAATTCTTTCTCAAGGGAGCAATGGCTTCCCCCCACATATAGTTGGCACATAGTGGGGCTGTTTGCCATGCCCTGGGGTAATACTACCCATTCAAACCTCTGATCAGGTTCCTCATGATTACAGGATGGAACAGTAAATGCAAATCTCTCACTATCTTTGGCACACAAAGGGATGGAGAAAAAACAATCTCTTATATCTATAACTATAATGGGCCACGAGGCTGGCAAAGATGATAAAAGCGGCAAGCCACGTTGCACTGGACCCATGATCTGCATTTGTTGATTTATGGCACGCAAATCATGCAATAATCTCCATTTTCCAGATTTCTTTTTAATGACAAAGATAGGTGTATTCCAGGGAGATACAGATGGTTTTATATGCTTTAAAGACATCTGTTCATCCACTAAATCTTTGGCTGCATTCAATTTTACAGAGGAAAGTGGCCACTGAGGAACCCATACTGGATCCTCCGTTTTCCAAGTTATAGGAATGCCCTCCTCAGTGGCCCCTAGGAAAAACCCAGGCCCTGTCTCTTTTGTCTTTGCTGTACAGATAAGGGACTCTTTCGTCCCTGCAAATATTTTCCTATTCCAAAGCCTGGAGCATATCCCATATCTTGCATCATACGTTGGGCTGAATCAGAATAGTCATTACTCAATTTAAATCCCATATCCTTTAAAAGGTCTCTTCCCCAAAGGGAGATAGGGAGCTCAAGTACATATGGCTGCATTTCTCCTGAGTGGTTCTCTTGGTCCTGCCACTTTAATAACCTTGCACTCATATCTGGAGTCCTAGCATAACCCAGGCCTTGAAGTGTTTGAGAAGAGGCTTGTACAGGCCATCCTGAAGGCCAGTCTTTCTTTGCTATGATACTCCTATCAGCCCCAGTATCCAAAAGGCCCAGGATCTTTTTACCATCAACTTTTAATTCCAAGACAGGGCGTTGGTCCAAATCCAGGGAGAGAAAAGTCAAATCTGTGCCCGTGGACCCAAAACCATCTTTTCCTCTCTCTCTATCCTTTGCTGCATAGCGGTCATGTAAGCTCGGCAATATGATCAATTGAGCAATTCTATCTCCAGGAGAGATAGCCGTTATACCACGGGGGGAGGCTACCATGATCTTAACCACTCCTGTATAATCTGTATCTATAACTCCAGGATGGACAATAAGTCCTCTCAAGGCCGATGATGACCTCCCTAACAACAAACCAACTGTACCAGGTTCAAGGGGTCCTTTAAAATCTGTTTCAATTAACTGGACCCCCATTTGGGGTGTTAATACGAGTCTGGTGGTGGAGCAGAGGTCCAATCCTGCTGAGCCTGCAGTGGCTCTCCGCGGTCTCTCGGATGGCGGAGGGTTGGCCATCTCTCTTGATTCTGCTCTTTGTCCTGATTCTCTACTGCCCCATATATTTGTGGGCCCTGAGGTCGTGGGCCCCGCTGTCCGTTTTTTGGACGAGCACCACCGTAACCTTGAGATAAAGGCTGGCCATGGATGTCTATCACTGAACGGCATTCATTAGCCCAATGGTTCCCTTTTTTACATTTTGGGCATAACCCTGGCCGCCTGGGGCGTTGTACACTTCCTGTACTTTCTGTACTCCTTCCCCTGGGGCACTGTCTTTTAAAGTGTCCCATCTTGCCACACTTAAAACAAACTCCTGAACTTCCTCCACCTTTTTTGGCCAACTGTATTACTGCGGCAGCGAGACCAGCATTAGTTAACGGCCCTCCAAGCTCTCTACACACCTTCATCCAAGCCTCTAGGCCTTTGTTCTTATAAGGGGTGATAGCCGCTCTACATTCTTTGGTACATTGCTCATAGACTAACTGCTTTATTAGTGGCAAAGCAGCATCTGGGTCACCAAAAATCTTCCCTGCTGCCTCCACCATTCATGCTACAAAATCTGAAAAGGGCTCCATGGGGCCCTGTAGAATCTTAGTTAAGTTCCCACTCACCTCCCCTTTATTAGGAAGAGATCTCCAAGCCTTGATAGCTATCTTGTTTATTTGCTCATAGATCTGAATAGGATATCCTATCTGCTGATTGGCAAATCTCCCCTGCCCAAGCAGCATATCTCTATCCCAGGCTGGATTTCCATCTCTCTGATTATTGGCTGCTTGCTCAGTAGCATACTCAATTAAGAAAGCTTTCCAGTCTAAGTATTGCCCTGGACTTAAGCAGGCGCGGACCAGGCCACTCCAATCACTTGGAGTCATACAATGTCTGCTTAATGCTTCTACTTGAGCCATTGTAAAAGAAGCGGTAGTACCATAAGTACGAACCGACTCTGCAAGAGATTTTACCACCTTAAAATCAAGCGGTTCCTCGTACCTGTTCCCTTGTGGATCTTGATATACAGGATAAGCAAACTGTAATTCTGTTCTTACTTGTGTCCACATCCCCGGGCAGAAAGATCTCCCTACTTTCAGTGACTGAACATGCTGATCTATCTGAGTGGCTTCTGGATATGGAGGAGGAGTTAAAGGCGCCATGGCAACGGCTTTGTTTACACCAGCTGCCGCTAGCGTGGCTGAAGGCGCTGTAGCGACGACTCCGCCCACTCCGACTGCTGCTGACGTGTCAGGCGCCATGGCGACAGCTCCACCCACACCGACTGCAGCAGCGGCTCCTCCCACACCGACTGCCGCCTGCGTGTCCTTCTCTTTTACTTTTTTCTTTTCCTTTTTTCTTATAACAGTCCTCTCCAACTGTTCTAGTAGAGCATGTAGCTCTCCTTCAGAATCTGTGCTCTCTGAGTCCTCAAAATCTCTAAAATCTCTAAAATCTGTAAGATCGGGATAGAGAGGAACTTTCTTTCTGCCTCCCTTTTCACTGTCTGCCTGCTCAAATCTTTCGCCTTTGTCACTGTCTACTTGCTCAGATCTTTCCCCTTGCAGCAGTTCCAAGGCTGACTCTCCCTCTCTGATTGCATTACAACATCTCTGATCTTC